>KN538406.1:248086-482458 GCA_000797535.1 Trichuris suis
TTCGGGATTTTGACCTATCAGGATTTCAACTTTCGGGATTTTGACCGCCACCGGTAAAACTTGAACTAGACGACGTCGAACCGATTTCAGCTCGGGTATGGAGAACCGCCATGGTGAAACTGGTAAGAAGAAACGTAACTGACCCATATTAGAATCCACCAAACGTCAAACGTTGTTACAGCCTGTCTTTGCAAGGTCAAAACACATGCATTAGCCTACGTTTGAGGGAAATCCGCTCGTGCAAGCCTCCTTTGTAACACAGCAACTTTGGAGAGACAAAAGGTGGAATGCCTTATATTAGAACCACTAAAGTACATACACGTAGGGCAACACACTGATCCATAGCAATGTTCGATGCATTCAACTGACGATAATAATAATGTCATGGCGACAACCTCATTGGCTCATTGATGGCAATCCTGTGATGACTGATAGTTCAGCCTTAGGAAGGTATCAAGTTTTGTTTGTACACCTTTCTCCAGCGCTTTATATATTGCTCTGTAGCAAGTGGGGTGTTGTTGAATCTGTCTACGAACTTTTGCAGATCTCTAGAAATTAACGTGGATCTCTTCTAACGTCCATAAGTAACTGCCTATAGTAGTAAACTCGTCGGCCAGCTTTTTGCTGAAAGCTTTCTTTCTCTTTCAGGTATAGTTTTTTCCTCTGTCTCATCTTTCTTGCATTTTTTTCTTCCAATTCGATCTGACTGCCATTCGAAAGCCTTTCAGTTTCCATGTTGATAAGCTAATGGATATCCTTTTCGTCTGGCTCCAATTGTTGCTCATTTCCAAGTCTTAACATCTTGTTACTTATTTTAACAATTGCAAAATCTTTGTTAAAGCCTTCATACCAGTCGGAAGCCAGTTTTCTGAGATACAATGAAGCATTAGCGACCCGTTACTAATAAACCGATATTCTGAAACGTGATGGAATGGGGAAGAAGCAGAAAATACAATGTCAAAGAAACATGAGCAACATTCCAATTGTTATAGACTTCCAATTGTTCACCCTAGTGATCATGTGACTGAATTGCAGCTCGCTGCGGCAGTGTTGCTAACCTGAGGAAAAGAACAAATTACACATTTTGAAGTGAATATGTGTAGTTGTCGAACCCATTCGTAAGTCGGGGATCCGCTGTATTTTTCGCGGCTTCTGTTGTTTTGCTCTTCTTTCATTCAGCAGCCGTTTATGTGGTTCCCAACTCGTTTGAACGCCGTCTACAGCCTTCCTGCTGCGTTCCGCGTGTTAATGTTTGACATCGTGCCATTGTAACCGCTGTAAACCTTGTTCTGGTCCTTTTCTGGTCGCTTCAGTTTCGGACCAAATGCTGAGTAATTTTTCTATTTCTTCTGAAACTTTAGGCCTCAGTGTTTTTGACGTCGCAATACTTGAACTGATGACACTTTCGTAAGTCTGTTTAATTTCTGCGTTGCTACTAATGGTCCGCAAGGTTTCATTCCTTTTCGCCGGTAACATTGACGATATCACGTGTCTTCCCATTCCGTTCGTGACGTTTCAGTACCTCAAGTTTTTCTTCAACAGTCAGCGTCTTTCTTTTTCACTCACTCCTTGGCGACTTCGAATATTGGAGCTTGTATATCTTCAGACGCTTAGAGGTTATCCTCAGGCCACGGAAGCTAATAAGATAGCTACGAAGTTGGCGGGACGCAGTCAGACGGTGTGTGAATGCTTCCTGAGTTCTGTGCGCGTGCACTGCGACTCACTGGAAAACTACTGAGACTGAGACCGCCACGACCATCCCGGTGAATACGATGCTTACATTGGAACCCCTCCACTTCTTGCTATCGTCTCTTCCTAGAAAAGACGTGTTAACATTTTACGCAATCGGTATGTTTGCGGACATGGGTATCAGTCAAGCAGCTTTTGTTCTTCAGTTCAATTATTCTTAGTTGCTCAGTAGCTGACCATGAACCCCCCTCTCTCTCTCGCGCGCGCACACACACTACGCTCATCATAATCCGCAGCTGGACACTGGGACAGTGGCATTCCGAAAGGACAGAATTCGGTATCACCAGGACGCGTGCACGTCGGGAGAGGTCAAATAGTAACGTCGTCTGTATGCGCGTTCCTGTGGGCCAGAATTAATCCCCCCCCCGAACATGAATACCGGTCGGTAGCCTTTTTGAGCGTACAAACCAGATGGTACACGGCAGAGTAGGGCACCCCCCCCAAAGCACGAATAAACACTTCTGATGTCAATCTCCAATGTTCTTGTCACGGTGGAATCATCATCAGTTCGCCCACGCGTGACTGGAGAACGCACGTAACATTAAAACGCGGCCAGCGTTTACCGCCGTGGAAAAGACAGAAGAACTTTGCATTACTCCCTCCCACGCTTATGAAAGAAAACAGAGCCGTATAATGCGAAAAAATGCTGCGATTTCAAAATCGCTTATGAGCTGGGATGCCTTGGACGAATTCGTGCTATTCAAGAACAGCCTGTATGTTGTACTGCGTGTATGTTTTAAAATTTGCATTTACATATTCTACATGTGCTTGGAATAAGCAGATGACAATAATTTGCGACTTTGCTGAAGAGATTAGAACTAATAAGAAAATCAGCCTTGCCTTAACTGATCAAACTGTGCCCCGTTTATTCGAGGTTAATCAGTACCAGAGATTAATCATGTTTGCGTTTTCTTCGCATGAAGTTAGGGACTTGTGGCGGTCATGTCGTCGGGATTCAAGTGAATCCTTTCTGGAAATCAATGAGGTCACCTTGCAATTCGATCGTCCACTTACTTATTCCGCTCATGGTTAAACGCACCTTCGCCATGAGAGTGATTGTTCAAAGGCCCCGAAGAGTTTACGCATTCATTAGGTGTATTTTATGGTGAATGAAACGCTCCAAATTACGAACTGTTCCACCCATTCGTGTTGAATACGATGCTTCCTTTCATCAAAACGAGCAAGTAATTTACCCTATGTTCAGATTCCACAAAAACATTCCGTAAATATTGGATTGGTATCAGGAGCTTTGTTCACCATAATGAAGACGTCATGCTTATATTGCTGTTAACTTTGAAAGCACTTTTATTGGGAAAGTTTCAAAAACAAATGCCGTAGCGTTTGGGACTCGCCTGGTTCGATCATCAGCGGCAAAAGCAAAGACGATAAGAATGGAAAAATATACGGCAACATTTGGTGTACACCTTTTGACGTGTTTCAGATTGAAAAGATTTTAGTTTAAGGTAAAGCTTCCATATGGCTTTAGTCCTACGTTGGATTCGAGAATCTGGTGCGCTGCATGCTGTCCGTGGAAGTAGATCTGGCCAGAGATCGCTGACAAAGAAGCATGTATCATTTAGACGATTACTGCGACGGATAAACAGTGCTTTTATTTTCAGTAGTTGGTCATGGGCTTCTTGCATAACTTCACGCTTGGAGTGAGTCTCACGTGTGTTCAACTACCGCAGGTTTTTCGACTAAGCTTTCCACCACGTCTTGCGGGCTCAATTCTTGGGCTCTCTCTCTCTCTCCAGTTTTTGACAATTCCATTCCATTTATTCCGTTTTCCGGCCTCTTGTATGTTTTAGCGTCTGCGAGGTGTTCATGCAGAAGCAGGCTGCGTCATACTAGATAGGTTTGACGAACATATATGATATGACAGAGAACAGATTAAATAGAATAGAATTATCAAAAACTGGGAGACCCTAAGAACTGAGCCCGCAAGACGCGGTGGAAAGTTTAGTCAAAAAATCTGTGTTACTTGAACTCGTGAATCATTGCAAGCGTTACTTCACTGGCGTGAAGTTATGCAAAGGAAGCCACGATGAACAAAAGAAGCACTGCATATCCATCACAATAGTTGTCTGAACAGGGATCAAGGCTTTTCTGCTAGCGATCTCTGGACAGATCTAATTCGACGGATCGGAGCCTCTGCACCAGGTTCTTTGAATCCAACGTAGGATTAAATCAAACTGGAACCTTTGAATACATAGCATTAGTAACAGGTTCACAAATTCGCACGGTAGAGTTTATTTACGGTAGGACCCGTTTTTACCTCTGAGGACGGGTCAAGGGTGGACTCGAAAGCTCCGGAGAACAAAATCGGTTGTTGAAAAAATGAGTCCTACTGTAAGTAAACTCTACCATGAAAGTTGGAAACTTCACTTTAAACTAAAATTTTCTAAACTTAAATCCATCTCAAGCGTTGTCATATATTTTTGCATTATTATCGTCTTTAATTTTGCCATCGATGACGGCACCCGGCGAGTCCTGAAAGCTACAACATTTTTTGAACTTTTGCCAGTAAACGTGCTTTCAAAATTAACAGCGACACAATGGTGATATCGTCATCATAAACCATTCTGTTGGAAAGTTGCTGCTTCTCTCAATTGAAGAACGTTGGTTTTTAAATTTATAAGCAACTGGCGATAGCCTGCTGATATTTCCTTTTTCGATTAACGAAGTCGTTTCAATTCTTAAAGTTGATACTATTTGCTTAATATTCTTCATACTTTGCCACACTTAGCCCACTTTAAGTTGAACATGTTTTGTTCTGTAACCTTTCCTGGCCATTTGTCGTCTCCTTGCCGTATTGGCAGGAAATGTTGACACTGAAGTTGAGTATTGAAAGAATAAAGTGTTGTTTGCTAGCTTGCTGATCGAAATACCTATAGTCTAAAACATCGTATGTTACTCACTAACCTAATATAATAAAAGGTCAAGTATGCGTGCCTCTTAAAGCTGTGTGAGATCAGATGACTCATCGTGGGGCGTTTAAAGCTAATGAGGTCATTTGAACATTCTCAGGTAATTTTGCCAGTAGTGAGATAGGTAATTCGTTGAAAACGTTTTTTGGTAGAATGAAAATTCGAAATCTCTATTAATCTATACGGAAACATGTTTTCATGTGAACATGTTGAACATTGTGCCTTTTCAATTAATAATGTTTTTACAAAACGACGTTCATGTCGTATAGGTTAACTTTCGTTATCACCTTTGGGCGTAGTTCGATCTTTTCGCATGCTACTTCTTACTTTAAGCTTCTATGAAGACGCCATGTTTTCCCATCTTCTTGCTCACGTGGTGTAGTCTGTTTATTTTCATAAAAGTGATATGCACTCACGGTGCGAACTGGTACCAAAATAACTAATGTTTATCATAGAGGTGCACCTTGAAAGGAGGTTTCTAACGTTCCAATTGGTCCACCATATCCGCAGCCATATAGGTGAAAGCATCATCAGGAGTTACAGTCTTAGGACAACTTGAGGGGGTTATTGAGCTAATGCCTTTGAACAAATGCTTGACGTATTGTACGTTTACAGTGTACGGTTGTCTGTTTCCGGTTAAAATGTCAAGCAAGCCAAGCAGCGAACTTCCACTAGCGTACACCTTGTATGTTTTGTCATGTTCCTCCAAATGAAGTCTTGAAGCGTTCACAAAGTCTCTGACTGCGATTGTAAGCAAACGGACAGCGTGGGCGCTATCGTTTCCTGCTTTTCTCACTTGCTGGACAATGCCTTTCCATTGTTCTCTTCGCTGTCCACCCGTCGATAGTACGTATTGTACCATGTCCGGCAGCAGTCCTAGCATACACGCTTGAATACGTGGGCTGTATGATGCACCTTTTGGTTCCAGAGGGGCAGTTTGTGCGAGGGAAACAAATAATCTAAGACCGGACACCATCATTGTCTCTAAAAAAGCGTAACTTTGGTTATTGAAACTTCCTTACGTCGATACACTACCGTTAAGGCACTGCTGCTTCAAGAAGTTAAATGATTTGTTTTCAGGGCATTTTTTCAACACGTATTTTCCACATCGTTCGTATCCTGGGAGCAATCTTGGAACGGGTACTGGTATTCCCCTTACCGCAGCTTTCGTTAATTCCACAACAGCAAACTTGACGAAATCAATCAGGCTGTTCATTTCCGCATTCATTCTTTCGCTTTCTTGGCCAGCCGCTAGGCTGCGTACTGCTCTCGCAGTGTCATAAATGTCTCCTAGTCTTACATAGATGGTGTCATTCGTCTGTTCGCATGTCAAAAAACTCTCAGGACTTCGTTGTGGTTGAGACACGGATCCGAGAGTACAAGCGTCTCCTTCGTGAACATGATGGGGATGTTTGAAAGCCGCTACCAATATTATAGGCTCTGCATGTACATACGCGTGGGTTTTCTTAGTGTGGTGTATCTCGGCACAGTGCTTACCGACTGGGCAACGGTAGATGGAGTTAAAATAAGTTGATAGTTTTTCTACCACTCTCTGAGCAGTTGTATTAACAGTTGCTCCATCTATTGTCTCGTCACAGTATGCTGAAATGTTAAACCAGCTCTTGCTAGACTGCAGCGCGACTTACCAAATTTGGACGCAAAGATGACCAAAGTTACTGAGGCAATTATCCCGCGCATGTTAAAGCTAAATTATTACGAGTAACCAGAAGCTGTGGAATATTTATACTTGATGGAATTTTCAGCAATTGGAGACTTCGTAACGACGCCATTGAGCAAGTGTATACTCAGCTGGCTTCCTACGTTTGAGATTCAATGCTGCAATTGCGTGTACGCTCCGTAATTCATGCAGAGACGGAATCAAAGTTAATTAATTGACAGAATTCTGACTAAAGGCAGTTTGAACCGTATGTTATAGTTTGTATTTCAGCGTTGTTTGTTTGAAAAATGGGCGGATTTTGCCTCCGTTGGGGATAGCATTTTGACAGGCGAGCAAATGTTATTTGGGAACCGCCCTCTGCCTCCCTAACGCTGAATATGTCATCCGCTAGTAGCGTCATATGCGCGAAAATGTTTGAGCTAAAGCTGTTTCGTATGCATGTGAGTTTATACTTGATAATCAAATAAACATGATGTGAATGTTCAGCTTTCTCCAGCCTTCCTACGCGGAGCACGTTGCAAAAATCCATATAGCAATCAGTCGGGAAAAACAGCCATTAGCATCTTCTGCCTATATATTTAACAGTAGTAGCTTATCGGTGCATTTCTCATTTTGCTTTGTTGTTATGGTTATTCTTAAGAGGCCTTTTGGGTGGCTGCTTGTCTGTCATCTCGTCTGTGATTACTTGGAAGGGTGCAGCTTAATTTTCACCTTGCACGATGACAAAAAAACTACTCAGGAACGCTATTGCAAGCAAGCAATTCCCTGCCGACCGAATATGAACTGACGTGACTGAGTGTTTCATTATGTATACCCCTTTTGTATGCATTGTTAGGTGGACATGCAGTTTCATGCTCTTCTCAGAACTTTTGCTCATATTACCATAAGCAGGAAATTACTTAGAGCTCCATTTTAAGTTACGCTAGCAGTCATCTCGACAAAAATAACGTGGAGGACATTGCAAATTTATTTTCTTCAAAACCATTCATGTGCAGCAAGCCCAAGTGGGGAGCCAACTTTTGTCACTCAGGCGAATCGTTGAACGCTTTTCTTTGCTTGCGAGTTTCTAGCAGAGAGAGATCGATTTGCTACTTGCGTTCTCCGGAAGAAGATTTTAGTTAGGAACTTTCCAAGCTTGCTTCGATGGTGAAGACATTGTATCCAGGCAAAACAGCATTTCTTTTCCATGTATGCTAATTTGAACATTTGGTAGCCACAAAACATTTCCACATCATTTTGAAATTTGAATTTATGCTTCACGGAAGCCTATTTTGGGAAAATGCAAACAGTATTTATCGTTAACTCATCTACTCCGACTCTTAAAGAACGTCATATTGGCGATGATGCTGTTCGCTTAAACGCTGTGCACCTTTAATGGAATAAGACGAACAAATTTACGGTTCAAATGTATACAAGTGTCGATTTTAATGAGGCGTAGCACTTTTGTTTGCTTAAAGCTCGCTCGTTTAGGCAATTTGTGTAGCTGCAGCTCCTCAGTGCGCGACCAACCTTGCAACGCAAAGACGTCCGGTTATCTGAATCACAGCTGATCAATAAGCATAAGCAGCTCCTTTCGGCGAAATGAAGTATGAACGGTATGTAGAAGTACGGTCATATCGACAAAATACCTGAACACCAATCTTTATTTAATTGGCATATCGTTATATTTCTCCTTAAGACTAAGTCGGACGGTGGAAACATTTTGTCTCAATGCGTTAGACATTAGCTTCTCTAATAACCAACAATTATGCTTTTGCTTGCGCAATTCATTCTTGGTCAATGATCAGTTGTATCGAAATTCAATCGCTATAAATACTGTGCGTGGTATTAATAATTCTTTCTCACTTGCTGCTCGCCTAATTAAGCCTGCTATTATTGTAATTATGTCGGTGCTGTTTTGCGAATTCAATTTCTATTAATAAATGCACTGATTGATGCGTCATATTACACCCTTGTCAATCGTCTGGCATGTTTATTATTTCACCTTACACACACACATGTACGATATGCTTCGGTTATATAATATTGTTGTTAGCACGGAAACTTAACTACCTTAGCTTTTTCATAGGTTAAACAATGATACGTCGGATGGGATGGCAGCTGTCAAAGCGTTCGTAGTAGTTAAGAGCGCACAGCACATGGTTCGGGATTGCCTATGCTCTGTTTTCTCTGCCGAGAAATCCATCTTATTCCAAGGAAGATAAAGGAGACTTGGTGGATTCGAACCAGTCCTAACTGTCATTGAGATAAAGAGATAGTGGTCCGCAGTATTTGGTTCAGCTTAATAGGCAAGACAGGACGTTGCAAAATTCGACGTCGATAAAACCTGACCTTGGCTAATAATTCGACTTCGACTTAGAGGTAGAATTGAAGATAGGTTGCTTAGTAGCGGGAATGGGATTTTTATTTTAAGATAACAGCATTTCCTGTTTTTCACAACTTTGTTCTTCCAAAGCTTTCGATAGGCGTTGCGGCTTAATTAGTGAGACGGTATCTGTGACGTAGAATTCGTTCAAGCAGAGCTAACGCATCGGCTATGCGGCATCACTAGTTTCTTCCGTGATAAAACATAGAACGACTAGACTGAATAAAGCTCACATTGCGTTATTATAAATCTTTAGGAGAGAAAAAAAGGCATGTGGGTAAAAACATCCGTTTCTAAACTTACATCAAAAGTTCCGCTTCTTTGAGACCAAAATCCAGGTGCTCTTTACGAGATCATGTGCAGTTGCTCCGCTGGCTGCATAGAAGAGACGGGCAACGCTTTATTTCGCGGATGTGACCAACACGCGAGTTGCCTAAAGCGTTATAAGAACGCTATGAATAGCCTCCAGTGACCATGAACAAGACGACGTGGGTGGCCGCCAACACTGTAGCCCATATAGACAACGGATGAAGCAGTGAAGAGATCTACGCTAGTGGAACACGCCTTCCGTTGCGACGGCGAATTAGGCCTGTAGATTATATGCCACGAATAAATTGTGGAAGATAAAGGAGAATCCCTTTTCATCAGGCACAACAAATGATCAATCGAGACAAACAAGTGATATATATCTATCTACCAACCTGGCAATTCCAGCAAGCAAGTAAAACAAAAGCCTCTGTATATACGTGAAGTTTTACCATCCCGTTACGAAGAGCTACGTGTTCATATTATGCATTGTAGAATATTTAATGGGATAGGGTGCGTGTGGCAACATTATATGATCTCAGGACAGATTTGGGACGAGCAGAACTGGGTGCAGCAAGAGAGTGTAAGGCAGTGTGGATTTTCGATTGCTGGCAGCGGAACGCCTAATGGCGTCTGTTTCCTTTATCCCCTCATTTTACTAGTCATCTTCATTTTGCTCATTCCTAAAATAAAATGATGATACATTATGTGTTGATTAATTTGTGAATATCATGTTAGGGGCTCGCTTTAAGCTGACGTCACCAGAATATAATAGGTAAACGACAAACTTAACCGCTCTGTTTAACAGAAAATGGACAGTATGCTGCCTTTATCGTTTCTTTATGGGATGCTTTCGTTTTGCGTGACTGATTCGACAGCCCATGCCTGAAAGTGGGTGCATTTCTCTTCCTACGCATTAGAATACTCTCTAATGCTAACATGCACACTTACGTGTCAGTGCGCATGTCAGCTTCTTTCCTTTTATATTCATTTCACTGTTCATTTGACCATCTGCACCATATTTGGAGTTCACTTTGACGTAAGCGGACAACTACGGCTGCTTAAGTTGGTTGTGAATGATTTGCTAATGACGGGCTTTTTTATGCAATTTTCATGCGTGCTTTGACATTTGTTTTCGTGCATTCTGACATGGACAACACTGCTTTCTTTAATGGACAGGCTGAAATTGACTATCGATTGTCTTACGTTTGGTGATTTTTCTTTTTCATTGACGGCGATGAAGGCTGTCCGTTCTTCCACCTTCAAGAATCCATTTTACTCTTCATCCGCTGTATCGGTGCTAATGAATTTCAAAGCGGCAACGTGATCATATCTGACCTGAAGACAGCGCGTGGTCATTTAATTAAATTGAGGCATACTCTATCGTCCGTCTTTTCTTCCAGAATGCACCCAACCAGCTTTGTGAGTGACTAGCAAGAATTATTTGTAGATTGAACAGAAAGATTGTTTAGTCCTTCAACTGTAGTTCACTTATTTATGCATTTGCATATGTGCTTTTTATTTATTCTTTCAAACGGCTTGATTTCTTTTATTGATCACCAGGATGCCTGTAGTCACGAAGTCTCTACCTCTACGCCCCACAGGATGAGCAGCTTGCTTCCAAAAACAAAAATTACTGTACGCGTGGGAGTATGCCAGGCTTTCTGAGCGCAGTTGCTCCGTCCATGGTCAGCGACAAGTTAGGACGAATTAGCCTTTGCCTTTTCACAGCCTTTTCTGAAAGTTTCGCGTATTCTCGTACGTTCGGGGTTGTTCCTTTTTTGGCAAAGAACTGCTCAACCATTTAGAGCATGGAGATTCTGTTGCGTGATTGTAGACGTACCGAACAATCAAACAACGGAAATGAAGTCGTTCCATAGAAAAATGAAACAATTTAAAAAGAATCTGATTTTCGATTTTTTTGTTTCATATAAAAAGATAGTGGCATTTCTGCTTATGACGCTGAAGAATCCCAAGTTGACTTAGAGTCCCTTTATGCGTTGTTTTTGTGGAACAGTCCCGCCTAGAATAGCCATTCAGAAAGCCTGATTAAGGAAGAATTGGATGATTAGCGAATGAATGGCACCTAAGCGTATTGTGCTGTATAAATCTAAAGTCAAACTGAGCACGTAGCGTCGTACTGCTAATTCATGCAGACTGCTTTCATTTGTTGATGATTGACTATCTGTTCTTTGGACGGTTAGCTTCAGATGCTGTCGACCGTAAATAAGGTTTTGCTTTTGAAAAAGCTGCCTACTTTCACTTGTTTGATATTAAGTGCGGCGTTTTAGACAAACGAACCGCGATAGGCAGTGCTAGATGGCCATAGGTGGCGCCACTTCTTTATTAAACTTGTCAGTATAACGCAGCGCTAGAAGTTCGGTGTTATATGACATGTGTAGAATTTTGAGCGCGGGTATCTTATTCACCTATTGATAACTTGATCCGAGCGAAGAGACTTGAACACGTTATTTCTCAGGATTCGTCCATCCGTCAGCAAGATTACATGAACTCAAGCCTTTCTACGGTGCTGAATGAAACTAAGAATCATTCGCACATATCGTTCTTCTACCCTGACCAATATTTCGTATTTCTGTCCGCCGGCGTTGCAATAGTTGCTGCTAGCACAATGCTATTGATAATACATTGCAGACTGGGCCAACGTGCGGACCTGATCTTGCTTCGCGGTAAGTTGTATGTTGTGCAAAAAATTACTTCCCGAATGTGAATGATTTATGTAAATGAATCATTCTTGACCTTGCAAGCTCAACTTTTTCCAGGCGAACATCTTAGCTAATATACGCGGTAAGCTGCAGCGTTCAAGTCGATAAGCAATTGCGTATCAGTGAAATCCCGTTAGAAGGTCGTTCCTAAGTTTGCTGAACATTAGCTATACCTCATTGCGTTTTAAAAAACTGTTGTTCCTTAATTCTTGCCTGTGTTGCCACGAACAGTTTATGCTCAAGTGCTGCTGGCGTTTTGGACGAAGAGGTAACTAATGAACGACTGCTTAATGACTATACATAAAGGTCGAATTCGTCGCGCTATGCTTTATTCCGAGCGCCTTTGAAAGGCATTTGCTGTTCGACCATTGAGTGCATCCATAGTTACATTGCTACTTTTATATACGATCTTTATTGTTGTTATATTGCAAAGTTTTTCTTTTCCATTCTTTCCACTCCACTAAGAATGACTTCTTAATATTAATACACGACACTGCTGGACAGAAAGAGAGATGGACATTTAGTGAACAAATCATTCATGTAGCTGTCCGTAATAACTCATTAGTCAGCCGACGCGACAAGCAATTTGTGAATTAGTTTCGCGTTGGGGAGTAAACAAAGGACAAACTTTTTCACTATGCCAAAGGTAACGCGTGACGAACAATTCATGTTCTCAGTTTTCAGGTGTATACGCTTCGTCTTACTACCTGTTTGCTTTTATGGTCACCTTTGTTTACCTTGTCTGGCACTCCAGTGAAACATTATTCATCAACTAATTACCCTATCTGTAATAGTCAATACGTACTGATTTTGATTGCAACTTCATTAGCTAGTTCACTCTAAGGAGCTTCAGGGAGAGATTAACTAGCCGAACATTGATTTTACGTTATCGTAACGAACACGACCTAAAGTATTGTTTTGAACAATGCTGTCGATTTAAAACTGTTTCGCATTTCTGTCTAACGTTTTGCCAGTGGAATTGCCGTATACGGTGTTCAATTATCTGGGTTAACCCATACTATGAGTCACTACGTCAGATTCTGTAACCGCTCTTTTGCTCCCACAGTTGTTACTGATTCATAGCTTCGCAAAACCAGCGTTGTCGCAAAGTTTTCTATGCAAATGAAGTTTATGGCTCAATTTCAGCAATGTTTCTCTTGAACGGAATGGTGAGATACTTTTCTGGTCCACTGCACTATCTCTTTTGCAAGAGTGTGTTGGCTTTGTTGGTTTGGACAATAGGTAGCATCAATTTGAGCAATGGCTTGGGGAGACAGCTTGCGAACTACGCCATTTAATTGTTACCTCTTCGTCATGGTGTGACGGTAATGTAACGTTTCTATAAGAGGACATTTGGCTACAAAAGCACATAAGGTTTTTTAATGTTGTATGTTACTTAATTAGAAAGGCTGCTATCGGCTTTGCGCTTGCTAATAGAAACTAAGTAGCAATAGACCTTTTGCAGAACGAGTTAACTTGTATGGTTTTGCAGGGTTCGCTGTTGGAGTCATTATAGCATCGCTAGGCTCCGCCACATCTGCCGTTTTTCGCATGGAGAAGCTGAAAAACGTGCTATATCCTTCTAATCCTTTTTGGTGCGCCGTTGCTCGAGTCGACTCATTGCTTCTTCTCTTCGGCACCAGCGGAATTCATTTTATCATACTACTACTGGCCACAGAGCGACTGGTTCAATTCATTAGTTCCAGTTTGCACAGGCGGCTTTTTTCTACCTCAAAAGTCACGTTAGCAGTACGACTCTGTTATTTGCTCAGTGGTCTAATTGTGGTTGGATACTTGCTGGACGCCTACCTAATGTGGGACAAAGGATTTTCAGATTGCGAAGATATCACGTTCTTTACTTCGCTCCCAATTCAAGCTTGCATGCTTACGTCTGCCATTACGTCACTTTCCGCAAGTATGCTGCTCTACTTGTGCGCTTTTGCTCTTCAGTACATCAAGTCAGCGAAAAGACGCAATTGCTTGAGTCAGCTAAGAACTGAAAAGGAGAAATCCGTTTTCAATGCAACTCTGGTTGCTTTCTTTGTTATACTATGCTTGAAGGTATTGCCTTGGACAAGTTACGTGTTGTCATATTGTGGCATACTTCATGATGACATACTGAGAGCATCTCTCGTTATGGATATTTTATTTTTGCCCATCTCGTGCTTAATGTATCTCGCTGGTCATCCTGACTTGTCCGTAAGGGTCAAGTCGGTTTTGGGAAAATTCGTTTGCCAAAGTTGCACCATTCGAAACAAGACAGGCACAGAAGTGTACGCTGGTTGAAGTGACGTACTGCTGTACGTATTAGATTTCGTCTCATTGTTTGTTGTTCTCTGAACTGCGTTCCTAGTTTAACGGTATGAAGCAAATGGCGGAGAGCTTGACCTAAAGGTTCGCTTCCAAATAACTGCTGTTCAGGAACCATGAAGCTTTGAACGTCAATTATTGTTCTTCTAGTATGTTGTTGAATGAACTTTCATTGTTCTTCTTTTAGTTTCTTATTGATAGAGTTTTTCAATTTTCGACCATATAACATTGCTCGCGACTCTGTATTCGTGAGCTGCTTTGCAATTATCCCATCGAGCCTTGGCTAACCATCTTCTAATGCAGTTTATGCAGTAACCTTTGAGCATACAGTTCGTTAAATTGAATGCCAAAATACTACAAAAAGTATGCAATGCGGATAACAAAACTTTGCTGCTCCTCAGCTTAATTACTGTTTGAAATGTCACGCTTATTTGATGGTAAGTAATCGGCTATCTCGAAAGCTGCTTTGTCGTCTTTCACATTTTGCAGTACTGCGAAAGGAGGATTCCATACGAAGCAAATTTAATAATTTAAAGCCGTATTATTAGAAAATTCTGTTCGATTGAGCGAACGGCTATTAGCTAATTAGCATCTTTCGGCAACACAAAAAAGCCATCTTTTGACGAACGAGGTTGAACATTAATGAAACAACATTGCCATTTATGGCAATCAGGTTGGAAGAACACCCTTTTCATGCAATTCAATTGACTTGCTGAGATCAGTCGGTGGCAATTAATCAAATGTTCCTGTAGTTGATTTCTCCAACCGAGTCGACATCGTTGAGCATAGAGTTCTTTTCAACAGTTTGTTTTTTCCTTGAAGATAAATGGTCAACGCTTGAGCAATCGATGTGAGTAGACTTGTTTGAAAGAAGAAATGCTCTTATTTCGAAAAAAAACTTGACATTAACGCCCTGCGGCATGTGGAGTTATTGATTTATTTTGTTAATCTTCTAAAACTCCGAAACCGACGGCCCATAGCGTTTGAATGCAGCCAAATGTGATTTTTTTCTCATTGGAAAGCGCGCTACCTTACTACAGTACGCTCACGAACCTGCACATTATATAAAATGCGTCTGCAAATCGTATCATGACGTTTAATGGAATACGCAACCGTCCGGGAAAACGATTCGATCATTACAACACTTTTGGAGTGTGCGTTCTATTGCTAAGACAAGCTTGAGAACAACTTTTTGGCACAAAATGCAACGCAGCTTCAAAGAGAATCCAATTTCGACAGTTGGCATAAACGACGCATTGCGCTGCAGAAAAGCGTTTCCAAAATAGCAGCCGGATTGTGCTGCTGCAAGAAAATAGGCCAAACGTTTGTTCAAAGGTACGATTTTGACCTACGATTGCGCAAAAAGGCGAAGTTCTCAAAATTAGCTTGTTTTGTCTTCGTATACAGATTGCGTAGGCGATTTTCTGATGGCAACGCGCAAACATGGTTGGTATATGCGCATACTGAATGTGCTGACTTGAACAAATGTTTAGGAAAACGTGTCCTACAGATTGGAAGGTAACTGTCATTCGTACCTGAACACATGATTTACTGTATGGTAGTCAGGGGGTTCATTTCTTTGAGATGTTGCATTGTGTGCGTTCGAAGTGATTGTTGCTTTGCCGTTTATTATTCTGCAGCAGTAGCTTCGCTGCATATTGCATTTTATTGCCCTTTCTTGGATAGTAGTTTTTTTGAAAAGTTGTGCTCATATTAGCGTTGGTTCAGATTTCGTGTTTGGCACGACACGTGATTGCCGGTGAAGTAGTGCTTGTTTTTTGTCTTTGGATGAAGCATCGGGCAATGCATTTGCATGGTTCTATCTCTACCTGTTGCACTTGTTTCAGGGAACATGCATATTTCCGAAATTGTTGAGTGGGCTTTAACGCCCATCTATTGTATTGTCATGTTGTTTGGGTTTGGTTTCACTGGTGATTATTCATTCAATCTGCCCGAAGAGCATGTGAAATACTATCTACATCGGCGTCCCGATATTGCTAACGCTTGTCGTAGCGATTCGAACTGTCCTTACCACGTAAGATTTTTAACTGATATAACTTTTAGTATGCTACGATTGTTGCATGCGGAATTGCACTCGCGTTGACTATTGTTGTTGCTACGTTGAAAGCATCTGTTTTCAGCCAAGTTCATTTCGAACGAGTCCCCTCCTTTAAGAATATAGTGTTTTCCTTTTGAATTCTTGAAATCTTTACGTCTCTGCGTTAAAATTGTGGTTGTTTCCGTCATGTTTGTCCTTTTCATTAGATAAAGTGAATTATGTTGCTCCGATTACTTTTATGGCTGCATCCTATCGTTAAGTTCAACTTTGTGCTTTGCCTGATCGAATTGGGTGAGTCTTGAAAAGATAAGTGCAACGAAAAGCATGTCTTCGATTGTTTCCGCATCACCTTAAATGCTAAGAGTTAAGCAAACAATCACGCTAGCTTTGGCCAACCTGGTTGACCCATTGCGTGTTATCGCGAGCGTTGGGCTATTGCCTTGCCTTTGGAAGAATCGTGAAGAATTGCTTGAATGTGTGTTGCACGTCTTGTAATTCTTAGGCTGTTGTTGAAAACTTGAATGAATGTTGGGGTTATGAACCGGATTGCGGTTTCGTTAAAAGAAGTTACAGTTGGAATAGGGTAAAATGTTCCAAAAGATTCACAAAGTGAGTTTCTTCCCTGCTGGCTGTCCTACTTGCCATTGTTTCAGGTGGTATCCGACGATGAAAAAGAAAAGAACAAACTTTTGGAACGATGCCGACTTCGGCTACATCCGCAACCGGAAAAGGACCATGAAATACATTTGTAGCCCGAAAGTTGAGGTCATCTTTTCCCGCGTAATTTTGCAGGAGGAGAGCGAATGTTATTTTTAGGGCGATTCGTCCTTAGAATGTACCGACTTTACCGAGTATTGCTACGCGAAGAACATCTTTTTCGATTTCAAGAGCCTTAACCTTTTGAGCAGTAATGACAGGTTCAATGTTAGGCAGTAGTATTGGGCGTAAGGCGAACGACTGAGATTCTTAGGTATAGGTCTGATGTGATCAAAGAGGGCGAAGTAGGTGGCAAATGTGAGTTGCATGCTGGACGATTGCACGCGCTTACAAATCGGACGGGTTTCCTGCAGTCTTGGTGAGTTTTGCTTCTCCAGCACGCATTTTATACTTAAGCGCTTATTGGCAGGTACGAAGAGTTGCGGCACTTTAGCTCGCTTGATTCGTTCAAAATGGATAAAACGCATTGCGATATCATTTTGGAGAAACCCACGATAGTGATGAAACTCGACGCTGGTAGACTTAAATGACAGTTCGGTAAATGTGTCCACTGTCACCTTTATAGGAATTTCTATGTACCATCATTTTTGTGACTTCATCAACTTGTACGCGTCGCAGCACTTGAACGGCTCTTTTGACCAAGATGTAAACGTAATCATTTGGGATACGGTACAAAGTTCGCCCAATGTCTGCCTGGTTCATCCCTTTTTTTCGTTTTATAGCATCGCTATGGCTATAGAGACTTTTTCCAAGATACTTGGAAGGTGTTTACGCAAAATCGCTTGATGAGCTTGCACGACGTTGACGGAAAGAAGGTCGAGACTTATAGGCAGCTTTTAAGACTTTCCTTTTACACCTGCATCTTGTGGTTGTTTTGTTTGGCGCGTTTTGATTATTTCGTTTAGGTGTGTTTCCGCGAAGTCATGATGCCGATGTTGGCGCGCATGTTCTTTGGTCTTTACTTCAACATGCCGTTGGTAGTAAAGCCATGGGTGGATAACTTTTCGGTCCGTGTAACCTACTGCTCCTTTTTACGTAGACGCCGGACTGTAGCGGCAGCGGTTTGGCGCACGCATTTTCTAAACATCTTATTCATCGACTACAGCTGAAGCAGCTTGGTCCATTGGCCGACAAGATCCGAATTACGTTCTTGGCTAGAAAGACGCACAGTCGTAGAATCTTAAACAGCAATGAGGCAAGCATCACTATTAATGATAGCAAGCTTCTAATGAATTGATTACTATTATTGTCAAGCAGAAAAAATTTATATGAATAACAATGGCAAAGGCTTCTTGATTTGTCTTCATATGGATATGGTTATAGATACTTGCTCGACTGAAAGCAGTTGAAAAATTTCAAGTAACGGTGGCCGAGTTTGAATAGTACGTACTTCCGTACCTCGACTACTGTTAAATTGAAAATGTTCAGTGGCGTTCCCGTGTTGGAACAGTACCATACGTCGCATAACAGTGATATTTTTATGGGCGTTCATGGATCAGGTCTCACGCACATGTTTTTCTTGCCTGATTGGGCTGCCGTATTTGAAACGTAAGTAATTGTAGTTTTATTTATAAATTAAGCTTAAATGTTAACATCTCTCTTAGTTTGAAAATAGTATGCAATGCGCAACAGCTTAATCTATAGGTTCCTTTAGTTTCCATTGCGAAGATCCGGAATGCTATAGAGATTTGGCCTATATACGAGGCGTCGGCTTCTTCAGCTGGACTAGAAGTGACCTTGTTGTTTACGAGAACAAGGCAAACAATTGTCCCATTGTCCCGTAAATAATTTGCAAGCTTTGCTCTTTTGTAGACTGCTAAAAATAAAAAGTTTACCAACTTTTACCTGGACGTAGACGAATTTATGCGCATTACGATGCAAGCGGCAAACTACGTTCGGTCGCACCCACTTTTCATCGAGGCAAGAAAGCGCCGAGCAACGGGGCAGAAAAGAGAGCTGTGAAATAATTTGCATGAACAGAAGATGTGCAGTCCCGGTATTTATCCCGTTGTTTCTGGTTACTTAAAAATACCGGTCCTCCTGTTGTTGTTTCTGATTGCTCACGCGAATAGGATATCGCTTCATCAAAGTAAACTACTGCGTTGTTAAGGGGCTATTTCCCACTGTTTTAATAGTCTCTTCGTTAACGCTTCTTCTCCAATAATCTAGGCTGCAGATAATGGCCAAGAGACCGGGTATCTTTGCCTACCTTTGGCAAAATTTTTTATCGTCACTTCAGCGAGAACGCCCAGAGCATATTGTGGTTGGTCGAGACTCGTTTGGCAACATATACTACAAGACTGATCCAAGAACATCTGCTAGCCCTGTCAACAGGCAGATCTTTTGAATCTGATTTCGTAAATGTTTGATCGCGTTTATTTTTTAGAGGGTATATTCCCGCGGATCGCGACAACTGGGATCAGATACCGGTGGAATGGAGATGCTGGCTTTCAGGTCAAAGGACTGATCCGCCTACGGAGCAGGAAATAGAATTTAACAAATTGCAAATGGCAAATAGAGTGAACGCGGCAAAAGCGATTGCGGAGAGAGATGCCTCCAATTCCGTTGAATCAACCAAAGCGGTGGACGAGCGAGCCGTGGGCAAAAGTACTTTTGGCCGAAATCGGCCGTTCCCAAGACGCCCCGATTTGGAGCAATATACAACGAACATACCCGGTCGAAAGGACAAGTAGCAAAGATTTTGTGCTTGTTCGGAATAAACTACTTTTCAGCAATTGGTGCGGTTTTTTTAAAGGTTTTGCACCTTTGTATCTCTTTTGGAACTGGCAGTTATTTTGTGATTCGTATTTGTCGCTTAGCCAGCCATGTGGCTGACGTTGACGCTTCGAAGACTGTACGCTACGAAGTCGCTGACTCGATTTTACAAAACCGTTGACGTAGTGCCGATGGGGCGAGAACGTTTTGCTATACAACTCGACGGGCGACCCATACGTACGCCGCTTGGCAACTTGCTTGAAGTAAGCTCTGAGCCGTTGGCTATGGCCGTTGCGATTGAATGGCAATCGCAGCATCAACGAGTGGACATGAATCATATGCGTTTAACTAGTCTAAGTATTACGGCCATTGACAATCCCGCCAACCAGACCCAGATGGGCTTGGTGAGCAGTATTCTAAAATATTTGGAGTCGGACACTTTGTTCTTCATGAATGAAAATCCCAAGGAACTGCACGAATTGCAGCGGAAAAAGTGGGGTGAAATAATCGATTGGACAAAAGTAAGTTCACGCTTTAATACAATTTGCCGACGCGGAACGGCGATAAAAATCCTTTCCCCTAAACTTAATCACATAGCAGTGCTCAGCAATCCGTTTGGTGCAAGACAAGATGCCCTACCCATCGAGCTGTGTTGTTTGCTAGTGACCTAATCCTACGCGTGACCCTGTCACCTTTAAAAGCGTGTTAATTCATTGGCCAGCTCATTTACTATAAGTGCTTACGTATGAAGCCTGCAAATAGCTTTATTCAAGTTAGTGGCTTATTAATCGTCTTCTCTTTTTATTGAACCCACAACTGCCTTTGACGAGCTTATACTAGCCCATGAACTGCGTGTTGATGTAATGAGCATATTGCATTTAAGCCCTCCATAGCGTCTTTGTCAAGAAGATTTAAATTTCACTGATATTGCGCAGCTTTTTCCCGTTCAAACAATTTTAATAAACAAAGCTTTTGGAAATAGTTCTTTCTACCAAAAGCTCCATTTCTATTGTTGGCATTAGTACAATTGTTTGAACATGAAACGTCGTATCTACCTCACTTTGCCATGCTGCTTTTCCAGTTTAGCAGTTTTAAACGCGAATATCGATCTGTGAACCCTAAGCGTTGTCATGCAAAATGCTTTGAGGAAAAAATGCCTTTTTTGCTATCCATAGCATAGACGTGTCATATTACAGTAGAAACTCGATTATTCGAACTAATTGTAGCGAGAGGCAGTTAGAGTAATCGAAAATTTGCTTATCAGAGTAATTTGTCTTCTTCGCTTTTTTGTTTATCTTTCGATTTCCCTTATTATCAACTTTGCTTGTGGTAGCTGAATTGACGATAGACCCGTTTAATGTGGTAAAGTAAAAACTTTCGCAGCTCTCCATTAGCACCGGTGGTCCGCGTCATTATTAGCCTTTTGAGTGCGTAGTGAAAAGAACTACAGCTATTAGTCTGTTGAAAAATTAGATTTGAAGAGATTGATAGTTAGTCTTTGATCTCATTGATTTCTTGTCGCACTTTCACTTATATTCTTTATTATTTAAAAAGACTAATAATTAGTCTTTGATTTCGTTTTTTCTTTTTAGCATTGAGTTCATTTCGCACTTTCATTTACATTACGCCGTTCTTGAACCCGCAAGTTATGAGAGCCGCGGTTCGCCTGCTTCCTACTAATAAACGCGAAGATAATCAGCCGGACTAATATTACCCATTGAGTCGGCTTATACTATACAACAGCTAATAGCAATCTGGCTTCAAAAAATCACGTTTGCTAGAAGTCTGCCCGACCTTTCTTGATAGCCAGATGGCGGATATGCTTCAAACATGAAGTTCCAAGCCGCCCTGTATCAATAAAAGTGTTCTGCTTCCTGGCTGATAGGGATAATTGAAGATTCGGGTAATCAGCTTATAAAGCTATCCCAATACGCTGTCTTAAGTAGCGGTCTTATGCAAACTGATCTTGGGAATTAGTATTTGCTAATAGAGAACCCGTTATTCAAAGCACAAGTGAGCTATTTGATGCTTTTTGTTGTTTCATTACGTTAACACTCCATTGAGCAATCGAATTGAACTGACTATAGGTGTTGAGCTTATTTCAATCCCTTTCGTCTAGTTTGGCCACTTCATTACGCGCAGCTCGACTACAACAATACAGAAGCAAACTTTTCACATCGGCTTTCCCTTGGCTGTTATTCCCCTTCGATTTGAAATAGTTAAAGATAAGATTTTGTGTGCGTAGGTGTCTCATAGTTAGCTTTTTGTGTTCAATGTTTCATGGCCTCTTCATTTACGGAGAGAAGCGCTAAAGCGTACCTGTTCCTTCATTGTCCCGTTTGCAGAGGCATTTTGAAATTGAAATGGCACCCTCGACCAGCATTATCGTGGGTCCAACGTTGCCTGATCGAACGAAGGATACGTTGGTCCGTTTCTTTTTGGCATACAACTTTGCATCGCTTATTGGTTGCCAGTATACCGTTGAATCCTTGAAAAGCGCACTGCTGCTTCTGGCAATGTTGGAACACCAAATCGGCGTTGAGGACGCGGTCCAATTGGCTATGTTGGAACAGCGTTATCAAACTGATCGTTGGGGTCGCGTCCAGTGGGCTCACGACGTTGAACACTACGACCTTTGCAGCCGCGTTTCCGCCGGCCTTCTTTTCGCTTATTTCAATAGTCACCGCGAGACGACGTCTCAGTGTTTGGAACCGGTGAACGACGTTGAATGTTCGCAAACGAATTGTTCAAAGTCCATTACTTCCCGCTGATTCTGAGTTGCGCAAATGCTATATTTCAGCGTTAGTAGACACTTTCTTTACTTGAAAAGTAAAATTTTGCGATTCAATAAAGAGAGGATAGCAACGCGACCGACCTATCGAGTTAGGCACTCTTCTACGCGATGATGACATAGAGATGGACGAACGGCTATTGGGTTAGTAAGCAAGTCTCGCGGTGTTGCACAATTTTTGCTGAGAGAAAAGTATTGCCACGAGAGACTAGAAAACTGAATTGCGGACTGACCGCAAGCTGTGTGCTGTGTCATTGTAGCTAATGGTGTGCGTTGTACAGAATCATTCGAAGTTTCTCAATCTCGCT
Organism: Trichuris suis; assembly: GCA_000797535.1. Taxonomy (NCBI): domain Eukaryota; kingdom Metazoa; phylum Nematoda; class Enoplea; order Trichinellida; family Trichuridae; genus Trichuris; species Trichuris suis. The sequence continues at coordinate 270,735 of KN538406.1, forward strand.
ACGAAGCATGGACACCTCTGTACGCAGTTGCAGGTTTTCCTGCTCCAAGTAGACTACACGTAAGGCGATTTGCTCCTCCTTCATTCTTCTCGATTCGCGAGACCGTCGAGCCGACTCGTTGTTGCGCTTTCGGCGTTCCCAATAATTTTTGTCCTTCATGTGGTCCGGTACAGGTTCGGGCTTCTTTTTCGGCGTCGAAGGCGTAATGTTCTGCGACTGCAACGCTATACTGGCAGTGAGCGCTGGAGTTGAGGAAGTAATCATGGTTGTATAAGGCGGAGTCGATGAGGAACCTGTGGAAGCTGGACCGCTACTTCCAGTCTGTTGAGATGAAGGTACTTGTCCGGCGACACCGTTTACAACAGCGGCAGCAGCTAACGCGCTGGCTTGAGAATACGCCGCATACATAGAGTTATCAAAGCTGGCCGCTGATGGCCAGTATATGCCTGGCATGGTCATTCCTGCTGCATAGTTCTTCAATACTTTGTTTTGATCAAACACTGCCGGAGAATTAAGCGTACTCGGCTGTTGCTCTATTGCTGCCATAATTCTCAGTATTCTCTTGTCTTCAACTGAAAGCTAACAGCAATTGTATTTATATGCAAATTATGTTTATCCACCAGCTTATTATTAGCTAATTGATAGACAAGTTTGGGACCCCTTTATAACAACGATTCAGAGGTAGGCACTATGTTAATATTAATAATTAGCAATCCTAGGCGTTCGGCTATTTTATATCCAACTCCGGCGGCCCTTTCTGTTTGGCTTTCATAATGATGTCATTTGACGTACCATCGTTCCCTTAGGGCAAAATGATCACCTAACATAGCTGATGAATAATCTGCGCTCATGCGTATCCGTAGCTGGCGCACTGCGCCTTTGACGGGTCGCAAGCGAGCAGAGCAGCGTTATGCGTGTAGCGATTGGCTTACCTGGTAAGATTACGGCGGATGGGATGGGTGCGCAAGACCGGGGATGTTATCAGCCGGCAGCCGTGGGTCGCTTCTCCAATGCTGACTAACTTTGGATAAGCGTGATCGAGCCGACCAGACGAAGGTTATGCGGATTGAACTTTCGCCCTCGAAGTTCAAGCAGACAGTTTACGTAACGACGCTCCGGGAATGGACCGTTCTGCCGGTCGACCGAGTGCACAATGGGGCTCGGCTTGGTTATCGTCCAACCTCAGGAACACACCTCCGTTGGCGAACGCTTTGCTAGGCAAATAGCCCTTTGGCGAATGAGAATGACCAATGGTAAGCTACGATGGTTCATCGCCGCCTTGGGCATTGTCCTTTCGTGTGGGAAATGGCCAGCTAATCCGTCGCCCCGACCTGGCCATTAGTCACGCAACCTAGTAAAAGGCGATTCCCACGACATTGATGATGTAACTGTCTGTTGCTCTGGTCTGGAGTGCGGTCGGATAGGGATATTGCGTGTATGACCCTGAACCTTGCTAGTCTCCTATTTACTCGTCGTATTTTGCCGTTTGCGCTCCGGCTGTCCTGTTGCACAAGGTCCAGATGGACTGAGCGACCATACCGCCTTAGTTGTAATCTTGCACAGCTTATCTAGCCGTTCAATTTCCCCATAATCTTACTTCCCCTTTCAAGGAGAGTGTCGCTTTAGGCTTTGCGCACATTCAAGCTTTTTCCAGCTCGTAAGGCGGCCGGTTAGGTAGCCAACAATTCGACATCCATTAGTCCAAGCAACGTTTGTGTGCGCTTTTGCAGGCCTGTTGGTTTGTCGGCATAGTGCGACCACGTGATTGGCAGCGACAGATTCCGTGGAGATGAACCAGACTAGCTGGTGGTCGTCTGACCCAGACAGCGCATTTTCACTGTCAACAACTTTCCGGGTTATCACACGAAGATAATGGTTAATGCCCAAGGGAAACGTTCCTTTAGATGAGCGAAATGACAATTGCGTTGCTCTTCTTCTTACTGATGGTCAGCTGATCGTAGGCACCTGCGGTCGGCGAACCCCGTCCTGACGTAACGCATCCTGGTTGCTGCCCTTTCAGTGCGTTTGTTTTTCTCGTTCCCGATAACCATAGGGTAACCATTCGCTTAATCCTATGCGCGATTACTGTAGATCGCTTATGCTCAGACTGAACTCGCTTTGTCAAAGAAAGTTGCGCAAATGGAACGCCGACGAGCGTGGGTGGGGTTGGTGGTCAGCTTGGGCGGCATCTTTGTTGTCTCGGGGGCACTGAGAGCGGCCTCCTTTGAGCTTGGTCCTTCTTTGGCGCTTCTCTTTGAATTAGCGAGGGACATGACCGCGCGGTCGAGTCGGTCTACCCTTTGTCGGTGACGCAACGTCCGGCAAGCCATTTGCGCAACAAGAGATCAAGATGACGCGTACAAATTAGGAGTAGTTATGAGAACATCGCGACCTTGTCGCGGCGAGGCACGCAATCAGAGGTCACACTGCTGGTCTGGGTCGACTGGTAGAATCGATGAATAAGTCGCGCGTTCGTTACCTTTCAGAGGAGACATGGGTTCCAGTTACCCGTCAATGCGTGGATAATCCTTGTTGTTGATTGGCTTTGATCAAAATGTCCTCTCGATGCTGGCCGTTTCTTTAAGTTCATCGCGCGGCGAGCTTCAAGTTAAATGTGCTTTAAGAATGCTCAAATTTGCATAGCTTCCACTTTCCGGGCCGTTCGTTGATGTTTATGTAACGCTGCAAACGAGAAATGTAATGAATTTTTGTTGACTTTCTCCCAGGGGATAATATCCATTATCGGATGAGCGAATAAAGAATGCTTGCAACGCTGCATAATCTGCTGAATGTAGCGAATTGCAGTGCTCAGTATTTAAGGCATTATTAACGTTTGTTCGCGTACACTTTTTGAACTCGAATACTCGCCGCCTTTTCTCATGACAAAGCGTAGCACTTCGCAAGTAAGGTAAAGTCGTTATCCTTATTCGCTTTGCCGCTCTTCAACTTGTCTTTCAACATTGTTTTGTTCGTACTGCACCTGCTGCTATTTACTTTACGTAAGGATTGTCCTTTTCAAAGCTGGAATATCTATGCATTATGTAAAGCACTGTCATGGATATTCCAGTTTTTTCTAAGTATAAAACCCTGAGCATACACCTGTTCTGCAGAAGTTTTGCATATCGCGATAATATTGCGTTGATAGCGACGAGTCTCGCATGTTTAAGAGATAAGCGTTGAAAAAGCACATGGCGAAACCAGTCTCGTCTTTTTTTGCGAAGTAGATATAAGAAGACCAACTGATTCCATTTATTGACAGATTTAGCATGCCATATTGGTTGTCAACTCACTGTGTGTTCCGCTAATCTGAAATATTAAATCATTAATTTTCCAGTTTGTTGACATTTGTAATAGCTTCATCAGTGGTGGAACGCCAGCTTGCCTGTAATACTTAATCATACGTCTGCTAATAGCCGTAGGTTGCCGCCTTAACATTATTTTTCGATGAGTTCAGTTCTTGTTGAAATGTGAAGCAAATACAGCGCCGCCTTTATCTACTGGCGTGTTTAACAATGTTATCTTAACGCTGCCTAAGACAAGTGATGAAATGAGCATAATTGCCTTTCCTGTTGAACTACGGAAAATGACATTTCAGTAGCATGATGACAGTGGCGTTATATTGCTTTTGTTTATTGTTATTGCTACTGTGTCAGTCGAAGTGTCCGTAGTTAGGCATTGCCATTTGATTTGCTCGACTGATCTGGCTTTGATGAAGAAATTCCATTTTACATGAATGGTGTACAAAGCGCACCGTCATTGGATAGGTAACATTGAGGATGAACAGTATGCTATCTAAAATGTGCATTCGGCGTTTAAACTTTGGGTCTGCTGTCCCTTTGCTGATCGTGATTGTTTCCATGCTAACATTTACGAGACGTTGGGTCGTCAGACGTTCAAAGTTTTGTGCTATGCCTACAAAGTACGATGCTGGCAGATATGGTCTCATCTATTTGTTCAATTTATCGGCAAGTAGATAAGAGTCAACGGGACAGTCCTGACATGGTGATTAGACTACGTCTGCGAGGAAACCGCCGTCTCAGATGAGCGACTCATTTCGGCGTTCTAATATAAGCTGCTAAAGTTATTGTTGTGACGTGTTGTCTTCTTGGCACCCACTTTGTTGGCTGTTCTTGCAGAAGGGGTGCGACAGCAAGCAGCAACCGCTGCCGCTTGTGCCTCCTTCCGACCGTGTATTCCAGAAGACACGTCACGCGGTCTGCTGCTGCTGCTGTTTTGAATCGTCTTCGTCGTGCTACGTCAATTTCAAAAGAAAATTTCCCAACTTCTGGCTGCGGTTTCACGCACTCCGATAACTCGTACATTCGTCGTCGATGCGTCTTCAAACGTTTGCAGCGCTTCTGTTGAGCTTTTGGCATACCTGTGGTGAGACCTTAGCTTCTTATCAACGATATTGCTTCTGAAAGGGCGTAGGCTTTACGCATGAGAGCTTGCGCCTATTCCAACCATAGAAACATTTCGTCTAATCTCTTTCACGACGCGTCAGCTTAGGATCATCTCAGAAGCTAATTCCTGCTGTCCCTTCAAAGTCTAAATTGGTAAACATAATTTCAGTCCATTGCTTTAAACGTTTCCTCTGCTAGATTTATCTTAGCCATTTATGGCAGGCAATAAATTCTTTTTCCATTATTGCCGTTTGAGACGTACGCAGAATTTTTCTTTCGCAGACGCACATTGAAAGAGCATAGTTTTCGTGTATCATTCGTTGTGCCATTGGCAAAATGAAGTTATGTGACGTGAGCGTTTAAATGCAGCACATACAAATTTTTTGTCGGCTAGTTCATCGAACTGTAAGCTACCGTAGTAGATTGGTTGCTGCTCACCTCCGTTGAACACAACTTTAAAAGCGCGTCTTAGCTTAAGCACAAAAGTTCTAAATAGGGCATGCGGTAGGCAATTTGTTATTTTGATTCGCCCCAAATTGCCACTATCACTATTTGGAATTCCCGATTAATGCAGTCTGGTCTTCCTCCATCGTTTTATCAGCACTATTTGTCTGCGTGACGCAGGCCGAAGGATCAATGACAGTACTTGTCTGTCCCCGCATTAGCATTATTGCTTAGGCGCAAGTATTTTCGTAATTAATTGGACTACGTGATTTTAGATATCCATGTCGCCAGCGGTCGCAACGTAGGCGCCTGCTGCCTTAGTGGGCGCAAAATGTACGCTGCGAGTAAAAAATGCCTGTTCTCCGAAAACAATGATATTGCATGCGCACGGATTACGACCGTGTGCTGCTTGACGGCCCTTTACGAAACGAAATGCGACGAAGGCAAGTCCGTCGCCGTAGCGGAAGAAAACTGCGAAGGCTTGGATGCTCCGGGACGAGAGCATACCAAGGTAAGCTCGCACAAGGAGAGTCCTATGATTTAGATGTTCCTTTATCATTCAAGGAGTGTTGCCACTGCTGCCTGCTTGGCAGAGAGACTTTGAAAAGGAACGAAGCATGCACCCCTCCTTCCCACGTAAGTAGGCGTTGCAAGCAGGCATTTGTAAGTTGCTGCGGCGATGGAGGGGAGCCAAGCGACAACGATGACAAAGTTCGCACGTTCTCTGCTATGACAACGGAAGTTAATGCGCGTTATAGTATGTATATTACTTTTCGTGCAACTGTTTGCTCTTCATTCGCTTTACAGCTGCGACAGTATCCAGCAGCGGTCGATGTTCAGAAGATAAGAACTTATGCGAGCAGATTTGCGACGATTCTGACCCCACCATGGTACGTTGTTCTTGCAGAGCTGGTTTTCGCCTTAACTCAGACGGACGAACTTGCTCGGGTGAGCTTGCAGCTGGCGAAATTCTTGATGTCTATTTAAAGTTAACTATGAAAATGCATGTAGTATTAATAGCTGCCTAATTCGAGATGCTGCATCGGAGTGCAGCCTGTTTGAAATGTGTACGTATTCTAATGCCTTCAGACGTGGATGAATGTGTCGAGGGTTCCTCATCGTGCGATCTGAGCACTCAGGTTTGCGAAAATACTCTTGGAAGCTATCGTTGTAACTGCTTGAATGGGTTCTCTTGGAATGCCACGATTGGACGCTGCGTCGGTAGCTGTTGTTGCCAAAGACTTGTCAAGCTCGCTAAGAATGGCATGTTTTTGAGATATTGATGAATGCCTGCTCTACCGTGACGATTGCATTGTTGGACAACGTTGCATTAACACTGTCGGGTATGATGATTTGCCAACGTTCGATCACTGCGAACTTGTCATGAATTTTTCTTTACCCTGCTCTTTCCTTTTTAAACAACACGTAGCGTTTGCTTAGGCTCTTTGACGCCAAGTTTTTCCTAAAAGCAACAAGTTGACGGTTGTTTTGTTTATATTAACTGCTATGCACTTTTAACATAGATCTTGGCGTTGCATCAGAACGCTAAGCTGTGGAACCGGTTACTACTTAGACTCGGAGACTGATACCTGCGTGGGTAAGCAGTGCAGTCCGCTTCCTTCTTCCCTTTATGTCCTTTTTTGGCATGCCGGTGTGTTTTGACTCTTTACTTTTCTCTGAATTGAAGCAGGCGGATTTTAAAAAGCGAGGATGTTTTGCAGACATTGACGAGTGTATGTTGGGCACTCACAACTGCGGACCCGGTTTCACCTGTCGCAATGCCCATGGCAGCTTTCGTTGCGAGCGTCGACTCTGTCCAACAGGCCAGCAATGGAACAGCGACAGCCAGCGTTGCGTGGCCAGCGTTACATGCAGTCCTGGCTTTCATCCGGGTTCCGACGGCACATGCCAAGGTGAGCGCTTTCCATTGCGGTTTTCCATTGCTTATTGGCTCCACTGTTCAGACGTGAATGAGTGCCACCTACCTGACGCCTGTCCTTCAGGACAAAAATGCCGTAATACGCAAGGTTTAGCGAATCGAGCATTGTCGAAATCCTGACGAGTCAAACCTTTACAGGTTCGTACTACTGCGAGAAACCGGAGAACTCTTGCCCTTCCGGCTATGAGATGAGCACTGTTAGCGGCAATTGCATTGGTATGATGGCAGTTTTGCTTGTTCAACTTTTTTTTGGTTGAATATGCAGTGTCTTTAAGACATTGACGAGTGCTCCCGTGGGACGCATACTTGTCCCGACGCCAACATGTGCGTGAACACCGTTGGCAGTTACCATTGCCGATGCCCCACCGGCTATCGTTTCAATCCGTCCACCAAGCAGTGCGAAGGTCAGTAAAAGGGCAGGACCTTTACTGAACCAGACCCTGCCTCTTCCCAGATGTGGACGAATGCCAGTCTCCTCAAGCATGCTTGCATCACAGCACTTGCGAAAATACCATCGGTTCGTTTCACTGCGTTTGCCATCCGGGCTATCAGCAAAGCGAGGATAGGCGCAGCTGTGTTGGTACAATGGATTAGCCGCTTTGGCTTTCGTCCTCGCCTTTGTGTCAACGATCAAGTTTCAGATATTGACGAATGCAGGCAGAACTTGGCCTCTTGCCATCAGCGTTGCGTTAACACACCTGGTTCGTACCAGTGCGCCTGTGAGCGTGGTTACACCCTTGGCGTTGATGGCTCAACCTGCTTGGATATCGACGAATGCGCACTTTATAAGTTTCAAGGAAGTGGTCTCTGCGCTGGACAATGCATAAACACGCCAGGGTCATTTGAGTGTAGATGTCCACACGGCTTTCAGCTTGGCAAGGATGGCAGAACATGTGAAGGTGAGTAGTATGCATTACATCATATTGCTGCTTCGGCAGTTGGAAGAAATCGCCACTAGCTGTTTTTTGCAAATGTCACAAAGCGTATCTTTTTTCAGATATTGATGAATGCGCGAACGGTATATGTAGCGGACATGACCAGATCTGCATCAACATGTACGGTGGATACAAGTGCGAGCGAATTGTTTGCCCGCCAAACTACGTGAAGGACACGCGATTCAAAAAGTGAGCAGTCTGCATCTCTTTAGCAGCATGCGTGCATGGCGTACTAACAGCTCGATGTTGTGTATTGTAGTAGATGCAACCGATTGAGCCAAACGTGTTCTCCCTTCGACCATCAGTGCCTGCATTCACCCGTATCTCTGCTGTACAATTACATTTCACTGCCAAGCAACGTAAACTTTCAAGACTTTGGATTGAGCGCTTTACCGTTGATAACGTTGAAAGGCCCGTCGGACCTTGACACGTCTGTGCAGTACGAGTTGCAGCTGTTGGAAACTCGCCTTGGTCGTCATGGCGTACGGCCAGCCACTAGGGCATCGTTCGCTGTACAGAAAATGTCCGGCCCAAATTCAGCCGTTTTGAATCTAGTCGAACCCTTACAGGGCCCGCAGGATGTCGTACTAGATTTGATCATGCATTTTCATCACTCAGGCACTTTTGGCGGTCGTTCAACGGCGAAGATTTTTCTTTTTGTATCTGCGTTTAAAGAGAACAATTTCACAGAAATGTGATCGCTCTCCTTCCGACAGCATGCTGTTCTCTTTGCCTGACAGCCGTGTGTCAATCGCTAGTCTTTGACCGCATTTCTAATTGTTGCAGTTTGGTCAGAGAGGGTTATGCATGTCGAAAGTCCTGCTATCCACTGGACATTAGCTGTCTGGCCAACATGACGGCGTCAATCAGCTATCAGTTTATCTCTCTTCCTTCCGTTGAGTTCATTAAAAGTCCTCTGGAAATTGGCCGCATATATCCTGAAAGCAGAACACCCAGACCCTACTTTGTCAAGTATGAGATCGATTATCCGAGCAGGAGCTACTTCTCCTTGGAGCAGAAAGAGAACATTGGTACGTCTTCTACGTGTCTCCTCGTCGCTTCTTTTCTTGATTCTTTTCTTATTCTTATTTTTTTCTTCTTCTCAGCTGCCGCAGTTTGATTTGCCTATGGCATTTGTCGATCGGCTTTAAATTGAGACTGAACGCGATGTAATTTCGGCAGATCGTTTAAGCGATCAAAACTTTTGCGCAAAGTATGAAAGCGCGGGGAAAAGAATTGTTCGCCTTTATCGACTTCCTTAAAGAGGCTAACCAATGGCAATGGTTGCCATTTCTGCTTGAACTACTTAACAGTTTTCTAAATGAAGCCTACTTTTATTCGATGTTTGCCAGTTAAGCAACTGAGAGGTAGAGCGCGCAACGAACGCGCACAGTTCGCTTCTTCTTCTATTTTCCGTTCTGTCAACGTTGTTACCAGATTTTAGGCTGAACGTGGGGGATCGGTAAGCGAAGCTAAAATTGAATGTACTGTTTAATCGACTGTTTTATTGACGCCTATATTTGTAGGAGTCCTTTTCATGCACACCCCACTGCCGAAGGGGTCAGAGCACGTCATCTTTTTGAAAATGGACACTTTCAGTGCAAGTCACGTTCAAACCGCTGCTAACATTGCATTTGTCACTGTTTTCAATTAGTACCATAGAGCGAAAGCTGGATGTAGGGGTAGCATGTTGCCATGAAGCACACCAGTAGCGTCCGACTGAAAAGTTCCAGTAAGTTTGCTCTTCCTTGCGCTCTGATGAGACCTTTAGCGTCCTTAACAAAGCAGCTTAGAGCTTTCGCAGCTACGAGAAGCCTCATGGCTCTCTGACAATTTGCGAAGTAAAACTGCTCTCAGACAGTCTTACACTTTCTTCGTCTGTTCAAATATAGTTGCTTTTTTCTTTTGTTTAAATATGTCAACCTATGACGGCTCAAGTTACATTTGCTTGCTAATGTAATTAAACGATACATCTCGGCCAATGCCTATATACTCTTTGATAAGTCTTCTTCAACCAACACTGAACGGTAGGTCGATTCCACTTTGCGAGTTTCTCCTGTCTAATCCCAATGTCACATATTCAACATAGTGTTACTGTTTCTAATCGAAGGGGCTTAGCGACTACGCCATTGGGAAAGGTAAACTTGTTAGTAATTGTATAGTTTTGGGAATTGGCTGTTTCTTTATCGAATAAGAGGGATCCCACAGTTGTTATTTCTACAGATGAAGCTCTGTTTCATTTATGAATGTTCACCAAGCTTTCGGGAAGTTCCTGATCCCACCTTGAACGTATGCATGGAAGGTTAAGATAGGTTATATCGTGGCTAGTAAACTACAATTGTAAGCAAAGTGTTTCAGCAGAGGTCAATATACTTTCATTGCTGTAAACGTTTATTTCCAATGAGTGGAGCCTTCAGGGGTATCCGCACCCCGTCTTCAGCACATCACTGTTAATAATTTTGCGTATGCTGAAGACGGGGTACGGATATCCCTGAAGGCTCTGCTCATCGCAAATAAACTTTTACGCACTACTCAGTAAACTACACGTACACATATAGATGCAGTAAACGACGGACTTAAAGGGTGACTATAAATTTGAACATGGGTTTCGTAGTTTAAGGAAATGGACTGCTAACTGACTTTTTTTTTCTCTTTTGTCCTTTTTTGGCCTCAAGTCAGTTGGCAGTCCATTTCCATAAACTATAAAACCCCTCTCTAAGCTCACAGTCACCTTTTAAATCTGTCGTTTAGTGGGCAGTGCGTACTTGCTTTTAAGCTTACGTACACATGCTGAAGATGGCGTGAGGACAAAAATAAAAACAATGAGTAGTTTATGGAGGTGGAAAACTTTGACTGTGCGAATGGACCTCTTCGGTTTCGCAGGCAGTTTGGTTATTGGGTTATTGATGTAGTGATTGGCCAAAGCAGGAAATAACGAAGCAACATGTGCCTTGACAATCAATTGGAAAAATTGCCAGCCGTCCCATTTCTCCGGCGATATTTTGCTTCTACAGTAAACTTACTTGCAGTGCCGTAGGGTGGCAATAATGGAAGTAATGAGATTAAATTTACTTGTGCATATTGCATTTTTCGCTATGGAAGGTTCAGTTATTGAGCGAACTGACCATCTGTCGTAGAAGAAAAGAATAATTCCTAAATCGACGAAGAAATATGTCTTTCCTATTTTATTTATAGTTTTAGCCTTTTAGGAAACATTTGACTGATTGAAACGATTGCACTTAAAGCCTTTGCAAGTTGTAAATAATAGTGCGCAAAGCTTCACACTTACTATGTTTGAACTGTATAGTTTGACAGATATTGAAAGCTGGCATCTAAGTGCCAGGCGGGACGTCATTTTATCATTATTATTCTTGTGACGTGACGACATACGTGCAATATGTACTTATTTTGAAAGTTGTATTCCGTATTCCTCACAGCAGGCGCATCTGGTACAGTTAAATTCTTTGAAAAGGAAGAGTACTCTAAGGGGTTGGCGTTACGTCTCCGCCAGCATGTCTGAATTCCGTTGAGTGAAGCAGACAATTTTGCATCAGCATTTAAAAAGCGCTTGCATATCTTCCATGTAACTTAGCGATATTGGAAAGCGGCAGTTATTATTAAAGTGGTCGTCGTTTTGAAGGCAATGGAAAAGAATTGTCTGACGCTACGCGTCTTTACTTTTTGCAACGTAACGACTTTGACTGTTTGTAATCTCGATTGCAAATTTGATTCTCAGCTTTCTGAGCTCGCTGTGCTCGATGTTCCGCGGCAAACGTATGCACTCTAATTGGAACTCAAAAGCGTGTGAAGAATCTGATTATACGGCTGCAAGTGCGCTCATTGCCGCGCTAACTATGGTGAAACCGTAATTCAAACTCAAATGTTGGAAAGGATATATAGATAAGCGTGCGTATAAACCTTTTCCCTAATGATACGTTTTGGTTTCCAGCCGTCAAGGTGACATGTAGCATGAAATATGTAAACATCGTACTGGTGTGTAGGACGATCCTGGAAACCAAAAGAATCGATCATGAAATCGAAGGATCGTCTTATGCGCCCTTGTTAAGATTGGAGCTTTTGTAATTTCATGAATAGTTTTGCTGTTATTGATTCTTTTAGTTGAATTGGAAATTGATTAACATTGATGGTTTTTTAATTGATAGTGATTTGGGCAGCCTTTCATACGATCCGTAACACGCACATTTGTATTATCCGGGGGTAGGCTTTCAGCTGAACCGTAATGGAGGAGTCAGCTCTTGTACGTGCGAGATTGATAAATGCTAAAAAAATTGGCCTTACTTCTGGCACTGCTCTTTTGTGCTGGTATGTGCAAAACTTTGGAACATTTTAAGAATAGCCTGAATGACTTTACAGCCTTCCTTTTCTAGCAGTAGAAGGACAATTAGAGACTGCTCTCTTCTGGTTTGCAATAATTCTTTCCCGCCAGGACGAATCGTTTTGCATCTTTCATTTGACACTTCTTTCAAGCACCATTCATTCAATGATTCATCGCTTATTTGTGATTTGCTCTCTCGACTAGGCCACATGTTTGTGCAACAGGAAGTTTAGTGTGAAAAGCAGGCTATACGTTGATCAAGTCATCGTCGCGCTTGTCACGTCAGCTTGTGATTAATAATTCTAAACATCGCTTTTGCTTAGCTTACAAAAACGCTTGCTTTAAGCGTCGGCCAAAGCTAAATTTTTACTCCGAGGGATCAATTTTCTGCGCAGAAGTTTCAACTTTGCTAACTTTCCAGAAATCACCATTACAACTGGACCTACCGTACAACTGATTTTAGCACGCTGCATAGAAAGGGCGTTGTTTTAAGCCGAAGTGCAATTTTCATGTCTGCATCCTTGCTGACGTGGAAAGCTCATCGTTTATTCACGCTGTTATAATCTAACTGCAGGCGAACAGCAGGCGCAGTATCCGTACCTGTTAGTCATTAAAAAATTACAGTATGAAAATGTCAGTCAATTTATTAAACCATTTTGCTGGCGAACGCTCGCGAAAACGTTTAAATAAAGTCAGGAAAAAATAAATTTGTTTTTCAGGTAGCCTTGCCAAAAATGTGTTTCGTCCATAAGAGCAACACGACACATACGAAGTTGAGCATTTTGTTTTTCCAAAGGTTTTAGAATGAGTAATTGCTGAAGCGATGTTGTAATTATTGCTGATTCGTACAGACTTTGCGTATCTTAATTTAGGCACGTAAAAATTTATTCAACAGCTGTTATTAGTATGCGAAAGTCAACTAGCGTTTAGAAAACGATTTAATTTAATGTATACTGTCACGTGCCGATGCTTCTATTTTTATCTAGTGTCTTTTTTGCTTACAGCGAGTTGCTCCCTTAAGGAATAAAGAAGGTGCCCATTATGGCGCGATATTTGTTATTGATGTTTTAGCGGAAAGCCAACGGTCAAGCACGACGCTGGAAATAGGTTTTATCCGTTATCTACTGAATAGCTCGTGCACTGCGCCATTTTACTACAACAAAGCAAGAGTCATTTTTATTCTTTTATACTTATGCACATTAGACCTCCTTATGTAGCTGCTTATGAAGCTACTTTGTAAAAACAAAATACGACAGCTCTGACGCATCAGTTTTGGGTGTTATTTTTCGTAATGATCGATTGCGATAATTTTTCAAGGAGGAAAAGTTAAATAAAAGTAACTAGGCAAAATCCCCGACTAAAGTGGGTGCTTGTAACACTGTATTTTCCTGAGTACAGTTAGTCCGTAAAACATACTACCATTCACCGACCGTTTTCCACGTTAGGTCAAGGCAGTATCAAGGTGCGTATGTTGTTCTAAAGTTGTAAATATATTGACCTTTTGGTCTTTCAGCTCTTAGCTGGCGAAACAAAATTTGTAAGAATTCTGCTAATACGCAATGCCAGTGACTGGGCGAAATGCTGACCATAAATGCCTCTTTGGAGACTGGCTAAGCCCTATGTGGCATGTAATAAAGCGTGAAGTCTCTAAAGTGCTTCAATGAGCGGAATAGACTAATATTCAAAAGTTTCAGAAAACATTAGCACGCCGTTGACGGCGCTCCAGTCTTCTACGAAAATGTAACGCTACTATTTAACCTAAAACACAATATTGGAAAACAATCTCAGCTTTACCGCCGTTCAAAGCGGTGCTTCTCTAGGGAATAATTTGGCTTTGAATGAAGAGCCAAAAAAGTGCAAAAAGTTGACTCATACTTATTTTTGTAAATCGAGCAGGAAAGGAAATTGGGCATGTGTTCACTTTCGATAAGTGAAATAGTCTGGCTGCATTGGATCCGTGTTCTTTTTGCGTTAAAGACACCTTAAAACACAAAGCGTTTTTATTTTTTCAAAGTTTAAAGTTTTGCCGTAGATATAAAAAAAATACAGCTTCAGCTAACGGACGGATAAAGTTCCATATTTCGTTACGCACTAACATTCCGTTTTTTAGTTAATTGCCTATTAAACGACGGAGCTTTCGAGACCCTCCGCGTCCAGTTTTCAGCGTCTTTGTTTATAGGCATAAAGTAGACATACAATAATAAAACACACTGAATATAAGTCAACTGAATATTTTTAAAATAAAGTTCCCCGATGCGTCATCATTGCACATAGAGCTCACCTAAAACGGTAGTGAACCTGCGAATATCCTACGGTAAAACATTCGTGCTGTAAAACGTTGACGCGCTTGTGCATCGACGCAGTGGAGAACGGTTGTTTAGACACTAGTGACTCACTTGTGATCGTTGTTTGCGTGTAAGTTGTTGAAAATTTATCTGCCATCTCGTTTTCTTCATACTCGCTGTCTAGCGATTTCTTATCCTCTACGGTGTCGTGCAGCCGTTGCTCGTGTCGTTCCACCTTCCTTTTTCAGTGTTCCACGCTAGGATGGCGGCAATTAGGAAAAAGCTAGTGATCGTCGGCGACGGTGCCTGCGGTAAAACCTGCCTACTCATCGTCTTCAGCAAGGATCAGTTCCCTGATGTCTATGTACCGACCGTTTTCGAGAACTACGTAGCTGACATTGAAGTCGACGGCAAGCAAGTGCGTGCGAAGCAACAAAAGCTTGGCAACTTTTGCGTGGAAGAATGTTGCTATTCGCGTTTTCAGGTTGAGTTAGCCCTCTGGGACACGGCCGGTCAAGAGGACTACGATCGCTTGCGCCCGTTGTCTTATCCAGACACAGACGTGATCCTGATGTGCTTTAGCATCGATTCGCCTGACTCATTGGAAAACATACCGGAAAAGTGGACTCCCGAGGTATGCGCTTGTTTTTACTCGAACATATTTTGAGCAGCCTAACCGCTTGGCCTACTAATAGGTACGCCATTTCTGCCCGAATGTTCCGATCATCCTTGTTGGCAACAAGAAGGATCTACGTAACGATCCGCAAACTTTGCGCGAATTGGCCAAGATGAAACAAGAACCGGTACGCACTGACCAAGGCAAGGCGATGGCCGACCAAATTGGTGCCTATGCGTACTTGGAATGCTCGGCCAAAACCAAGGAGGTAGCTTATATCCTTTTAAGGAAACCACCCGTAGAATAGCTTTTTGATCTTTGCTTAGGGCGTTCGCGAGGTGTTCGAAACTGCCACTCGTGCTGCTTTGCAAGTAAAGAAGAAGAAGCCCCGTCGGTGCAACATTGTGTAGGAGGTGGCCGCGGCGCTGATGGTCGTCGCATTTTTCCTTGTTCTGTACCTAAGGAAGGTGTTGCTGACCAGTCCGCAATTCGTGGCTTTTTTTGATTTTTTGGAGCTTCCTGTTGTAAAGTATGTCTTGCGGTTTAAGCTTAATCATTTCGTTCTCGTTTCATCCTGATTACCACTCGTCGCCTTCCTTTTATTGCGACTTGTTTTCTTCGCCACTGCTGTAACTGTGTTGCGTCGGAGAACGCCCCTAAGCTAATATGCTGTTGCTTAAAGAATGATTATACTTTGCTCTGGTTTTTATGCCGTTGTTTCGTTGGGAATCGCTTCTGAGGTGCATAGTCTCGGCGGTCTCCGCACTGTTATAGTCTTGTCTCCGTAGGTAGGATGCCCGTCAAAAGAGTACATAACCCTTTGGTACTCCGTCGAGTTCACAAGTAAATAATTTTAAATTAAATATATTCACGAAACCTGAGCGTAGTTTGCAAACTTTCCAAACCTTACGTGGGCGTCACTATGCACTTTGTTGCCTGGCGACCATTTCGCCATGGTTGAGTTGCGCAATTGGTGCTCCATCTTCAACTAGCGACAGAACATGTCACTGAAAAGCGTAGGTAGGTGAACTTATCTCATTCTGTCTACTCATTAGTAGCTCTTGATAGGATCAGATCCAAATGTACCTAGTTTGGTAAGTGATTCAACGAAAAAGGACAAAAGTTACGGAAGGGTCAGAGAGGCATTCCTAAGGGTCGCTTCTAGCGACTCGCTATGCCGTTTCTTTTGCAAAGGTCGTCAGTGCAAGTATTGCAATCCTGCCCTACTGCCAGATGAATTGAAAACGATCGACGGCTTTTATTCCACCTGGTTGGCCGTCGTTTACGGGCATGTTTACGCGTTTGGGCAACATTTCGCCTATTTAGGGTAACTGACGACATTTTGGCCTTTGCAAGGCCGTCGGCAGTCGGCACAGAAATGCCAGAGCTCATCGACAAGCTTGGCAAAGCTGGTATCAAAGCCATCTTCAATTTGCAACTACCATTTGAACATCGTCACTGCGGTCAGCCGCTGACCGAACATGGCTTCAGCTACGACCCAGAGCAGTTCATGGAACAAGGAGGTATGTCTCGCCTAGGTGAACCGGTAAATGAGAATACTGTTCAAAGTTGCAGTTGCCCATTACAACTTTGGTTGGCCCGACTTTGGCGTCATTCCAGTGAACCAAATTCTGAACATTGTTAAGGTGATGCAGCATTCGCTGGAATTTGGCGGAAAAGTAGGCTGTTTTTCATTTTTCGACACTTAACCTTTGAACTTGTACGCAATGTCGACAAGGACAGCGTAACCCGTACGTCATTTAAGTGCTATGCTCATTCAGCGCTGCTAGCGAAAACCAATTGAAAATTCGAGTGCCAGTTGCGGTGCGGCGAAGCGTAGGAGAGGATTGCGGCCCTTTGGGTGATCGATTTCTGCGCCTTCTCGCGCGTGAATAGTTCAACCTTAGAGGCGCGCATACCTTCGAGTGGTGTTCTCGAAAAGAATTTTATTTGCCTCATCGTCGCTGCAATTTTGCTACGTGTCTTAGAAGAGCTCTCAAAGTCACGAATAGAGGCTATTGGCTGGATCTTTTTGACAGGCTACCATTAAGGTTTAGGCAGAAATCGAATCGATGCATCGGTCGCTAGCATGAGCGCGTAGGTGGAAAGCTATTTGCGTCGCAACTGCTACGGCGTCGAATTGAACGTAGGAAAGAAATGGCGAGCTGTACAATACTGTACAACATAACCTGAAAATAAAATTACTGTACGTTTTAGCTGCTGGCGATTTTAAGTGTCGCTACTAACCTCCATTGCGCAAACTGAAACATGAGAAATTTTTCAAACAAATTGCAATTCAGTAAATCGCCCCTTGTTTCCTAGGCAGTCAGTGAATGCTCTTGTTTTGACGAAAAGTATAAGTTTCATTTTGGCACCGCATTTTATCCATGAAACCGATGAGTGCCTGTCCGTCGCTTAAGTAGATGCTTGACAAAATCAGTTTCAGCACTTGTGATCAAGTCTGCCGTTCACCCGTGGGCCCATTTGGCGGGTAAAAGTCAGCGAGCTCCTTTCGTTACCGTAACCCTTCGTACTGCTTCAAAAGTGTCAGGACATCATTGTTGATTTCGCATGCTAAAGTTTAGCAGTATTTGGAAATGTTGATGTATAGATTATTGTTTACTCAACTAATGTAAGGACAGTTTCTAAGATATTTGTTTTGTAAGCCATTCTTTAGATCGCTGTACATTGTCATGCCGGCCTGGGACGAACTGGTATGACGATCTGCTGCTTCCTTATATGGACCAAAGGCTGGACACCGCAAGAGGCGCTCGAATACGTAAGAAAAAGGCGGTAGGAATTACTGCAGAGCTTAATGCGCTGCCAACAAAGGAATGTACAATTGTTTTTGACACTTTCAGACCCGGTTCGGTACAAACGCCGAGTCAGCAAGCCGTCGTGACGGATTTCTACAATTACGTTGAATCCTTGCGTCCCATTTTTGACACAAAGTGAGTAGGAAGTGAAAAGTCGTTTTTTCCACTTTTTACCAATCGTTGCCCTAAACTCAATTTGCAGCTTGAAGTTCGATGACCATTTGAAACGACAGGCATTGATTCTTGGTGGCCCTGAAGCACGCACGCTCAAGTATATTCCTAAGGTAAGTTACCCAGCCAGAAGTATACGGTAGCCGGCTATTCTCAATTCAAAGCTTAGCTCCTGTTAAGATAAGTTCTGGTAGTAAACTAATGCTGAGTGAACTGTGATGGTGACAAATCGACACCCCATTTTGAAGTCGTTAATTGCACCACTGAACGTTGCCTGCTGATGCTTTAACTTGCGAGACCGTTCATAGGTTCAGGCAGCAATTACGTCTCATTCATGTTTTATTCCTAAGAATGCCTATGTCCTGTTGATTTCGTTTCGTTAATTCTCCAACTTCCCTTAAGTTACGCACGAATTGTGAGATTCAAAATTTATTATTGCCAGACAGACTTCTCTTATTTTCCCCCTAATAATTACCATATGGGAAATTTATTGAGATGTTAGATTTTGTTTATCGTACTTTTTGTTTCTTCAGCCTATTAAATGAGTTTATTACGATCAGGCGCGCTTTGCTTGAGCTCAGTAAAGTCAAACTGTCAAAGCTGAGCAGTCTTATCGTTTTAGATTATTCTGGTAACTGTGGAAATGTTGCTGGAGCTGTTTGGCCTGAAGCCTGCAGGGCATATGCATCGTTATTTGACGTCGGCGAATCTCGATGGCTACGTGATCGATTCCAGGGGTAATCTGCTTCCGTTAGGACACTCTGCAGACGATGCTGGTACCGTATCAACATCCAACGATGTCAACATTATCGAAACTCCTCGTGATTTTGACAATATGGTATCTTTAGTATTGTCTGACGAACCGCGTCTTACGGCTGACATTGAGGGGATGAAAGTGAGTTAATTGCTTTGAATTGCTTATTTTACAAACATGTTTACTTTTATAGGAGGCATTGAACAAAGGGAACTTTGACGAACGATGGTTGCTTTTAATCAAGGACGCCAATCCTGTTCATTATCTTTGCCTGTTAGGCGATTGGCTTTTGTCGTTAAAAGTATGTTGCAGATAATTTCGGCTTGTTCTTTCTGGATCATTTTCAGAGTCCGCTACTTGATCGCAATGGGTGCATGGCTATTGCGGCTGCAGATTACAACAATGGTGTGATGCATATTTCTGGCGACCAAGTTTCGCATGTGAATTTATGTATTGACTTTTAAATGTCATTCAGTTGTTTTTGTACTTGCAGGCGTGCCTTGTTGCGATTTCGTATATTTGCCATGCCTTTGCGGCCCTTAGTCAGCAGCACGGAAAGGCTGCTATCAACAACGCTTGTGCTCTGTTGGCCCGTTGGTTCACACAACATCAGTACGAGCAGGAAGCCTCCGATATGGCAGCTTGTGTTCTTCAGGCTTTCATGCGTGACTCTTGCAGTGATGACCGGTGAATTGTTCAAGTAAACTATTCGTAAATAATTTTTTAAATCCGTTTCTGGCGGGACGCATTACTTGCGTTGGGACGACCAGACTGTACGTGCAAGCTTACTGTTTCATCAGTAGGTGGGAACGTTGACACTTACTGCGTTAATATCCCACAGAATAACGTGGCCAAACAGTAACTGTATTGCAGTTGGCTTAAGCTATTTGAAAACGTACTGCGATAGTGTTGTGCAGACGTCTGCCACGAATCCTCGACTGGCAAATGGCTTCCAGCAAATAAATGAACTTGTTTATACAGCAATGGGGCGTTAAATTAAACGTAATCACTTCTTTATTCAAAGATAACCATTCAGGTTTGTTGTAAACCTTAGTTTCTCCTTTTAAAAAGCATCTTCCAAGCCAAAGTATTGGTCATTAAAAAGAAAAAGCTGTTATGCATTGTAAATTGTGAGTATGAGTTCTATCTTCACCTCGTCGACATGTTAACGTCTTCGCTTTTCAATTTGACAAAAAATTACAGTATCCATATAGAATGCAGGTAACCTATCGTAATTAAAAGTGTTCTTGGTGGCATCAGACTGAATGCTTTCAACCTTTACACTGTGAACATTAAGGTGAGCAGAGTCTATGAGAATTACGAACTTACGTACATTCGATGAGATAGCGATCGATTAACGTATGACCTTGTTTCATTGGTCGTACGCATATTACTGGCAAGATGCAGCTACAGCCTATGTACTCTAACCATGTACCGTCTGACCGTGAGACAACAGAAGTCTAAAAGACAAATGCACTGAATGACTATTCGCGCTTTACTGTGGTTGAAGCAAGTCTCTTTGCCTCTATTAAAGTCTAGGAACGATCACGAAAAAGTACTTATTGTTATTAGTACAAAAGAAGTATAGCATAAGGTTTTTCTCAGCTTACGCCAAGAACGTGAATCCCTTTAAGTTTTGATAACCATATTTTTAATCGGATGAAAGCAAAGTAAATTTCCAAGTTTCGTGTGGACCAACGAACAGCCGATGATGGAAACAGAAAATGGAAACAATAACGCTCTGCTGCGTAGTAATGGAGAAAAAATTGCTTTGGTCGTGTTCGCTGTCAGCACAGGAAAATCGTTTAGCAAAAAAAACTTTTAAAAGAAGTACTTTATTGTAGCATAAGAAACACGTCCTGCCTTTCTATCAAGCTATGCAATAGAAGCTGCGTATACGGGAAATAGAAACTGCAGCAGCTGTTGGCAATTTTGAACAGTTGTACTTGCGTGCTCTATTTTACCGTACACGCTTGCAAAAATAAACTTCCACTCGCGTGCGGAAAGAATTGTAGCCCATTGTTGCAACGGGACTTGTTAGTCGCTTGCTTTTAAGGTATTTTTTGTTTTCAGTTCGAGTTTTGCGAATTATTTGTGCACTGCGAACAAAGTTGACTTGGCCATATGTTCTCCTGGCTGATGATATGCGTTGTTTCAGAAATGTAAATGGCCTTTGAGGGAAGCAACAAGCGCATTTCCAATGGTGGACTGCCCGCTCCGGCTACTCCTCCATCTTCTCCGGAAAGCGATGATTCAAGTTCATCCTCGGTGGAGATACTAACTTTAGATTGCCTGTC
Source organism: Trichuris suis (assembly GCA_000797535.1). Taxonomy (NCBI): domain Eukaryota; kingdom Metazoa; phylum Nematoda; class Enoplea; order Trichinellida; family Trichuridae; genus Trichuris; species Trichuris suis. Next base: position 291,731 of record KN538406.1, read on the forward strand.
GCCTAGGGGCGTTGAAGAAAACGATTCGTCGAATGAGGATGCTTCTAAACAGTTGTCTTCTGTTGGTGATGGGCAGGAATTAGAGGACGGGCTCGTTTTGCGCTATGTTCATCCTCGTTCCCCCAAGACGCCCCCGTTGTTTGAAGATGATTCGGGCAGTGATTCCGAAAGCGTTGATAGTTCTGACGAGGAAAAGCAGGAAGCTGAATTGGAGCGTGAAGCGTCAGATAACGAGGAGGATTCACTCGAGATCGTGCATCACGCTCACGAGATCCCCGGTCCTCGAACACCTCCTACCGCTTCGGATGACTTTCCTGTTAATGAACAACCGTCCGTGCCCGTTCGCAAACTTTCCTTGTCACCTGTTGAACATGAACCGCTTTCGTCAAGTAGATTATTGGGTGCATCTCGATTTTTGCAATTTTTCAATGGCTCTGTTATTTTCACAGGTGCTCCTGTTGTTGGCGAGTCCGAACCGAGCGCTCATGTTGAGACATTCGAGCAGTCTGCTTCCCCTGAGGAACCGGATCAACCATTTATTTCACAAAGTTGCAATGCCGTTGAGTCAGCTGAAGTAGAGGATGAAGTTAGGTCCCCCTTAGAGTCAAGCTCCTACCAGAACCTTAAAACGCCAGAAAGTCTTGACAGCGCTGAAAGTTTGCATGGGAGCTCCTCATCGCCAAGTTTGGCAGAATCAACAGGTTGGCCATGAATTCTTTTAATTATGCTTATTTGGATTTCTCGTGTTTAGACCAGTCTAGTTCTGTAATACCGACCACAGCTGCTATTGCTGGTTCCGATGTGGGATGTAATAATGCCCCGTAACTTAGTCGCACTATCGTTAGCATGCCTTATTTAGCTGATAGAGAAGGTTCGCCTGTATTGCTTGGTCATTCTGCGGTTAAAAGAGTGGAATCTTCTGACAGCGATACTTCAGAGCCAAGCAGCGAGCATAGTGCTCCCCTAGTGGAAAGCTCAGGAAGTCAAGGTAACTTTAAAATAACTTCGTACGAAGGTTGTATTAGAGTGCGATGGACATTTGGTACTTGAAACTTCGTTTTATGAACACTCACCAGCTCACCCTTTCAGAGCCATCGACAAGTCAGGAACAAGGCTGGAAAGTCCAAGATGAGAAGCTAGACGAGTAAGTATTTTTCTTGTTTTATTACTGGTAGTGTAGCGTCACCTTGTTGAGGCGAGTGCTCGCATGTGATCTAAAAAGACACTTTTCATTTAAACGAACTTATACCCTTTTTTCCCAACGCGCATGCAGATATTTGCATAAGTAAAAAATATCCAACCCCCAATGATCTCGTTTCAGTATTAACATTAACGAATTGGTCGATGAGTTGAATGTTTCCGAATCGGAAGATAGTGATGACGACATTGCGCAAATTTTTGGTGAAAACAGCGAGGACGAGGATCGCATGTACGCTCGTAGTGTAAGTTCTTCTTTGCCTTACGTATTTTGGCTACTCTCCTTTTCTGTTTAGTCCGGAAGAGCTTCCCCGTCGGATTCTATGTACAAAGATGACGTGGAAAGAGATGAGGAAACAGAACAAGCCAAGTCCGCTATCAGCCATGACGCGTACGTCTTAGTATTCACGAGTACTGTATCGTTACCTACTTTCCTTTTAGAGATTTCGTATCTGACTTTGACTTAATGATGGCCAAACGCAAGGCTGAAAATCGCAAAAGGCGATGGCGACGTCGCAATTATGATTTTATCAATGATTCCGATGATAAAATTAACGAACTTATAACTATGATGAATAAGGCGGCAAAGGTTGGCATCTCGGCAGTTTTCGTTAATTCAAAACTTTTATGTTCAATCTTTAAGGCCGACCGTCTGTCCAATGTGCAACGGATTCCTGCGTTGTCGAAGCGCAAACTTTTGCCGAAGATTATTCCCTTGCTGAAAAGGTATTGCATTCCCAGATCTGCTTCTGCTCTCCTTATTTATATTTAGGACTGATTGGCAGTCTGCGCTCATCGACCTTGGAGTAGTCACTTCCATTGCGGTAAGTCTACGAGTGTCCTTTCTAAACAGTTCTTGCCTATCATTTACTTGCTTCGCTCTGCGTGACACTGAAACTGAGCTTACGCTAGACTTGCATAGTCCATTTTATAGGAATGGCTTCAACTGCTGCCAGATAAGAGTTTACCAGCTTACGAAGTTCGTCATGAACTTTTGAAACTGCTTGGACAGGTACAAAACGAGTATATGCGTTTCGCAGTTTCTCATCTTCCATTTTGTCTTAGTTCCCTGTGCTCGACCCGTCAGTTCTTCGTTCGTCGAACATCGGTAAAGTGGTAATGCTTCTGTATAAGCATCCAAAGGAGACGAAGGAAAACAAGATACTGGCGAAAAATTTGTTTCGTGAGTCTACCCATTCTTGTTATTATTGTGGGCTGTCGAACATGTTTGACGTTGTTGTCAGGCGACTGGTTGCGTCCCATTCTCAACTTGCAGACTGACTTCAGTTCGCTAAGTCGCGAAGAACGTATGCGAAGAGATTACGAGCACATGCCAGCAGCAAAGAAATCTCGACTAAAGTATTGTCCACTTTTTAGGGTGTCCTTTTGAAAAGTGAAATCATTCTTCTTAGGTCTATTGGTGAGATGGAGGCCAACATCTCGTCTGTGTTGTCCGAAAAGTAAAAGCGAAAAAGGCCGCGCGGGGAAGGTCACGCTATAGTTACGTTTTTATTACGTTGCAGAGTGCCAGGTCCAGGAGACAAGGATTTCATTGCCCGAGCGCGAGTACCCAAACCTTCAACAAAAGACTACGTCATTCGCCCGAAATCAAACGTAGACGTTGACTTCAGCAAAGTATGTACAAATGTTTGATGTAGCATTTAAATTTGACAACCTGCATTCTCTTTTACAGAAGCCTACGAAGAAGTCCTCATCGCTTGACCGGAAAATAAGAGAAATAAAAGATCGTCTTAAGAGCAAGAAACATTTAAAAGCTGTATCTGTAAGCATAGAAGGCCGAAGATTGTTACACTAACATAACCGCATTATTTTATTCGATCAGTGCATACAGTGAACGTTTGTTTACGTTTGACCACGCAACGCAGCGGTTAATAGCGCATCAAATAAGAACGCGTGCAGTCTCAAATTCTTTCATTTTCACATCTTTATGATGAATAAAAAACGAGAACACTTCTATATCTGTCGACCTGTTGTTACTACCTCCAAATTGTCCAAGTCGCCAAAGCCCTAGAATATTAAAATCTTATAGGGATGGTGACAGAGAGCAAACGAGTTACCAAGCTATCAAGCATGCTTTTGGTGTCCTGATCAATCTTGTACGAGTCGACAGCCAACGCTGACACCTAAAAACACAAAAGCTTAAAGAAAATACACGATAAGCAGGTTTTGAAGCATTCCTCGGGCACAAAGTTGTCTCTTCTTTCCCGTTCCTCCTCCTGCAACTTAATGGAGATGCCACGAACAGGGCCCTTTTGGATACGCTTCATCAAGTGTGTTATAAAACTGAAATTAAAGCATTGACGGCCAAAAGGTAACAGAAGCGGCGAAACGAACCCTGCAATCTTATTTCGCAGCTTTTTGCTGGGAACAACTGCAATTTCGTCAACGATCCGTTTGTTGGTGTGAAAGTCGAACGTCAACTTCGGGTAGTATTTGTTTATAATCAAACGACTGGCCTTCTTGATGGTTTTCGTGCGCACTCTTCCCTAAAGACAAATATGCACGGAACGAAAGATAAAGCAGTCTAATCATACCATTGCTAGTCAGTTTTAACAGCACAAGAATCCTACAACAGCTAGACGAAGGTTTGAGAAGTTAGGCTTAAAGATAAGTAAGGCCTGTGTGCATACTGTAACACGTCATCAGCACCGGGTTCGGAAATTTGTGGAGAAATCAATTAATGCGTTTACAGGATTAAGCCATCCCGTAAAGCATTATTTTCACTGATTTATAAACAGTTTAAATGCCAAATAGAATAAGAAAACAAGCAAAGAGCTAATGAGTGTTTTTCGGAAATTTTGAGCTGCATTATCGCACCAGTGAAAAAAGGCTATCCGAATTTCATGTGTTTTAATTGAGGCTTTCGCTGTGGCGACAATGCAGCAACGATTGCCTATAACAATAGAAACCTGCTGATCATTCTTTTGAACATATCACTGGAAACTTTTTTCTTTTGTTTTGACTTTTTGCTGAAACGTATCCTTTTTTTCTAATATTGGATAACTTTATAGCGCTTACGACAACGTGCTGCTACTTTTTAAGATATCTCAATTGGTCCAGCCAATCTGGCTTTTGTTTTCCCTTTTTGGAATGAACTTTGCTGACGAACGACAGCTAAAACTTATCTGCAGCTATTGGGCTTTTCTAAGGAACGTCTTTCACGTCGATGAACAAGCTTCTTGCTTATGCGTTTTAAAGTGTTCTTCGTATTGACGTATAATGATTTGCAGGTTGTTTTCTCGTCTCTAACCTAGCGTGCGGTTTAAAGAAATTGCAGCATCGGTAGCATTCGTCAGCGGCGTTATCGGTAAGGTCATTGTGTGTTTTTTTTTGGTATGTGAAAATTTTCCGAGCGAATGAGCAAAGGGTTTCGTTATGACTTTACGATTAGTCGACTGGGGCAGAAAGAGCGCATTGGGACTTAACTTTTTCCTTTGAGATAGGCCTTTTGAAGCCGGTTTGCTGTTGCATGTAATAATTCAACTTTCTAAGTCGCAGAGGCCCAAAATTTATTGCCTGTTCGCTCGTCAGCTGCTTCCTATCTGTTTTGTCTGCTTTGGCTTTTGCAAAGCATTCATGAGTAAGCAACGAATAAACCGTGGAACCTTTCAGTCGTACACTGACGTCATCCAACAAATCCGGTTTCCGTTTCCCCTTGAAGCGCAATTCCTACTCATTGTTGAGCGAAGTCAACTTTCGCTTGATTATTTCTTTTCAACACTCTTTTTTTGCTCCATTCTTCTCGAGCAGTGAAACAGATATTGATTTTGGATGCGTAGGGTGGGCTTGAAACTTTTGCTTTTCCTATCGTCTGTTCTTAGGTCCAATTTTTGCCTTTTCTTGGCGTTGGCGTTAGCAGACATAATCTGGGTAATGTCGCATTGCCTTTTCCGACCTTACATTAACTCGATCGTGGATAACGTTGAAGCATAGTGACCAACAGTTGTAAAAACTAACAACGCTCTTTGCATTTCGTGAGCTCAGCATTACTATCTGCTCTGTGACAAACTAAACAGGAACATAGGCGGTGATATGTTCACGAGAGCTCATTTAAAAGTAGTAACAAAGTTTTGTTTTAAACATCAATGCAGAGGACCGTTTAATCGTTCGCTCTTGTTCCTTCAGTGCTTTTGCTATTCTTCTCTTACAGTTGCATCACGACCTACGGTTTGCATTGATTTTTGACGTGGAGAGATAGAAGTAAGCTAGAGTCAAAGTGCAGCATTACATATGCAGCAAAAAGCAACAGTACCAGAAATTATTTATTAATAGAAGCTGCTTCCCCCAAGTTGGGCTTGTGCAGTAATTAATAATAAATATTTTAAGGTGAAGCTATGCGTTTAGTCTAAATGTAGTTGCATAAGCATAAGTGAGGTGTTCACCATCTAATTTCTACGATTGTATTGTGTTCCTTTAACGTCGGGGACATGATATGCGACATACAGCTGTTTACTCAGCAGCAACGGTGTTATTGCTCCCTACAGCACTACTCAACAAGACGACTACTATGTTGTCGTTACAGTTGCGATACCCAGGTTAATTTGTAGCCTGAAGGCCAATACGTACCAGCTTGTGGGCCAGTTCATTGATCAACTTTTCAATTCTTCTCTTAGTAATGGAAAACAGCTTTTATGGACTGAAACTTTGCTCGAACGAGTTTTGCGCATGATTTTTAGGGAATAGTAGACTGCGGAAGGCTAATCGCTTAGCAGATTGGCTTTTCAGGAATAATGTCCTTATCGATGCGCCACTTCATTTAGGTTGAAGTGAAGTTCGCTTCCTTGGCTTGTTGTGTGTATTCATATAGTTATCACAATAGAACCATATTTCCTAAAAAAGCTCAAAAGTATCGCTAATGCTTCATCAAGTCGTCATTTTCATAGGCATTCAGTCTTTCCCTTTGCCGAGCGTCAGCTTTGAAAGGCTTTGACCTAATTCCATTCTTTCACGCCTCGCGGCTAACGTTAGCCATTATGGGTGGCCCACAACATCCTGTTATTCTCCCTGTGGGTTGTAAGAGTGCGAAAACGATCTTCTGAGTAACCTGAGGTAGGTTAAGCAAAATATTAATATCAGTAAGCACATGGAAGGCTATAGGTTTCTCATTGAAATCATTTTCATTTATTCTTACAGATGCTGCTAAGTGTGTACTGCAAGTTCAACTTTTGCAGATTCGAATTAGCATACGCCAGTGGGTCAGCGTAGAAAAAAAAATTGAGTAGCTAAGAGCGGAAGTAATTTTAGTAGGCTTTCATGGAAAATTGCAGCCAGGAAGAACCATAAATAAAGCAAGCTGACCTTTGCAATGACATAATGAATCATGACTCTTTTTGCAATCGGTTATTGTCCTCATACATTTAATAATAAAATCAATGCACGTTCTCCGGTTTCTCCGGTCCTAATATTTTCCTGGCTGCAGCAGTCTTGGTTCTTTGTTTCAGAAATTTCAATGCTATTTCGACCGGTTAGTCGCTTTATACACATAGGGCCAATGAAATGCTCATAGAGGTTGTCTTATAAAAACTAATTATGTTACGTTTGTGTCCTTACGGCTGACCATTGTTAGTGGTGTTAATATATCAATTTTCTAGTCGCCTTGCATCTGTCGTCTTTGCATCTTTGACACCGCCGCTACGATCGACCCATTTGCGGTTCGTTTCCATTGAGTAGTGACATCAAGTGTTTGTGCCACTGGTTTCTGATCGTTTATTTGTCTAGCCGAGTCTCGCCGGGAGCCTAATGGCTGTCTTATTTGTCCCAGACGGTTGCCTCATAAGGGAAACAGTCATGGCGCACGTCAGTTGGTACGCTGGCCGGCAAAGGGCGGTACAAATTCCCCATTCTTCTGCAAGAGTTATTTTCTCATCGCTCCAACAGTATTAGTCATTGATTTATGGCCGTTTTCTTGCAACTAAGACATGTAGACAGCGCATGAAGGAGTTCCAATGATGCTGACGGAAGCCGCCCACTATTGATTCCATCCCAGCAGTTTTTCCAGTCACCAAAGTCGTTCATATCGAGATTGCTTGGCAGTTCGCTATCTCTTGGACGAACGACTTTGCATTATCTTTGCAACAGGGAAAATGCGTAAACCCACTCTCTCCATTGTGTCCATCGATTTGCCCTTAGGATGACGTCGTCAATTATGGCGTTGAAGTCAAAACCATCCGGCTGACTTCTTGTCAAATTCCTTAGCGAATAGCTGCAGTCCATTTTGCATTCTTACGCTACCGCCTTATCGCAAGTGACTGCCTCCCAGGCTGTCCTAATGTTTACACGACAACTGTACAACGCCCTGATGAATTGTGGCGTTCCGTCGAATGCCGATAATGACTCGTGTATATACTGCTCTACTTTCTAGTTCATCGATAAAATCTTGGTCATCTCCCGCATGGTTTCTGCCGACTGGCACGGATAGCATCCGGCCTATGTTGCAGTACATGAAAGCAAATTTAATGGCTTTACTCCACGAAATAAACCGCATGCAATTGGATTCTATAGAAGCGCAACACTGGTAGGGGGCCGAAATTGAATCACTTTCTAGGCAACCACTTCGAGTAGGCATCACGTCACAGAGTTACCTCGAACGTTGTCATGGTAAACTTGATAGGTTGGAGCGGATATCGACGTTCTTGGACGGATGCCGTCTTAGCAGAGGCGCTCGGCAATGTTGTCCACTGCCAATGGAGGTGTTCCCGACGAATACGGTCAACAACCGCTGAAAGAGCTTCGCTTTCAACTTTTACTCTTATCAGCTTTTCATTGAGCTCTTGTATGATACCGAAACTTTTGGCGTTCTCATCCGAACACCATGGGCGACCAAACACCCGCCAATGCTGTCTTTCGTTTTCAGCATTGTCTTGCATCCAGTAATAACTGTTCTCCTCTTTGGCATCTTCTTCGTCTTCCTCTTCTTCCTCAGTCACAAAATCAGCTTCACAACAGGCCACTGACTTGTCCTCAGTCATGCTGCATTGCAGGGCAACATCTTCTTTGGTTTTCGTAACCTGCACCCATTCGGGCGAGTGAACACTGCAGGAAGGGCTGGAATCATGACTTCCGTATCCGGAGGAGCGCTCAGAGCCGTCGCGTGGCTTCCCTTCTTCCATTTTCACTGGCATAGTGGTTTGATGGTCTTCAGGCCACATTTGAAGGGTGTCCATTTGTCTGACAACCACGGGACTGGGGCTTACCCAAGGATTGGTGCGTATGTTGGACCGGCTGCTGGTCGTGCTGGAGCAACTGGTCGACATGATAGCCGCAGAATCGTCCAGATGCTTGAGAATACTCATCCTGTGACTAGAATGGCTACTGGCTAATTCCAAGGCGCATCCGCGGCTCTGACTGTCCACTGCGGGTTTTTCATAATGGAAGCATTCCAAATAGGGCGGCGAGCGACCGTCCGCTTCCTTGGAACAACCGCAAGCAGTGTCACGTCGAAGGTTCCGCTGACCATAGGTACGCTTGGACAACTTTTCTTGGTTTCTTCGGCCGCGTAGAGTGCGATGCAATTTCGGAAGCGACTGCCACAATGAGCAGAAATTAACCATGGCTGCGTGGGAAAAAAAAGTGGGCGCCCTTGCAAACGTTTGGCCGGATGATCTCGCCGATTGGCGCTCTATCGGCCGTACTTGTCGTTAGCCATGGTTCGCCCCATGTCCTTTGATCAACGTCGACTAGAAGACGACGTTGCAAAGTACGCTCACTGGTTCCAAGGGTGAGCAATCAGACCGGAGCTTAGCCTTTACTCTGATTGGTCGGTCGGCTGTATGTCCAGTGTTAGCAGTAGTCATTGAAGCCTTTAGCGCCAATGTGATTATTGCATTTTATTGATGCCAACCGTGGGCTGGATCGTTCATTAAGCGTCTACTGTCCAAGCAGGACATGAACCAACGATCAATAGACCAAATTAAGGCATATGTCGTCGTCGGAGGTGGTTAGTTTGTGAGCTCGTCGAAATCCATTCTCGATTAGGAGTACTTAAAGGAATGACGAGCAGCCTTGTAGCAGCGAGAATTGTGAACATGCGTAATATCGTGTCGGCGGCGTATCCTCTCGCATAGGCAGGCAACTCTGAACATTTAAAATGTACTGTTTAAGTTACACTAATTTGTTCGCTGTGGCTTCCGGGCGAACGCTTCCGCGCTTAAGTATTATCCTTGAGTTCCGTTGGCGTGGTGAGACGTTTTTTGAATGTGTTTTGCAAATTTAAACGGGGACATAATCTTCCAGATGTTTTGCAACGTTCAGTCAGGGAATCCTAAAGCGCCATTTGAAAAAGACGGCGTACATCTCTATGTTGCCCACTTTGTGTCGATTCCCGAAGGGCCCTTCCTGTCGCTAATGCAATCGCTGCCGCTGGTGACAGCTTGCCAACGGCAATGAACGGAGAAAGTGGAAGTTTCCCTTTCAAATGTTGGTCTACTTGGAAGACAGTTCGTCTCAGGCAGACGTTGGTAACGTTAGACCGCCTTCCCGTTGGCAGTTTCATTGAGTCGCCTACGAAGATGATACGCGCTGTTTGGTCTCCCACTTGGCAACTGGAAATCGAAGAACGAATATTCTAGCACTTTGCACAAGGTCCATGCCAGCCGTAATTTGCTCCGCTGTAACTTTGTTTTGATTCTCCACTGTGACAAATATATTTTTCGTTGGAAGCAACGTTTGCTTGCCGTATTAATGGCCCTCATTAGCTAGTGCTTTGATGTGCCACCGAAGCGCGGCTGCTTCAAGGAGCTTGAAAGCTTATACGTTACTTAACACGTAGCTCAGTAACATTGTTTGCTGGATACTTGATTACCGCATTACTGTACGCATTGTGCAATGACGTCTTGTTAAAAGGAAAAGTGTTCAATTTTTTCCCATCTTGAAAATGCGTTGTAATAAATTGAAATTTTTTGCCAAGGTATTATTTTCGCGCTTTGGCTGGCAATGGTTTGTGTTTCAAAAAGAAGTTTCAGGCGGTCGGCGATCGCTGCTGCGGCGTCCGTTTTTTGTCGGACATGCGCGCTCTGCCTGCGAGAAAAATTCGAAATATCGGCATTTCGGCGCATATCGACTCCGGCAAAACAACCGTTACGGAGCGAATATTATTCTACAGCGGTCGAATAAACCAGATGCACGAGGTAGGTTGAATTTGTTCTTTCACATTTTTTAATGTTTGTTTCGCGTCTGCGCAAGCTGTAATTAGTTAAATTTTTAAACATGCCCGTTTTAGTTGCGCTTCGTTTTCTGTTTTAAATTTGACGTTGCTATCATTGTAGCATCGTAACGGCTGGCCGTGAAAAGTGATTAAGTAACTTTGTAGCCATTCTACGCTACAGTTATACTACCAAAGAAAGGTTTACTCGTTCAAAATGTGACAACAACAACAACCACAACCTCTGTGTACTGTACCCTTGTCGAGATAATTAAGTACAACCTGCAAAAAGGGTGCTCAGGCTGAAGTCCACTACAGTATGAATAGTAAAATTTAATTTCTTTTGAATAGTTCACTGATTACATCAGCGGTAATCACACAAGTGTTTAAAGTAGCTGATGGACCTATGACCCATTACAAAAAGTATTTGATATTCAAGTAACAAATTCATTAGAATAATAAACAGCAATAAAGCAGCTATAATAACACTGAGTAGTCGTTTTCACCTTGAAACAAGCTTTTTAAAATCATTAAACAGAGCTTTCTGTTCGCGTTTTATGGTGGTAAGGCGAAGGAAGAGAGCTGTTGCATGTGTGGTATATATATATATCTCATATTTGATCGATAAAAAGCCATTATTAGAGTTGTAAACGGTCTAATGAGGATTAGTAATTCATAACTGCTACCGCATATTCCATATAAGACGCAGGAATATGGGATAGTTTTCTATTTTTTGAAATGAATGTTGGGTTTCTGTATCACTGCGTGTGTCCACAGAAGGCTCAATCCACGAAACATAGTTCGTTGTTCAGTTATAGTTCCATGTGCACACGATCTTACAGAAGTGTTTAAAGCTTCTCTCGTTTCCGCAGCGTATTGCGCATAGATGTTTCCATGTTGCGTTATACGATACGTTCATTTATATCACTCCCGGCAGTGACTTCTATAGCCTTAAGCAAAAGTGTGAAGTCTCCAAAAGCATTGCAGCATTTCCATTAAATAGGGTGGAAGTAACGTTCCTAATACGTCTCCTTTAATGATCGATAGGTTCCTTTGGCCCTGTGGATCTTTCGGCCGTCTACACCTTATCCAAATCGGTGTTGGCAGTGCTTAACATGTTAACAAGCGTAAACGTGGGCCGTAGATGTAGCTCAGTATCGTTTTTTTCTTGTGCGTTACCAAAGTTGGTAAGAATGATTAGTGGGCAACTTTGCTTGCATATAAATGCATTGCAGTTGGCTGTTGGAATACGGGTGCGAAGAATTGCTTTGAGTAACTGTAAATACATAGCTTCTCATAACGTCTGTGCGGGTCCTAATATAAGACTTATTTGTGAAAATACTATATGTATTAAAAGAAAAGAAAAAACTTATTCTCTTAACCATTATCCTCCCACGATCAGCGAAATAGATGACTTTGAATATGTGCAGTACTAACAGCTAATTATGTTAGCCCAAATCTATTTTTTAAAATTTTGCCGCTGTGTAGTCCGCATCTCAATGATCGAACTTATGCATGCAAATCCCCTCCCCATCCTTAGTCAAATACTTTTCCACATCCACATATTTAACGTTTGATTTTAATACGATCATTCTACTCATTTCAAGTTGGTGGAAACGTAGTCGTTTAGGTGAAAGGCAAGGACCAAGTAGGCGCTACAATGGACTTTATGGAGTTGGAACGACAGCGTGGTATTACCATCCAGTCTGCCGCCACTTACGTCACTTGGAAAGATACCGTTGTGAACATTATCGATACGCCTGGGCACGTTGACTTTACTGTCGAAGTTGAAAGGGCCCTGCGCGTGCTCGACGGAGCCATTTTGGTCCTTTGCGGCGTGGGCGGCGTTCAAAGCCAGACTTTTACCGTATGCAGGCAAATGGCGCGTTACAATGTCCCCTTTCTGACCTTCATTAATAAGTTGGATCGCCAGAACGCGAATGCAGAACGCGTCCTTTCTGCCATAAGGTGAGTCGATGCTTATCTTTGCGTGACGCATCCAAAAAGCCCGTAAAGATACCCATTCGGGATGCACTAGTCAATGCCCCTTATCAAATGTATTGTAAATCATATTTTCATTCAAGCGTTTACTGGTCATTGATCAATTCATAACGAATATAAAATAATTGTGCGAATAAGTTGGAATCATGCATAACGGTTGAATTAGATGGCAGCAGGAACAAAGTCTCCCGTTAATGGATCATACAAATGTTGAGCGTTATATTGACTCGTTTCCGTCGTAGGCCCGCAGCCGTTGCTTACATATATAGAGTCCATCTGAGGGGTCGTTTGGTTGCTCACAGCAAGACATTGTATACAAGAAGGAGAATTGGTGATCATTGGGAAGAAGGCTGTGTACGGCATTGTTGATCCTGTTTGCATTTGGGATAGTTCTCCTTGCGTTACATAATGGCCACAGTTTTCAGCATCGCTGCTACTTATGCAAAAGTTGCTGTCGCAAGCAAACGGGGGGTTAAATGCTTCGATTTGGGATGATTGCATACCACGCTGATAGTAGGCGAAAGGCGCCTGCTCAGCAACTTGGTTTCCTTGAAAATAGCCTACCTGTAAGTTCGAGTCGAACAAGTTTTGCCTGTAGTCAACGACCGATGCTTTGCATACTTCCGGTTGAAGGGAAAGGATCTGCTGGCGCCAACGGGTTAACTCTTCAGAAATCTTTTGCAATATTGGCATCACCAAGGCGTTTTCAGCGTTCGCTTTGCTCGTGTCGTTGCTTTCCTTTGAAGGCTTCATGAATCGTCGATGTCTGCGCATTAGACTACCCTGATCAAACATGGTGAATGAGTCGGGATGCAGAGTCCAATAATGGCCACGTCGCTTCCCTTTTTCCGCTCCGACCGTTACTTTTACGAAGCAGTCGTTTAGGGACAAGTTGTGGCGAACGCTATTGCGCCAATTGACTCGGCTGTATCGATAGTAGGGAAAGGTCTGTTCAATGAAGGCGTATATTTCATTGATCTTCAGCATTTTGGTCGGATTGCTAAGCAGTGCTACAGTAATCAAGGATACATAGCTCAACCACGGTCTGGCATCTTTGCTGAGTCCACACATTTTCAATGAATTGCACAGCTTACCAAGGCAGGTAGACTTGGTGCGTGTTCTACGTCTCTCTGAAGCAGTGGGCACCCAATGGGTCAATGGGTATCTTGCATCAAACGTGTCATTCAGGTCCATCTAAAATATGCACAGTTTAATAAGCGTTTGTTGCCGACTAACTCCGGTTGGCGACTACTAGTCTGGCTGAAGTTGTCGGATGCAATGGCTTTGCCGTTCGCACAGTGTGCCACACACTTGGGTGATGAACCAGCGCAGCTGAGACCTTTGTTTAACTTTTATCTGATCGACACCTCGGTCCGTTGGTCGTGGCTTACACGTCAGCTGCTGCCGGTCCGGCCAGACTTAGTGGCTCCACCGAATGGCGACGCTGGGTCTGCCGGGAACGGCCCTTCTCCATTCTCGCTGCGAGCTCCAATGGCTCTGATTTCGGCTTTGCCATTAATCATAGTTGATGCCAGCTGTGTTTGCCACTGGCAAGTGGAGCTGCTTGCTGGTATAAGGTGCAATACAATACGGTTTGAAGTAGGGTCTGAATGAGTCAGCCGTTAGATGTGGATGAAGCCAAGCAAGCTTTTGTCGATCTCCTTGGCTTTTCTCCGTAAATCCTCTATTATTCGTTTCAGGCAAAAGTTGGGCTTCAATGCCGCCTTGCTTCAGTTGCCCATCGGAGCCGAGTCGAAGTTCTCAGGCGTAGTTGACTTGATTGATCAACACGCGTTGTACTTTGAAGAGCCATACGGGTAAACTGACTAATTTAACGCCGTTGGAATGTCATAAGGGAGAAATTTCACAGGTGCACGTTGCGAAAAGATGAAGTGCCGCAATCAATGAGGACAGAGGTGCAAGAGCGATTGCACGAACTGATCGGTAGGAGCAAATGTTCCCAACAACGATTGCTTGCGGACATCCGTTGAAAGTAATGCTGTTACTTCAGAGCTCGTCAGCAACGTGGACGATCATCTTGGTAATCTTTTTCTGGAAGACAAGAAGCCTAGTTCTAATGAACTTAAGGTACTTTAGCGCTACAACAGGTGAAACTAAAACCAGATCCTGCAAACATACAGAACAAACCATTTCTCTGCGTATATGTCATCTATTTTGAACAAAGCATGAAAGTTAACCTTATGCAATGAGCCTAAGTATACCTTATACGCTGAATGTGTTTGGAAAAGGGTTATGTCGTAAAGCTGTTTCAAAACTGACTTCCTTGTGGTCGAGCAAAAACTGGACAATTATTACTATAAATTAGCATATCGAGGCTGACTTAGATGAACTGCAAATTTTGGTGACTATTGCAGGCCGCCATAAGGAGAGCCGTAATCACAAGAAAGTTTGCTCCCATTCTTCTGGGGACAGCTTTGAAAAACAAAGGTGTTCAGCCTCTTTTGGACGCGGTGATAGATTATCTTCCTGACCCAAGCGAAGTTACTAATACAGTTAATGTTGAAGATCAGTATGCTTTCTGCTACGATTATCAACTTGTAGTTGATCTAATTTTGTACAACCTTTTAGAGGTGTTATAACCAAGGAACTCTTAGATCCCGAAAGATCCGATCGACTGCCTTTTGTGGGCTTGGCCTTCAAGTTGGAAGTACTGGGTTTCGTTTCTTTCTTGGATAGCGACTTTTTTAAAATTTCTATCCGTTGAAGGCTGGACGTTTCGGACAGCTCACCTACTTTAGAATATACCAAGGGGCAGTATCCAGGGGCGACTCCATTATAAATGCTAGAACGATGAAGAAAACTCGAGTGCAACGGCTGGTCCGCATGCACGCTAATCACATGGAGGTGAGCGTTCGAATCGCCTTGCATGACATTGCTGTTGTACGCTTTTTCAGGACATTGAGACAGCCTTTTCGGGAGATATTTGTGCAACATTTGGTTTGGAATGCGCTTCCGGCGATACATTCGTCACCGACAGTAGTCGGAAAGTGGCACTGGTAAAGCTGCAACTTCCTTCAGTTGCTTGCAAGCGTTCGCCTGATTTGCAGGAAAACATCCACGTTCCAGCTCCTGTGGTTTCGCTTTCCATGAAAGTGAAAAATAAAAAGGATGGAGACAATTTTACAAAAGCTCTGAACCGATTTTGCAAAGAGGATCCCACGTTCAGACGAGAATACAATGCCGAATCCAAAGAGGTGGGTATACAACAAGTTTTTCATTATATAATATGCTCATATTGTTTATGCCTTTGCTTCAGATGATTGTTTCCGGCATGGGAGAACTTCAGCTTGAGATTTATGCTCAGCGTATGAAATCGGAATATAATTGTGAGGTGGAGCTCGGCAAACCGAAAGTAGCTTTCCGCGAGACTCTATCTGCACCTTGCTCGTTCGACTATTGGCACCGTAAGCAGACTGGTGGTCAGGGACAGTACGGTCGAGTAATCGGCGTTTGCGAGGTGAAAACATCAAGCTGAAAAGGCGGCTGTCTCGACTGACCTTCATTGATTTTCGCTTTATTTCAGCCTTTGCCAGCTCACAAGAATACGGAACTGGAATTTAGAGATGAATGTGTTGGAAATAACGTGCCGAAACAATTTATGCCTTGCATTGAAAAGGTTGCTGTGTTTGCTTTTCAGCTTTTTTCAAGTTCAAACAGAACACTTTAGGGTTTTCGCGCTGCGTGCGAGAAAGGTCCTTTGATAGGCTCGCCAGTAGCTGGTATCCGTTTTTGCCTTAGGGATGGCGCCCACCACATTGTCGATTCCACGGAAATTGCATTCCTTCTGACGGCTAAGTATGCCATGGAGGATGGTAAGTTTGTTTTTCTTCCAGTTAATTCTTGTTAGCAGACGAAGGAATTGCAGTTTTCTGCGACGGTGTCTGGCAGCTAATCGAACCAGTAATGAAGGTGGAATGCAGTTGCCCTAAAGAATTTCAGGGTAACGTGTTGGCTGCTTTGAACAAACGGTTTGCCGTTGTTATTAGTACCGAACTGGTTGACAACTTCTTCCTGGTGCTCTGCGAAGCTCCACTAAACAACATGTTCGGCTTTATAACCGAGCTAAGATCGTTAACTGAAGGAAAAGGCGAATACACAATGGAGTACAGCCGTTACGCTCCAGTGAGGCTGGATGTCACTGAAAAGTTAATCCAAGAATATCGTGCTGTACAAAATGGACAAAACGAGAAAGAAACTGCAAAAAGAAGTAGCAAATAATCATAAATTATCCGACCTTGTTGATTAGGCAAAATGAACTCATTTGCATTTATTATTTGCGTGAAATGACAGTACCGGAATCGTTTCGAGCCAACAATAACGCGAACTTTTTGAGAGCGGTGCTCTTCATCTCTTGCGTGACGCCTCGTCGCTAACTGAGGTACGATTGCCCCTTGCAGTTCAGTAGATGGGACTGTTTTATTTTCAGAAACTCTTACGTAACCTTCATGATTGTTCTATGATGAATATTTTGAACGGAACAGTGAGCGTGCAGCGTCAGCGGAGAATGCTTTGCTGGCATCGTTTTTATTCGCTGAAACTTTTTTTGAATATTACTAGTAGCATAATAGTTGGGTCTTCTTAAATAACACCTCGTAAGCAACCACGGTTCCACGCGCCCGTTGCCTGATTACGTAACAGCGCTGTGATTATCCGATTAGCGTGGCAAGCGCTAATATGGACCCATGTCAGTTATCGCATTAGTGTTCAGCTACAACGAAGTATCGTGCTGCACTGCGCTAGGAGGTAACGTTCGCGACAAGTCCTCGTTGTTTACGTGCTATTATTTAGGAAGATCCAATATTTAAAGAAATCTTTTTTTCTGACTTAAAGAATTGTAAGATAGTTTTATTCCTTAATTAAACCATAGGCTTTTTTCACTATTCTGCCCTGAAAGTCACCAGGCCGCTGTTGCTCATAGGTTTTCTGGGTAAACCGAAAATTAGAACCACTGAGAACGGGTGCAGTCGGTCTGCAGTAGCGTAGTCTGAATGCTACAGTAAGCCCGCGGCGTTTTACTGGGCTATTATGACGCGCCACCAGTAATCGAATCATCGATCATCACAGTGCTGTGATATAACGCGACGAATGATGCCGTGGGTGGTCGCATTAGGGACAGGAAAGTAAAAAGATCGCAGTTTTCAGCTTCGGTGAGCATTTAGGCTTTATGTTTCATTAAACTGTCAGAAGTGGCAGTTCCGTAGTGCAAAATGATACCTGCGCACTATATTACTGTACTTAACGAAAAAACGTTGGATAACATCAATTGTGTGGTTTGATTTGTCAAACGTTATTAATGTAATACCTAAGTTTCTTCGATGTAGAGTTTGCTCGAAGAACATTTTGATTTTGCCATTTAGTACTGCCGTAAGTGGCAACGCAAAATTGAAGGGGAGGAAGAACAGTTAGGAATGCAATGGCGGAAGTGAAACGAAGCACCGCGTATTAATGACGTGCAGGGCAAGAGGACTAGTTGCTGCGACAAGCAGATCTGAGTTGGTTCCGTTTTGGCGGTACCGACGGATGTGCATGATTAATTGCTTAGCGAGCTTAATGGGATGGTTGTCATAACCTTTATAATGCGACAGACATACTTGTGTCAGCCTTGCAGTTATGCCTAAATAATTACAATGTATTTTTTATTTTCGTTGTTTTTTCTAAACTTTTTATCAAGCGCGGTATAGCTGGCAGTTGATGTAGTCGCCTGTTCTGATAAATATTCGAACTTCCTTTTCGCAAAAATTGTTACACGTTCGATAAGCTGTATGATGCTGAGCGGTCGATCAATGCGCCTATTCCATTTCAAAGGAAATAGCTAATGCGAGCAGGGCTTCCGATCATGTGATTCCCGGGCCCGCGTACCATGCAGATCGGTTGTAAATAAAAATGTTTCATTGCAATTGTGTGATCAGTCACTTATCCTACTTGCTTTGAGATGTCACACCAGATTAACGCTAACTAATTGACTTGTTGGGTCATTTTACGGTGCATAATTCCGGAAAACATCCCTGCAGGAACTACTTCCTTGATAATGCTATGTGCAAGGCAGATCAGTTCTTTGCTGTGTTCGTTTCGCAAAAATGTCAAAACCATTTTGATATCTGTGTACTGTTCGCGTAAAACTCATCGTAATGCTTTACGCGCCCAAGTGGTGCACACAGCTCCGATGAAATCTCCTTGGTTGAATTACCACGTCCTCAAAGCACTTTGTTCCTGTGGTTTTCGGAAGATATTATTTTTGGTTCAAGCCGCATAGCTTGTTTCTCTGTACAGGAAGGAAACAGTTTATTAGAGCACTCGAAAAATGCGAAACTTTCGGGAAGCACCTGCTGTCGTCTAACAGTTTCCTTCCCGTACGGAAAAAACATGAAATTTAAGAACACCTTTGGAAATAAAGCATTTACGGTGTCACTTCTCCGTCATGTTTGGTTTCCGTTTGCCCAAGCGAAGCTTGAAGGTCGTTTCGTGAATTTTATTTGTTCATAAAAAACTCCCCATACAGTTTTTTAGCTCAGCTTTCGGGATTAGACAAGTCCCAAGTGTAACCCTAAACGGAAACGCTTTGCAACGAATTTGTCTGTCTGGAAAGGTCAACGAAGACCAAAACAAATGCTACAAGAAGCTAAGTTGGAACAACATTTTATCCACGGTGCTTAAGCAGGGGTAAGGCTATAGTAAGCCTTAGAACATGACTATTCTTCAGGCTAATAATTGCAGATTTACGAAATGAAATTTTGCTAAGTATGCATTTATATGTAGCGTGCAAACTTTGTCTGTTAACGACACATTGTTTAATAAAGTTGTTATTAATCAGGTGCAGATTGTGCTGTTATACCTTTTTGTACTGTTCTTTGTTACGAGCGGCTATGGTTCCTCGCTTTTAGGCTCCTGTGGCGCTAAGATGCTCACATTTTCTCTCTTCATGTCAGCAGAGGAGTATTCAGAGTCAAGCTGACGTAGGCATGGTGAGTGAAAGAGAGGGCGATTGCTCGTCCCCGGATGAAAGTAACATCAATGTAGTGGTTCCTTGCCTTATTGCTCATTGTTTTTACAAACCTAGCTGATCCGCTGAACGTGAACAGCGACCAAGGTTCAGGGCGATGTTGTCGCGTTGTATTAAAACCTTCTTTGAGCCAACTGCCTCCATTGGTTCTTTCCATTGATGGTTCGACGCCGTTTCGCGTCGTCGTCTCAAACTACTCGAGCAAAGGTGACCTGTCACTCGCAAAGCGAAATTGGTCCAAAGATCTTGTGGTACGATTACGTGACTATTCGCTGCTGCGTTCCCATGAAACTCTGGACGACCTGGGCATTGCTGACGGCGAACAACTGATTATCACCAATCCAGGTAAACGGTGCGCTATGCCAAATTCACGACTCCGATTGCCTTGCTATGCGCATTGGTCGCTTGCACTGAAAAGCCTTTCCATGGCGTATGTTGACTTTTGAGGTATCGCACTCCATTAGCACTATTCAAATAAGTGTTGCTTGTCACCAGTCGTTTGGCTTTAAATCAAGCACTGCTTAGGCAGTTCGGTGATCAATAGATTTTAACAGGCCAGAAAATTTTGCTGGTCAATTTGACAGGGCGGATGTGACGTCATTTACTTAGCTATATACTTTGTAATGTAGTTGTGCAGATTTAATGTAGCCCATTTTATAGGCTTTGTACTTCAGTCGAATTTAGAGCTTCTTGTCTAGCGTCTAAGGCCAATTGCTTAAATAGGATTGTTGACAGGCCGACAGACGTTAGTCGTTATGCTGGAACAAGTAGTACTTTACACTTGTGTGTCTGTTTGTCTGCGACTATTGACGGGATGTTTTTGCACTCTATTGCTTTGCGTCAAGTTGTCGTCTGCCTTGGTTACATGATTAATCATGAAACAGGATTATTGTTAACCCATCGAGTCGGCCGGAGGTGGGGCCTTCTTCATAATATCGCTGCGCACCCACGATGACAACAACCGCTACTGTCCATTACATAAGTGGTTCCACACCAATGGTTCAGCTCAAAAGTGTTGCGGACGTTGAAAACTCCGAGCCTCCGGGGCGCAGTAAATTGTGCTGCTCTGTCTTTTGTAGGTACAATCTTTTATTTGCCCCGTAGGCTGTACTTTGAGTTACCAATTAAAGCGTTTATTCAGGTGAAAGATTTTGGCATCTTCTTGCCCAGGTCTCCTAAAACTGTCAGTTCCAATTCCACAAGAGAACAGTTGACGAGTTCTCTATAACCGTACGTGTAAACATGAATAAATGCGATTTGTATTGCTCAGACTTGCTTAACAAAGCAATAATGACTTTGTCGTGTTCTGTTTCGTCATATAAGTGACCTTATCCAAGCAGTAATTGATAACTTGCCATATTAGCGAATAAATGACTATGAAGCTTGGGTTTCACCTATTTTGTCTTTGTCAATGCGCTAAACAGTTGTAATTGATAATTTGCCTTATTAGCGAATAAATGAATACGAAGTTTAGGTTTCATCTATTTTCTCTTTGACAATGCGCTAAGTTATTGTTCACCCTTTATGCGGTACGCGGCGCGCAAGTGAAACCAGATATTAAACGAATTGCCCTTCGAAACAGCGTTGGAACTGTAATTACCGAAATTTCCATTCATGCAGCTTCCATTGTAACCGCTAGAACGAGTTCTGGCAATTACGTTCCGACCGTTGGTGTCTAAGTTGCTTGCATGCCGCATTGGGCCCGCAGTTCAAAAAAGTTTCATATAAGTTTACCAAGCGGAGATCGACGGCCAAGACAAGGTAATGCCACTCTAACGCCGTCGTCGCCTCTTCAATTGGTTGGTAAACAGAGTTCAAGCTTTCCTGCCCATTAGACGTAACTAAGCAACGGTATCTCAGCTATTTTGAAAAAGTTTGGACGTGTATTTCTTGTTCCTTCTGTCTGCAGTCGAGAGAAGTTCGCAGCTCCGTGTCAAGCGATATTTCAACTCAGTTCTGCCTTTTTTTTCATATATCTGCATCGTTGGACAAGATTAGTAGTGTTTGCTCGCCAGCGTTGCTTCACTCAACTTAACTTCACGTTAAGTCGTTTGATTAATACTGTCAACAATAGTTAACTTTGCTAACCATTAAGACGGGCATCTTGACGCGACTCCGTGGTGGTAATTTTATGAGGACCTCTCTACGCTTCAATCGTTCGAGTAATATCCACTTTGCTTTCTCAGGCATATCTAATGTTCAAACGCTTTGGCGCTTTCGAAAGGTTAATATTATCATCCTTCAGCTGATGACGATTGCCACAGTAGGAGTGGCTGGTTGGGCTTAGCTCTTGTTGCCGTAGTGATTGGAATTGTTAGTCTCATTGCTGTCGTGGTACTTTACTGCCTTTCGGGCAGCATTCCTGATGAGGTAGGCCGTTCGGGTGGTACCCTTCCGGTTGAGCAACAACTGTTTGCGATTTGTAGTACGGTGTTGTGATCGATGCAGGATCTTCGCACTCCGGTGTCTTCCTGTACAAATGGAATGGTCGGAAGAAGAATACAGGCATTATTAAACAAGTAGGCTCTTATTGCGATGTCGGTGTGTTCTTCTAAAACTGACTGCTCGAGTTAACGAGGACGCGTTTTGCAGAAAGTGGTCTGTCATCCTATATGTACAACCCGGAGGCTGCGGGGGAGTCCTTGGTGCCCTGCCTGGTGAATATCTCCACTCTTGTGCCATCGCAGCGGCGTCCATTGAGCGCCTTGTACTTAGCGGCAACCGCTGGTATGCGATTGCTCGAGTAACTTGTGTCGACGGGGTTGAGCTTGTGACGTGTGCGTGAGCATACGATTTCTTAGATTGGCACAACCCTTAGCGAGTTGCCGAATCATGTCCAGCGTAAAAGATGTGTTGAAAGCTCAGATGTTCGATTTCAAAAATGCTAGCATTATCAGCGGAGTAGACGAGGGTCTTTACGCGTGGATAGCTACGAATTTCCTGGACAGCAGACTCATGATCACGGATGGACATAGTAGAGTGAGTTCATTTTGCTCTATTTCCTCGGTAATCCATTGTTTTTCCATAAGCCTGCTACTGATCGTTCTAGTCGTCCATTTAGCCTGGGCGCTTTGGACCTCGGTGGTGCGTCCACACAGATAGTGTTTGAGGTGAGCGTCTCCTTATCGCCTTTTGTAATTTTCCCCTTTTGGCGTGTTGTGCAGATAAGCAATGAAACTGTCACTGATCACAGCCGCTATCTGCGACTCTATGGAGAGACGTACAGGCTGTACGTGCGCAGTTACCTATGCTGCGGAGCAAATGAAATGATCCGAATTCGTCAGGCCACACTGGCAATGCAGGCTCCATCCGAGGTTGTACATAAGGATCCTTGTCTTCCGCTCAACTATACGCTGGTGGTGAACAGCACCGAAGTGTTTATGAAGCCTTGCGTTGCCTTTGAGCCTACGCAAGTAATTCATTCCTTCAGCGGAAGTCAGTAAAGATATGCTTTGCACCTTAGGCTACTCCTGCTGAATACCACTACCAAGGGACATCTGACCCTTCGGCCTGCAGAATGCTCATAGATACGATGATGCGAATCAATTCTACATGTATTGTTGAATCGGAACCTCGGCCAGAGGTGTCTGGCAATTTGGTTGTTCGTTGACGTCACATCGTCCTATACTTTCAATCTGACGACTATTCCATCATAGGCTTTTTCCGGTTTCTACTATATTGGCAAATTTTTTAACTGTACCTCTGGATGCACAAAGAGTCAGTTCAACGAATCCGTATGGTCGTACTGCGAGCGACCAGTAGACCGCATTTTTGAACTGGCGCCACTCAGTTTTCTCTACAGCTACTGCTTTCGTGGGATGTACACGTTGGCTTTGTTGTTCGACAAGTACAAGCTGACGGATTCGCAGTTTCAACAGCTGAAGTTTTTGAGTCGGGTCGGTGGTCTTACTGGCTTTATTCACTTGCTGACATTACCTCGCTGCAGATTGGCTCATCGGATATAGGATGGACACTTGGCTATATGCTAAATGCAACCAACATGCTTCCTGCCGAGAAGCCAACGGAACTGATCGGTGTTCTGGAATTTTCGCTTGTCACCGCTGCCGCATGCTTGATGGTGCTGCTGGGTTTGTCCTTTTTAGCTTTCGTCATCTATAGGAAGTTTCGATGACCAATCGGTTGAGTTGACGCCAACGGGTTTCCTAGCAAGGTCATTTCATTGTTGCAGTACTCGATTCCTTTCTATCCTGAATAGTTTATGTTAATTTTTCATAATCGAACTTAGGCAATCTTTATTTTCCAATTCGAAATAACCTTTTTATTTATGAGAAAACGTTCTTTTTAACGCTTGCATTCGTATGTCGTTGTACGAGTAGCACGTCGGCTATTTCGACCTGCATTCTTCCCAGTTGTATTGAAAGTTAGCGCCTGTATACGATGTTCCGTATGAAGCTCGCGACTGAGCTTTTTATGTCCATTGAAATTGCTTTTGAAAGCTCAGCGTGTATTCACTTAGCGTTTTAATGAACTTACTAAAGTGTGTTCAAATGGTTAGTTGGAAATGATTTCTAACGTTTCTTAGTTTGAACTTGCAAATTTTCACGTCAACGCAGACATCAGTAAACCATTAAAAGCATCGTTGCGATGAAAAGTAAATTGACGAACTCTGCTGCTAGACTGAACCAGCGCTTATGAAACAAGAAAAACAGCTTTGTCTTCTTCACTTTTGCTCACGAAGTCAACAGTGGAATTAACAAAGGTTGCCGTTGCGCACTCGTCGTAAGGACGCTTTAGGTGTTCGAAGTTTCGGCGACATGTTTCAAGCAGTTTTTAAGGCACACATTATCTTTCTTCTCGAAAGCGAGCGCATTTATTATAGTATTTCTGGAAACGACGTGTCCTATTTCCTTGTCCTCCTTAAGGTAAATTTAGTGCACATTTGTGCCTGTGATTTGATTAATGACGTGTAGGTGCAATCTAACACCTGCGCACTAGGATACTGTAACTTTTTCCCAGAGAAGATTTGGTAACGATTAACTGCGTGGCGCGATTTGTTAAATCTGTGTAAACTTTCACGATAGAGTTCTCCGAGAAAATCTTTTGGTTTCGAGGCTTAGTGGCGTCTTCAGTGGCAGTGTAAAATTGAAAGAGAAAGGAAGGAGCTACAAACGCCAGTGAAATGTACAATTGATGCACCGTAGTCGGCGCAGAAAAAAGTCTGTTACCAATATGGGAATGGTAGTTTAGCGCTACGTTAACGCATAGGCGAACGGTTGATTGACAAATTTTGGGAGTCTTTTTGGAGTTCTTCCGAGCCTGTGGAAACGTGACTTTGAAGAAAAAATACAGACTCATCAACGACTTAATAAAGTGGTTTTTTCCTTAGAGCCACTGAATTATCCGTGTCGCTGATATTTGTAGCAAAGCATATGTGGGACAAATCGGCAAGAAGACGATAAGTGCGCTTGCTTCAGGGATAGCTTGAGCATCAAAAAATTCTATGGATTGTACCGTATTTTAAGGAACCTGCCTTTCAATCTTCTCTGCGGTATATAAATTTGGGATTTTTCCTGCTAACGCTCCACCGGTTGTACTGTAACTTCGCTAAACAGCGAGAAATGCAGGTTCCAAGTCGACTGCCTTCCCATTGAACGGGGCTATGCTATGCCTTTGTACAGATTACCGCAAAGCCGTATTACCAAGCCTATTAGGCAAATCTGTTGGAGTCCGTTATCAATTTCTTTATATAGAGGAACGAAGTTCTAAGTAGATGGTTTGCGAAGACAAATACTGTTATTTAAAGAAATGAAGTTACCTTGCGTGATCCTGTGCAACTTCGCTTTTTTCAAAGTGCACAATCCTTGCCTTTTAAGCCGCTATAACTCTCGAGCTTTTTGGATGGTGCCGGATGTAGACTAAACGAAATAAGTTTTATGACAAAAATAAGTTATCGCAGACGAATAATATTAAATTTGATATGGCGCTTAAATTAAAATTTTGATCGCGCCAATACGGGAAAAATTTCGTTTCTTATCTGCCTGCAAATCTTTGCTGATGTACTGCTTTTGTTACCATTATCCTACAGTGTTTGGCTGAATGAACGGCGGTGAGTTTTCGGGATTAACTTCTCGGGGTTGATTTAATCAAAGGACGTGCATTTAGAACCTGGAAGCTTCGTTTCTCAGCCTAAAAAACCAAAGGCTAACCACAGCGCGATCAAGAAACATTGCAAGGTGTGTAAAGTTGAATTTAAGAGCAGCCGCAGTTTTCATGAACACTTGCGGTGCATTCATGGCGTGGAAAGACCGTACGTTTGCCAAGTCTGTAGAAAATGTTTCCCATATGCTTCTTCGTTGTACAATCACTTGAAGATCCACTCGCCTGATCGTCCTTTTATCTGTAAATTTTGCGGGTCTACGTTTCGCTGGAAGTTTAGTCTGAAGTGTCATCTTCATTGCGCACATTTTAAGGTACGTATGGTTTTTCAACTGCATTTATCAATGAGTTCTTCCTTTTCCTTATTAATTAAAACAAGCGAGATGATTATGCTGAGGGAATAATGGTAAAACTTATTTTTAAGGAGAAAGTAATGTTTTCTCAGCTTAGCAAGTATAGCGGTCGGCAACATAAATGTTGTTTTGCGTGTGCGCTACGGAATAAGTTTTCCCGAAAGCGCAATATGTTACTGTGAAGAAGCAGGTCTAAATGGACTAACTTTTGAATTTGACGTCAAGCATTGATATGCTTGGCTATTCTGTAGCCTGCGCATTTTTCCAGCGTACCGCTATTTGTTTAGTTGTGCTTGTGTTATTAGTATGTGTTAATATTTGAAATAAAATGAGTTCTTTTCCGTTAGACGCTCGGCGAATACTGTAGGTGGAACTAAAATCACGTTCTCTTCGTTCCACAGGCAGCCGAAGCCGTAGACTAAAATCATCAGTTGGGTACAGGACGTTTGACCTTCGTCATGTGGCCGCCGCGCATTTGATAACCCATTTCGGTGCAGATTAGTACAGTGTGTAACTTTTCTTAACCGAATTCATCCAGAGACATTGAAAGCGTCCTAAGCTGTCTTCTGACTGATCAGTATGCTAATTAGTATTTTAGACAAAATGTAGTATTTTTTATGTATTATTTTAGTGATGGCTGTCATCTTGACGGTAGGACATGTTGACAGAACACTAGAGTGAGCTCTCCGCGTGCTCAGCAATGCTGTATTATCATTAAACTTCGAGGTTAGCGGGGCTGGCACCACGCCGTGCTAACTTCGGATAAGAGAAGTTGGAATGGGTTGTGAAATTGACGGTTCGCCAGCAGCTGCTGTAGTTCAGGCTGCTTTGGACTTACAGAACTTGATTTTAGTTCTACCTACAGTACTCGCTGGGCGTCTAATAGAAAAGAAGACGCGAAAACGGTAACGTTAGCATTCCGAACGTTGCTGTTATGAGCACTATTTTATTGAGAAGGATGGCTTTCGCCCTCATCGCCTGCCTAACATTTCTTCAGTGTCGGACTAGCAGATTCCGCAATTTCTGCTTTTAAGTAGTATATTTGAATGGAGCAGTTGAATACTCTGCAAGCCTTGTAACCGCGTCTTACGAAAACCCTTTTGTAGTTTCTTCCAACGTTATCTCCATTTCTTAGGGCAATTTCAGCCATTCCTCTGTGATCAGCACTTGTAACTTCTCCCTCTACTTCACTGTTAATTCCGTTGCCGTTTAAGTGATTACCTTACTTTTCTCTGTTGAAAGGCTTCGTAAGGGGATGGATGGTTTTCATTGTCGATCTTTCAGATCACCCAAACCGGCTACGATGAGTGTGCTCCACCTGATCTTAAGCTGGAAATGGGCTCCTGTTTGACGAGCATGAGACTGCGACCAACGGGACCCACCAAAGCCCATTTTCGTCTTAAATCCCAGGCAGCGTGCACTCGTGGTGACGGGTACTTAAATTTCCCCGTCTTCTCACCTGCATTTAGTTACCGTACTGTACATTGCAGGACGCATTTCAGATCCGGTCTGTATTCAGGAGTAGTTTGTTGGAAAGCACCCAGCGAATGTTAGTGTAATTCCTAAAGCCAGATGTATTTCTATAACATTCGGTTTGTTTCCATTCGACCAACCGTTAACAGTCAGAGTGGGCCCAGAAACTTGTCATGTTCGCAGTCTTCTTACTTCATCAGTTGTCAATTTATTGCCACATGTAAATAGCGGTTGTTGAGCCTCTTTGTTCCGTGAAAGATGCCAAAGCCACGGAAAGGGCATGTAACCCTCCGTATTGCGCTTCCGTTGACAAGGCACGTTGACGTTTAGGTTTTTTCATTGAACCCAATTATTGAAGCTTATTTAAAAATGTTTTTAGTCTCCGTCAGCCTCTCGAAGCAGTCGTTCGAATGAAGGTGTTCGTTCAACGGTTTTGAGCATAAAACCAGTGTTAAACGGAAAAGTGCAAGCGTTTTATTCCAAAAATGGTCCGATGGAAAATGGTGCCTTAGCAAAGGTAACAATTAATTTCAGTAATGTCTAAGGAGTATCTGATAATCTCTGATTTCATTGCATGTGATTTACATAACCTTTCTACTTTGTTCTTTATATTAATTATTTTATATCTCGCGTTGATTGTTAGGCTACTGATGTTTTCACTGGATTGTGTGTTGTTTCTGGAAAACTTTTTTTTATTACAGTACGGTAAAAAAAATAACTTTTGCTTGCTATGGGAAGCCAAAAGACTTGTATAACACCTTGCTGCGATAATCGCTTTATTGCGCTTGTGTGTAGATGAGCGACTATAAATTGGAAACGGACATTTGAGTATTGAGGGGTAAACGTGCTCATGGCAAAGCCACAGTCCCATCATCAGAATGTTGGTAATGCTTCGCGTAGCGAAGGAAAAGCGTAGTGTTAATCACATTGAGTTTCTTCCGCTCATCTTCCATTCGCTTCCGTTAGTTACATGCGCTTTTTAGTTTCTCTTTAACTGCTGCTTTCTAAGTTATGATGTATACTGGAACATCTTTATTCATGTTTTGCGGTTGTTTACTCTGACTTGAGTTGAATAAAGGACGTTTTTAAAAATACTATTCAAGACGTCGCATTGATCTGTATCGTCGACTTCGGTTATACGTAAACGTACAAAGCTATCGTTTTCAGCCTTTCAAAACGGATCGAAAAGCGAACTTGGTCACAACGATCGCCGCGTCGGTAATATTTTAACTCTGTTGCATTATTTCATTATTATTTTATGCAGATAACCGTTTATTGAAAGCACAAAAAATTTACGGAGCTTTCGGGACAAGAACGCGTCCCTTCGACAGCGTGGAACATATTTTCTTATGTATATTAGCGACTTTTATGACGTGCATTTTTTTGCATTATTACGTGTACACAGCATCATACGGTATCATACCATTACGTGTCATTTTTGCATCGCGGTGAAATTCACCTCGCTACTCTTGTTCTTCTTATCGGTTCCACACGTATTTCCAACGGGAGCTGTTCACTTTCCCGAAAGTCGCTGTTTCCCGCAAGGTTACTATCGTAAATGGTCACTATCGCGAATGGTCACTAACCCGAATGGTCACTCTCCCGAATGCCACAAGCAGTTGAAATTTGCTGGCGCCAAATTATGGTACTACGTCCTTTCATTGATCTAAGAGCGTGGTTACGACTAGGCTTGGCCGCTTAGCTTAAGATTAGGCTCAGGCTTGCGAGGTTCACTGTTTTTTTCCCAGCAGAACAGGCCTTTCAGGATAGTGACCTTTTGACCTAGTGACCTTCGGGATGATGACCTTCGGGATCATTATTTGTTCAAGCCGTTCATTGCTTCGTGACGTTTCTTGCTAGTGGCGTTGCTTAGGACAGAATGGAAGAGGTCTGTGAAATTGTTTCCTCTCGGAAAGGCCATGACAAGCTAAGCGTACGCGGATACTTTATGGTGAAAGACAAACGTTGCAGAAACAATTATTATTGGTGCTGCGAGAACAGAAAGTCGATTTACTGCAATGGTCGAGCAGTTACTAGACTGTCAGATGGGCAGCACGTACTCGCAAAGTTTGTGGAGCACAATCACTTACCGAATACAAGTGGACCAGCTGTCTCGAAGGTAATTGAAGAAATTAAAATGCAGGCGAGAAGTCCAACAGGTCTGCTGTCAATCCTGTAAGACGTCTGTTCGTTTACGTGTAGCAGCATTCTTGCCCTCACCAATCGCGCGAAGCAGTAAAAAGAATGCAAACTTTTCGGGATAACGACCTTCGGGATAGTGACTATGGGACGTTTCCGACATCTTGTGAATTTTCCTTTTCCCATGTTCAACTGCGCGCGTTGTTTCTATTCATTTTTTTCTATGTTGAATTTGTACAGATTTTCAACTTCCTTTTTGTTATGCTATTTTTTCACTTTAATATCTCGCCAATACATTCCGCCGCCGGGACGTCAATTGTGCAGCTCAATTCTTCGAGCATAGCTAGCAGATCCAGTGACTATGAGTTCAGATGAATACAATACATATACCGTTGTGAATGTGTTTTTTCTATCATGCTTTTAAATTGTAGCTTTATTTATTTGCCGTAAGCCTATGTTGCTTTTTTATTTATACGACAGTTTGCAGTTGTATCCTGTTAACTTATTGCGTCTTTACGTGTAGGCCGTAGGAAAGCACCTGGCCAATGTCAATGGTATTCCAAGAAAATCGCGTATACGATTTTTTTCCTTGGACGGTACTTCAACCAACCATTTACAACTGGTGTCGAGCTCACTTGCAGAAACTCGCAAAGTTAGCAGCTCCTCTGTTGTCGCTTCGTTGCCATGTATGAACAACATTGATCCAATCCCTTCGTTTCGTATTAATCCGGCGTTGGATGCGGTGAAAAAAGTCAAAATCGAGGAAGAGGTATGCATTCCTTGTAACGCCCATTGGCATCGCCTATTAACTGTCTTATTTCATCGAAACTAAGCGTTCCTCACTCTGAATTTAATTTCGCATTCTTTTCTTCAGTATCCATCGGTCTGTCAAAGCCTCCAAGCCAATGATGGTGTTTGCTCGTCGGTTGGAAGCGTGAAACTAGAGTTAAGTGGCAAAACTCTTTATGCAAATAATTACCGAATGGAAAATGGCGGCAAAAATGGTGCTTTATCAAAGGTAAGGGTCTTTACCGAGTACGTTCCGCAAACAGTACCTCCAGCTAGAATCGCTAATCACCGCTCCGAAGGGTCAAGTGGAGCGATTGGCCACGCAGGGTGTCTCATCACCTGGTGAGCTAATTGGAGTCTCAGCAACAGCAGTTAGGCTTAGGTGACCATAGTTACTGTGACTAGCAGCGTGCAATTGCTTGCTGTTGGCTACCCGTATATTAGTGAAACGGTTCCGTGCGGCATGTTTCCGCTGTTGCTCACAGTTAACTAGACACCGTCTAAGCCAATGTTCTAAGATGGCGCCGGCGGGTAGACAGTGTGGTCGGTCAATCGTGGGGCGCAGCATAAGGCTTATATTTTGGCGTAAGCTTAGCTAAGGGCAGAACAAGGTGGTTGCACGCTTGCCAGAAGGGAACGCTTTAATTTCTCAGACGGAGGGGCGTATAACCGACAAGACCTTTATTGTTTGGCATATTCTTTATTATTATATTTTCCTAAATATTAAGTGATCTGTTTTTATTATCTTTGATCATAATCTCTTAAAACGTAGCTTTGCAATGATCAAGTAGGGTGAGACCATGCGAAGTTTCCGACGGTTCTAGAGGAAACTAACCTGCTGATCCCTATGAGGTTTGAAGAATAGGTTACGGGCTTCGGATTCAACTTGAATCAACCGACTATCCGTATAAGGAGTGGGTGGTAGTTAGGTCGATCAGTATTGTTCAAGTTTTTGAATTACAGTACATGCAGCTTTGAAATCTCTGTTGCAGGTAGACAGTAATACAAGCGGGCGACTACTTGAACGCGTAGTGTCTCGATTGCGCACTCTTCGTTCCGAGAGAATGTCAGACGTCAGTGTAGCGTCAGAAGTTTACTTCAACATGCCAAAAGCGTCTCTGGACAAATCTACTCAAACGGAATATGCTTGTCCAGTTTGCTCAGGTTTGGGACGTGGACTTGAGCAGACCAGTCAGAATGTATCGCTTAAGTGATTGTGCCAAGGTATGTTCTGTTTGATATGCGAAACCGTCAGGGTTTTTCATATTAGCTCCATTGTACCTAGTTTCAATTTGACGCGAAAGAATAGAGCTGCTCATTTTCGTATTCAAAGTTATTGGAATAAATTGTTTCAACGGTATGCTAGCTGCGTTTCGATTCTGCGAAATTACAACATGCTTTCGGCGTTTCCATGTTGCACTAGAAATTGACAATAAGCTTACGGGCCTAACCTAATGCTTGTAGAAGTGAGGTGATGCTACGCAGATGGAAGGCAATTTTGCTTATCGTAGCCTTGTTTGTTATTTTTCTGCTGATTTGTACGCGCAACGTTGGAACATGGCTGTCCGCTGGTCAATGTACAGGTCCCAATGCGCCTACGGCTGAATGGAACAGCCAAGATACTGTCGTTTTTTATAACAGAATCCCGAAAACTGGCTCAACGTCATTTATGGGCATCGTCTATGAGTTGTGTCGGTCGAATCACTTCAACGTTATTCACGTGAACATTTCACGCAACAGCCATTATATGTCCCTTTGGGACCAGCTGCACTTTGCTCAGAATATTTCAAACTGGGTTCAGCGCAAACCCGCTGTATATCACGGTCACGTTGTTTACATCAATTTTAAACGGTACGCTCTATGTTGTGCCGAAGTAACGAACGGCTGGAATCGCTTTTTCCATTTCAGATTGGGAGCAAAGAATCCTATTTACATAAACGTAGTTCGCGATCCGTTGGAGCGACTTATTTCCTACTATTACTTCCTGCGTTACGGGGACGATTTTCGCCCTCATCTTTCGCGTCGAAGAAAGGGCAATAACGAGGTGAAGGCTGTTGTGTTGGAGAAATGTGGAGATATTCTTTTGCTTAGACTTTTGACCAGTGCATACGACGTGGCGGCAAGGATTGCGACGTGTCCAACCTTTGGTTGCAAATACCGTTCTTCTGCGGGCACAGTGCGGATTGCAGGTTTGATATGGAAGGCTTTTGCTGCAGTCATAATGTATAGTTCGCTAAAGGATACCGGGCAATCCGTGGGCTCTCAACAAAGCCAAGGAAACCCTATTGAACGATTACTTGTTGGTAGGTATCACCGAGGAGTTGGAAGACTTTGTGCTCGTGTTGGAGGTTGCTTTGCCAAGCATTTTTGCCGGCGCAATGGAAGCAATTAAAAATGGTAAGTTGCTTGTGCCGACGACAAGCGAAATGCCTTTGGCATCTGCCTTTTAAGGAGCAAAGTTCAGCCTGCGGAGAACGCTCAACAAAGTTGCACCTTCCGGCGAAACACTTTCCTTAATGCGGGAAAGCAACATCTGGAAGATGGAACAAGAATTTTACGAGTTTGCCAAACGCCAATTTCACTTCGTAAAAGCGCAATTCCTAAACGGCATACCTTCTTCGATTGGTGCTCAAAGGAAGCGATATCCGGTTGCTTACCATTACGAGAAGGTGAAGCCAAAGCTCGAATAAGCGCCCAGGTCAATTTCGAACTTGAAACTGCTACGGGTTCGCTGCAACGTCCTCTTATGTCCATGAAAACAGCGAAATTTTTTTAATGCAAATCAATTTTAAAGTTTGTCTCGTAAGTAAAAGGTTTTGCGCTTACGGATTTTCCGTTCGACTGGAAAAGCATTGATTCAGCGTTCTAAGGCAAACCTGCATTTTCGCAATCGTACTGTAGTACTTTTTGCGAACAAGGCGATTTGCTAATTTTGTCCTTGGTGTCTGTCTTATGCGCAAGTTCTTTTGAAAGCAGTTTCTTCTGCAGTTCAGTTGTAGAGCGATTTTTGAGCTTCTCACCTGCAATGGGTGAGAAGACACAACCGGTGTCAAAGGCTCCGATGGTTTCCGTTTCCAAGGGCCAGTTGGCTGCGTACGAACGGAAAAGATTCGAAGCAATGGAGGAGCTGACAGGAC
Organism: Trichuris suis; assembly: GCA_000797535.1. Lineage (NCBI taxonomy): Eukaryota > Metazoa > Nematoda > Enoplea > Trichinellida > Trichuridae > Trichuris > Trichuris suis. Next base: position 325,118 of record KN538406.1, read on the forward strand.
TCGCTATTGACAAGGATGTAGTGATTGAGTTGGTTAGATAATTGATCGTCTTGTCTAAGCTTTTTAGCACCTTTAACTGAACTGTATTTTTAGTGCCAATATATTGATTGCTCCGCTCTTCGCAGCGTTGCAGAAGAGCGTTACCTGAATAATACTTGCGGCTACGTGCTGTGCAGCAATTCGTTGTCTCCAAAGAGCACTCTACCCACCTATTCGTTACGTGGGAATCGTATTCACTTGAACAAAGAGCGCGTCTGGTTTTGCAGTCGTCTTTGCCAAGGAAAATATCATTATTTGGCAGCACAGCTTCCCGAAGAGCCTTTCTGGGCTTGCTTGAAAGCACAGCGCAAAACATTGGTATTTCTTGATTCGCCAGATGTGGGGTAACTTTCGTTATTCGCGAAATGGTGGCTATCCTTTTTCTCTTTTAGAGCCGCGAACCTCACAAGGCAGGAAGACAAGAGGGAATTAGATGACCTCACTTCTGCTTTGTCCGCGGTCAATATTGACGATAGTTTATCCGACGCAAGTGCTAATGAAGAACTAGCTGAATTGGAGAACAGTGTCCAAAATTCTGAGCAACTAAGCAACGGAGACGTGGAAAGCACGACTTCTGTTAGGACTGATGTAAGCACAAGGAGAAGTGGAACGTTTTCATCGGCTTCAACCTCTCAGATTGAATCGGTAAGTATGCATTCAGTTTGTTACGATGCCTGAATAGAGCATTTGCAAAGCCGTCAGCCGAGGAACGTTTGGAGCGCATCAGAGCTCTCTATTTCGAGAAGGCAGGTTCTCGTTTGAAGGCAAAAACTAAGCCGCCCACTTTGATCGATCCAATGCCGTTGCCAATTTCGATTAACAATTCAGCGTGTGCTAAAAGTGGCAAACTGACGCAAAGCGAATACGAAGAGAACTGCCGGATGATTCGAGAGTGGTTCAAAGGTAATTCTAATTTCGTTTGGACAATTTGCCGCTCCGTAATGACATTTCTTTATCTTAGGAATCACATTGAATTGGAATTCACTTCAGGAACAGCGTCAAGCTATCCTTTCTTCGAAAGAAGTTATGAAGCATGTTCGCTTGGCTTGCCAAAGTGATTCGCAGGATCAAAAAAGGCTAAGGCGATCAATATTTTATGCAGGAGTGTCGAAATCGTAAGTAAAAAAAGCCGTTGCTCATTTGTCAGCACTTTTTGGTTTCGTTAGGTTACCGTTATTGTTTCAAAGCATTGGTTTGGAATTAACTGGCGCGTACAAAGACGACTTGAAACTAGTGGTATCTTCCCTACAGTAAGTCTTCTCCAAAGCACAAATTGGAATTTTGTTTTGCGCGCGTGTTTTAAGCTCAACGCAAACGGGTGGTGTTTTTGGAATCCTGTGCTTCGCATTTAGCTTAGAGAGTGAATTGCGAGTTAGTCTTCTTAAGCGAAAAATTGCTGCAGTTGGCAGCAACAGTTGCGTCTCGAATTTACAAATTTAGCCAATAGCCAGGTGGTAAAACGTGGAGCGAAAAATTAAAGCAGCGGCAAAGCAAGGGTGCAAAGTGGTCAACGGTAGATTTTCGAAAAAAGTTACAGTATGATGACAAGGAATGCAGGTACATCAAATGTGCCATTCAAGCTGTTATAATGGATGCTCGTTAAGTCTTTTTTTCTGGGCCCACGTTGGCAAGGCAAGAATGCAGCGAAAAGTTTAGCGGCTTGCCCGCATTCTGAGTTGGCGATTTGGCTCAAGTATTTTCGCGTTGTTCGTAAGCAAGGATGCGCTTTTACATCGCACAGCATCCCTTCAGTTACTCGTATCTGTGAAGAGTAGTATACGTTCAGGAAGTTGTAAAAAGAGCAGAAGTCATCGCGCGATTGATAATTACAATTTCTGTTGACACTTATTGCTGTCGTGCAATGTCAGACGTTGTTATAGTTTCTAAAATATTCAGCGCATTTCCTTTTAAGGCTGGACGCAGGAAATGTTGCGTTAAAGCCGAGCCAGTGGACCTTGACAGCCCATTTTCTGCTTTCAATGTAAGCTTAGCGCTTGTTGCATATCTTTTCTTATAAATTACTTGTTCTGCCAGAATATCGTTTCAAAGGCCCGAGCTTATGCGGTCCATGGAAAGCGAGAAAGGTCGGGAGTTCTGCAGGGAGCTTTTAAGTTCCACTGATTGCTCACCCGATGCCTACAGAAAGTTTATTGAAGATATGCAGGCTCTGTGCAATTAAAACTTTAATATACGTTCTCATTCTTTGTCGTCAGCTTGGTACAGTCGGTATAATGCTTTGTAAAACTTCGTTTTTAAAACTTAAGTGCAACATGCCAGAAAACTCTTCAGGATGGCGGGTACACACGGCGACCGACAGCGCTTTATAACGTGCTACGAGACGAGCGGGTATCTTCTTATTACTTTTGCTGTGTTATTCTTTGCCTACTACACATGCTGGGTTATTCTTCTGGTAGGACAATCGAAGGGGAGTCGCTTAAATGGTAACGTTGGATTCTTAGCCGTTCTTCGATCCTGATCAACCCATATGGAAATTGTTCCCGCCTCATGTCTATGCTTTTGCCATACCTAGCGCCGTAATTGGCATTATAATAGTCGTTGCCGGTATTTGATTTTCAGGTTCGTGTATTTGTCCGATTTAATTTACTCCCTCTAATTGCAGTCGCCGTTGCCTGCTTCTCTCGATTTCAGTGCAAAAATTTGGGCGCGGAACCGGAAGACGTCAGTGATTGGTCTCCCATGCGTAAAGCGGCTGTGGTAGGCGACGGACGTTGGCGAGTCAACAATTGCTCCTTACAAAAGTCTGACAGTTCGGACTCCGACTGAGCATTTCCTGTCAGGTTCCCCAGTTTCGATTTGCTAATTATGTTCGGTGACCGTTGAACTGGCTTTGTTTGCGCGTTTCTTTCATTTCCATCACGTGACACCCCGCATGCACTACGTACTTCGCCATTGGCAGCGTTAGGGGCAAACATCGCCCAGTGACCAATCTGTGCAACGCACTCCGGCAAGCAAAATCAGGTTTCCCATACTTATTTCAGTTCTTCATATCGCGCGCATTGGTTGTCTTTCGGCGAATGGCCAACCTTCATCTTTTCATTTTATCAATCCTTTTTGCTGCTGTTGTCCAAGATGCTCTAGCTAGAACTAGGTGCGTCAAAGCTACTGGAAAATTGATCTGTCGAAGCAATGAAACCGCTGCTGCCGACGTTGAGGTACGTCTGATGGATGACGATGGTGAGTCATGATTTTATCTCGACATTATATTTGTTTCTTTAAACGGGAGGCTTTATTAAGTTGAAGGCAAATAATCATGCTCGCTATTTTTTGGCAGGTTTTATGAATCCAGATGATCAAATGGGCTGGACAACATCGAACGAGGATGGATCGTTCACGGTGGAAGGATGCGGCTACGACTTGTTCTCCGATCCCGATCCTTACTTAAAGATATGGCATTCTTGCGATGGATCCTACAGGCACCTTAAGACGCCCATTCAAATGATATTTCAGCCGCGTTTAAACGACTTTGGAAATATTTTGCTCGATGAACCCAAGAAAGACTAGACGATAGGCATGCAATGTATAGATTATGCTTTCCCTTTTAGCTGCGTTTTACTTTCACTTCCATCTGCATTGCGTTTTCCTGTGCCGAAATAAATTGTAAAGCACGCAATTCTACAGTACGCCTAGTTCCTGAAAATATTAAACAGTAGATCATCGCTTGATGGTTGCTATGCGAAGATTGAGGCTCATTGTTACAAGCGTGGCGAGAACGGCTAGAAGGGATGTGCGAACTTTTGCATCACCGCATAGAAGACCGCCGTGGCCTTTTCTTTTTAAATCTAAGGGATGGAGGGAAAATGGCCCGTACTATGAACAAAAATGGGAATGGCCCGAGCGAGACTCCGGATGGAACGTTCTTCCGGGCTGTTCTTTGAAAAGTAGGCATTCGCTAATCATATCTCATCACTTTCTTACACTTCGAATTTTCTGACGAGAGTAAAGTTGACCGTTTAAACCCGTGTGACATCCGCTTATGGGTCTGCGATGTTTTAGTGTATTTTAGGCATATGTGTATGAATTTTCAAAATTCGTTAGTGATTTTTGAGCTCAGCGTAGTAATTCTAATATCGATTCATTCCACTGTACGTAACTTTCACCACTGTATCCTTTCAGAAGAAGAAAGAAGGCCAATTGAAATTGTGGCACCAGATTTGACCAACTTTAAGGTTAGCCTTTTCTGACTTTAAGGTTCCACGCATTGTTAGCGTTCTTATTTTAGTTGAAGCCTTATGTGTCATACCGAATGGCCGAGGACGCGTTGACCACACGTGAATTCACCGCAAAGGATCTGTTCGATTTAGCGTGCAAGAAATAATGCTTCTTGAAAGTCAAACTATATGCGCTTGTTTCGTGCAGTAATTTAGTTGATTGAATTAAACTAGCTGCCCGCGTTCATGTTTAAGTCCCTGACATCAAAAGTGTGACAGCGGGTAAAAACAAAACGCGCGGAATCCGACGTTGCCACAATTTAATTCGCGCTTAGTGAGGTTACTTAGTATTTCGTCGTAATCGAAGGGAATGGACGAAAAGGATGTGATGCTTGACTATTTTTCGCCTACGTACTTGACGGCTACTTGCTTACTGTAACCAAATAGTACGGCCATTTCTATTTCGACTCAGCATGGAATCCTTAGTGAATAGACTAAGGAACTCTGCTCTCGAGATTGCTGAGTATTTGTCTCCAGTGCTGAAGGTAGAGAGCGGTAGAGTGCACTGTTTTTTAACAAAATAAACTTAGGAGTCAAGATTCCGCGAGTCCGGTGTAATCACTCCTGATGAGGTATGATTCCTTTTTCCCGCAGTATTGTTTGTATCAATTAATCTCTGTTCCTTATACAAATAACTGTGTTGCTGCGATTCTCCTTTGTTCAGTAAGTTCTGTATTCTTATGTACGTTTGCATGGCTTTGTCGTGAGTGAATATCCGCAACTAAAGTAAACAAGTGCGCTGCAAAGGGATGAATGGTCCATTCGTTGCTACGACATTTGTTTAATTTATTTACAAATATTGTCTTACAACAAACGGCGAAAAGACCTGAAAACGTGCATAGCGAAGCATCATCCCGTTACCGGATGTTCCGTCTATATTTCTGGATCTGCAGTGAAAGCACAAAGCTCAATCCGTTTAGCTGTGCGCTATCACTGGCGCGTAGTTAAGGCCTTGGGAAGGAACTCTTGCGGTTTTAGAGCAGTTAAGAATAGCATAGTTGTGAATGTTGTACGAAACATCTGAGCTCCTAAAGACAATCTGATTCTCGGTTTTCTTGCTCAAACGCCCACGCATTGTTTCTATGCAAATATAATAATTGTCAAATAAGGTGCAAGGTGTTTTTCATTATTCATTACGGAAGCTGCGTTTATAATTGCGCAACGGATTGCTTTTGTAAAAAATGATGAACATCTGTTTCTACATTAAATGAAGTAGTCCTATTAATAGTTTTGAAAGGTAAACACCGTTTGTACGATAAGAAAGCTTTCCTTTACGGTGTAGCACTGCGCTGTGCATCAGAGCATTGCAGTGCTGGCTGTACCTGAGCATATTGTTTAAAACTTATTTCCAAAAAGGTCCAACTGGCAAAAAACAATCATGTGAGTAAGTTTGTGCAGAATATTGCGTTTAACATGTTTTACCTGTAAAAGGATGTTTGATTATTCTCATTGCATTAGTCCTCATGAAAGCTAGCTTACATACATACCTTATATTTTTCAAAGCTCTTACGTAGCTCTTTGCGCATTGATGCTGTTAGTTACCTGCAGCAGGCAGACTCAACACAAGCTGATAGCTATTCTTAGAGCGCAATTCCAGGCTAAATAACATTGCAAACAAAAAGGCGAGCAAATAGTCTTCTCTTTGTTTTCCAAAAGTTGGTCGCTATTTGTGTCGTAATGTTCGTTTTGTTTCGCTGCGTTTTTTCAGCTCTCACTCATTGTCATCCGTTTGTGCATTGACATTAACGGCGAGCTATTTTGAAAATTTAATTCCAACGACCGAAAAAGCTGCGGGACGAATTTTTTAAATTGACTTCCCTCCCCTTTGCCAGCCTGTTCAAAGCTTCCACACACTGATGATAAAAGAATACGTACGTGGGCGCCTTTTCACGTCACGTCAGTGGAAAACATCCCCCTGTCACTTTTTTTCCAATCATTTGAAAAAAAAAGTACTGATTCGAAAGCTTTTCTTTAGTTCGTCTCCGCCGGTGACCACTTGACTCTGCTCTGTCCAACTTGGCAATGGGCCAAAGGGGACGAAGCTCACGTGAAGCCTTACCTGCCTGCCGACAAGCAGTTCTTGATCACACGAAATGGTTATACAAACACAAGTTGCTTTTTGACCTGCAAATTCATGTATTCTCTCCCGTTGCAGTTCCGTGCTATCAACGTTCCATTGCCATTCAGTATTCGGCAAGTCAGGAGAAGGTGATTGAAAGCGACGATTCCGACGAGGGTTGGGTTGATACTCATCACTTTGCCGGTACCTATTACGGGTGCGGCGTTGTTGTCCCGTTGTTAAAAATTCGCTTGCTCTCTCCAGTTAGCCAATTTGACGCGTCTCAAGCGACGCGAGTAATGAAAAGCGACTTTGGTATTGACGACAACACTTTGAGAAGTACATCGTCAACTGTGGTCGACGACGAACCGGAAACAGCAGCCGTCGATATGGACCAATTTTTCCAGGAAGGTTTCCCCGTCAGTGACGGCAACGCTAATCAAGAGGACGACGATCCAGTGGGTTTTCGAATTTTGCTGCTCCATCATTTCTGCGGGATATTGTTCGCGTTCAGAATATCGGTCCCTGTCGACACCCAGCAACGGACAACCCGTTTTCCGATGCGGTCGAAAATGTTTGGAAGACGCGTACCTACGACCTCACGATAACGTATGACAAGTATTACCAAGTTCCGAGAATGTGGCTGTCAGGATACGACGAAGCAAGTATTACCTTTGAGCTATGCGCGCATCTGAACGTATCACAACATTAGGATAAAAAGCCCCTAACGGTTGATCAGATGTACGAGGACTTCTCGCAGGATCACGTGAAAAAAACTATCACTATGGGAACGCACCCTCACTTGCCGGGACCTCCGATGGCCTCTATTCATCCGTGTCGTCACGCGGAGACGATGAAACGGCTGATCGACACGTTTGCCGAAAATGGCAAGGAATTTGATGTTCACCAGTGAGCTTGCTTTCTTGCATTTTGGAATTTGTTATTCGATTCGTCAATGTTGTAGATACTTGGTCGTCTTCCTAAAGTTCGTACAAGCTGTAATTCCGACCATCGAGTACGACTACTCGAAAAATGTGACTTTCTGAATCACTGTCCGGCGGCGGCGGCGGCGGCCTAGATGTTGTTTGCTTTTTTCTTTCTCCGCACTTAGGGTTCGAATACCGTTATTCTTAACTTCTTATGCATATATATTCATTGATTGAGCACGCTTTTGATGATATCCGTTTGTAAGTTGAACAAAGTAGCGCCTATAATTCGTTCGTTGCCGAGCTGGGTTGCTTTTGTTGACGATGAGTTTGCGTGGGTACCCTCGGGTATACCGGCGCTCATTTTGCACAACGGCGGGCAGTGGAATGCTGCTTGGGTTGCATAAGAAATGATGCATGGACGAGAGCACACAGCTGCTCGATGGCGGCCGCATCTGGCGGAAAGCATTTTGAGCGATTGCGTCCTTGTTGTGTGCATTTAAAGTCGCGAACAAAGTTTGCTTCGTCGAGTCCACTGGCCAGCCGGCTCGCGTGGGGGTCATACTTGGATGAGCAGATGAATGAACGAAGTTCCATTGAAGCCGTGACGCAATTGCGACATGCATTGCCATCAATCAACGAAAGGTAGAGAAACAATCGGCAACGCACCGAATGAAATTTGTAGAAATTGGTTGGTCATTCGAGCAACGTTCTTACACACGCTCTCTCTCTCCTTCTCTTCCAATTGCCGAGGTCCGCTCTGACGTCTTTTTGTTGACGAAATAGGCTGTTGGATGCGCAACATATCGTCGTCGACCAACAGTCGCCCGTGCACCTCAACCGTTTCCGTCGGCAGATCTTATCGTCTGGCCAGTTATATGAAGAAAGTTCCAACCGCCCGCGCAACGTTTTGCGTCAATGGCAGGCGGGATGTGCGAGTGCTTGTTTTGCTCGGTTTGCTGGCGGCAGGATTCCATCAGAAAGAAAAATAGCTTCGTTTTTGACGCCCGGCTCATCATCAATCCGCACCGTAGCCTTTTTGCTTTAAGTATAGCGGCGCTTTGCTTGGCGAACCACCTGCATATTTGCCTTGGCATTGCCGAGTCGTCCTATGCCGTCCGATCGTTCGACCATTGAAGGTGGTCATCATTTTCACTCCATTAATAGTTCCTGCGCCAAAGATATGCTCACCAATTCGTCCTAATCATCATCCGTACAACACTGCTGGCCAATCTCTTTCCAAAGGGTGAGTTATTGGCTTCTTGCCAATCCATAATTACGTATAAACATTTTTTAACCCGCCACAGTGATAGGCGTTTTACCCTATATAGACCACTTGGCGTAGCATGTAAAAGTGGGGCACGCATATTGCCCATAGAGAGAGCACAGCTCGTTTCGTTCACTTTTGTACCTTCTCAGGTAGGCTGAATTTTTCGACCGATCATTGCCGCCCTGAAGCCATTGTCATAGTTGGTTTATCTTGGCGGGCGCGCGACTTTTTGTTTCGAAAAATTCAAACTTTGGCGTGCACAGTAGCATCTCGCGGCGGCGGCAGTTCAAGCAGCGCAGCCGCGGCGGCCGCCATGAAGGAATTGAAATGTCAATAGCGCCGAAAATGCGAACAGCTGCTTCGTGCGGCATCACAAACACGACAACTAGGTGTCACCAACCTTCATTTCGCTTGGCCATCGTGAATTGAATGTCCGTTCGGTAAGCTGGGCGCCCAATTGCCCTATAGGTGACGTTCGAACGTTAGCAGGGCTATCCTTGCCGAAACAACGTTGTTGGTCTGTGCAAGAGGGCAAAGAATAAAAGGGAAAAACCTAATACAAATCTGCGCCTCTTGAGAACTGTCAGTTTTCCAGTTTTGACTTCCGCCAGAAATGCCGGCAACGCGCCATCTGCCACAATATTTGAGCATCGTGAGGCTATGCTGGTTGTTTACTTTCTCACAAATGCACCAATTCTTCTCCCGATGAACTGTATGGTTTGAAAAGGCGCTACGCCGGACGCCTTTGATCGGAAGGAAGGCTTTGCCGGCGACAGGACGACATTACATTGCAACACCGCTAGTCGCAAGGGCGCCTTGGCCGAACGAACAAATGTGCCACCCCCGCTGACCATTATGCCTCCTACGTAAAAATCTTTGAGCAAAGCAAGTGGCGACATTTACAGTAAGCCAGCTGGATCTTCAGGGCTCAAAAGTAACTGTCGACGGTTTTCGTCTGTTTGTTGTTGCACTGACTGGGCGGCTGAGGAGGCTCATTGCTCGCACTGGTCGTTCGGCTGTGCGCTGCTAACCCCGGCTGGTCCCGCAGTGCCTGCTAGGTTGGCCCTTGCTTTTGGTTACCAATGGCCAAGCGCGATGGTTGTTGGCCATCCTTGTCGATTGGAACTATTGTCGAGTAAGTGATCACAGCGGTCATAGTTCAGCTGTTCCCGAAGCCGGGTCTCTTGACGTTGCTTTGGCAAATTGCTGCGAATAATTCGAAATTGTCAGCTATGTAATTGTTCGCTATTGCGCTCGTCTTTCAGGCAGGAGCCGTCTCCGAAGGGCGCCAGGTGGCCCAAATGAACGTGCTGCAGCAACAGCTTTCCTCAAACGAGTGTATCGCTGGGGGCGACACTCCCATCGATACGGAGGTTACCGCCCTATCGACGGCACCCATCGTTAACGCGGAACCAAAGAAGTTCACATGCCAGGAATGCGGCAAAGTAAGATAGCCATTCGGCTTTGCATCGTCGCCTCGATTACCCAAGTGCACTGCTTAGGCTTTCAATTCCGTCTGGTACCTTAAGCAGCACGCCGTCAAGCACAGCAAGGACCGACCGTTCACTTGTAAATATTGTTCTCGGGTAAGCGTACTGTTTTTACTCGAACGAAATTCCATGCAATGGAAAACGTCCAATTCTTGTCGTCCTCCCTTTGCAGACTGCGCTTTCGTTAAAATGCGTCTGATTCGACTGTCGCGCTTTTCCGTTCAAAAAAACCTTATCGGTATGCTGCCCGAATGGCTTCCGACTTAGCCCTTGCCTGACGGTCTGCATTTTTTCGTGGCGCCCTTACGCTTCGGCAGCTGTTTTCTTGATTTTTTAACACGTCTATCGTTGTGTCGCCACACCTGTTTCGACTTGCCGCCAACGCGACACTTAATGTCCTTTATTACGTCGTCTTTACAACTTGGTCCCAGTACAGACGGCCTGCGCCCATTAGCTAATGAGTTATGCAGATAGCATGACGTGGGTGACCAGGCTGTTCGTCGATGCGCCATACACAATGTTTACAAGCCGACCTTGTTGTTGCCGAACGCATGCAGTTGATAGATTTTTGGATTCCACGGCAGCTGCTTGAAATGTTGCGCCATGGGCAGTGCAATTTGAAATTCCATTTACTGACGGCAACGGTCAGCTGCCTTCGAGGTGTCCACGCCTGCGGTCCGATGCTTACGCCATCAGGCGTAAGCAAATCGCGCGAGACAAGCTGACATGTTTGCGACTTATTTGCAGTTGAGGCTAACTTCTGCTCGGCAAAGGGCTGTCGGCGAAGGCACAAGGCTCAATGGAGCGTCATTCTTCAGCGGAATCCACGAAACGACGAGGCTGACATGAGCAGCCGCCATTTCGACCGGACAAACAACTGCGCGCAGCGTCACATCCGGTTCATGTTTTGGCCCAGCTGCCCGGCTGTCACATTAGAATTGTCCTAAGATAGATGTTCAAGCGGCCCGCGTAAATATATGCGCAAGTCCAGAAGGCCAGCAAAATAAATAGTTGAAAACACTGCGGCATGTCGGGGAGAATAGTGTGGGCAAAAAAGCTAACAGATATTGTCCATGATGATGCTTTATTGGACTCGGTCGTCCTCCTCCCGTCGCCGCGCGCTGTTGGCAACTTGGGCCAAAGAGTTCGCCTTCGTTAAGCATCGGCAAAGTTTTTTCTCGCTGCTTAACGTTTTTTTACTGGTCTCCCAACTGGCTGTCTATTTTGAAGTTTGTACTGGCGAAAAATTCCGTTTGTTTACTTTCGTCCAAAGGGCGTGACCGGCGTCGTACTCTACTGCAGACGTATTCCAATTTTTGCCTTGCTTGCAGACGTACCGCTTCCGGTCTAACTTGTATCAGCACAAATGCCCGCAGAGGGATTTGGCCTCTAGTCAAGGACAAAAGTCCGGCAGGTGGAGAAAGAAGGAGAAGAAGGAGGAAAAGTTGACCTGCTTGCCTTCTGCGGCCTCGGTTATTGCGCGCGCAATGCCGACGCCCCAGGAACGATCGTTATGCCCGCTGGGCGATCCTCTACGCTCGGATATACCGTCGCCGTGCAGCGAGCACGAATTGGAAATGCTTTACAAGGAACACCAGGACGCAGTGCACAAGTGTCATCGCTGCTACATGGTTTTTCCAAGTCAAGAATTTTTGACGCGCCATCTTAGCTGGCACAACTCTGAGGAGCGTAAGGTCCAGTGCGCCCTTTGTAGCGAACTGTTCGACAACGACGTGCTGCACGACGCCCATCAGCATTTGCATTCTACGAGCGCCGTTCATACGTGCAACTTTTGTCGTGGCAAGTTCTGCCATCGGCTTGCCTTGAAGCGTCACTTGGTCAAGTGCGGTCCTCATCGATCAAGTCCCGTTGCACCTTTTGTTCTATCCGGTGTGAACACTTTTTCGCCGCATTGTTTCGAGGCTACTCCACCCTTTACGCCTTTGTCCAGTTTGAACGAGTACGATCTGTCGTCCGTAGGTAGCAGCACCAGTAGCGCCCTTAGCCAGAGCTACGCTGATTGCGCGGAACTTTGCGGACTCTCATTTGGTAAGCAAAGTTCATGTCATTTAAGGAAAAAGTTTTATGCGCCCCCTATCTGCAGGCAACGTAGCAACATGCAGCGATCTCGAGTGCAGCAGTTCGGCACCCTCGTTCGTGGATAGTAACAGTTGTGGTTACTTGTCCAACTTGGAGGACGGTATCTGTCTCAATGACGACGGATCTTCGTCCAACGAGTACTACGATCAAATGATGCCCTCCGCTGGCGGATGGAATGACCCGACTCAGTCGCAGATGGTAACTCCGGCTTGCCCTTTTTTCTCAAAGGATTCCCCTTCACTGGGTCCACCACCGTCCGTTGATCATTTAACGGTTGCGGCCAGCCAACCCCCTTACGCTGGCAGTGGGACATTGGAGGAGGATACCGGCGTGGTGGCACCCTGCAGAGATGAATATCTCAATTTTGCCGAACCAAAGACTGAAGTACTGGATTCGTGGCTCTGCTCGACCCCTTCTACTCCAATTGGCACTCAAACTTACCGGTGCTCTTTCCCGCCTTCTCATTCTTCCGGTGGCCAAGCGATTTTTAATCCCGTTGACCAACAGCAGCAATTTATCCATCAGCAGCCGCAGCCGCAGCAGCAGCAGCAGAATGGTTGTTCGAAAGTAGAACATTATTTCTACGATGCAAGCCAGGTTGAATGTGCTGGATTGATGGGCGAAGAAGAGACGCCTATGCAATCGCTGCTGCCTCCCTACAAAGAGGCGGTCGAGGATGGCGGTGCCATCAAATGGGAAGCCGACGTGACATCGATGGATTGCAGCGAACAGGTTGATTCTTTAGATAATCTTTTGGAAAGCTACTTCGCTGAGCCGCCACTGGCAGGCGAAGCCGAAGCCTCGTTGCTGAACGGTTATATTGATTGCCAGCAGCCGACTGGTAGGAATTTGAATTGCGTTTTCGACTCGTCATCGTTGTGCGACCCGCCGACCGATCCCTTTGGTGGAACGAAGGCAGTCGATGGCACGATGGAAGTGAATTTGCTCGGCGAGTCGTCGTCAGACAGTGTCGAGCAAACGTGCGTCGTTGGTCCGTCGGTCGATGACTTCACCTGCGGTACCTGCGCTCGTTGCTTCGACTCGTCGCAAAGCTTGCATAATCACTTCATAAGAACCCATGTGCTGGACCAAGTCGGCGATGACGACGAGGGCGAAGCGTCGTCCTGGGATCTCCCTCCTACGACGTGTCCAATATGCGCCGGCAGTTTCGACTGCGAGCAAGCGCTTCGTACGCACGTCCTAAATGACCACAATCCGGATCGTCGTTTCATCTGCAATGGATGCGGCGATGCCTTCACTAGGCGAAACCATTTGAAGAAGCACGAGGCTTTGTGCCTTAATTCTTGTGAACAGCTGTATGCGTCAATTCCTTTTTGCTCTGACGGTTCGCAGGATGACATTGGTAACGGTGGCCAGCCGGCACCTGTGCAACGATTGATAAAAACCGGTTTCCATCAGTCGGCTGATTGCCTAATGCTGCCCTCTTTGGAAATGGCTTTGATTGTACCGGTCAGCGGTGAAACGAAGTCTGGCAGGAACGCGGCCACCACGTCGTGCGGTCGTGGCGCGTCGGCGGCGGCAGCAGGCGTTGGTGGTTCGCTGAACAACAACGATCTGAAGTGCAGATATTGCTCAAAAGTGTTCATGGCGAAACGCTACTTGAAAAAGCACGAAAGTACTCAGCACAAAGCGAAGGAGATTGAGCCGGATGCTCCGCAATACAATCGAAAAATGGACAGTCGATTGGTTGCCTGTCCTCTCTGTCCCAAGATGTTTTCCACTGTCAAGCTGCTTAAGCAGCACGTCAGCTTTCACAATAGAGCTAATAGTATGTAAATGTGCGCGCGCACGCTTGTGGTCTGTTGCCGATGGATAACCAACGGTGGTGTATGCTTCCTTAAAAGCCCATACGCGCGAGCGCAACGTTGTCACGTAGTGGCTAGTGAACGACTAAAGTTGTGCGCGCAAAGCAAACCGCAATGGAGTGGGACATGTACCTGGCATCTTCTTAGAACAATTTGTTGTCCACGTTTGTTTTGTTAGTTGTTACGTATTTGTTTAAACTTTGCCTTCGAACGAGCCACTTTCTTGTCTAGCTTGTAAGGTCGCGATGGCCATTAGCTTTCCTCACGCCATTTCGCCGCGTTGCTCATACTCTGTCAACGTTCTCCTTCCAGTTTCTTTGTGTTTTTCTCTATTCCGCCATTTGCCCTGCCTAGGTGAAGCCTTAGTTGCACACTCCTTTCATTCTTCGCCTTTTCTCTACATCGTTTTTTTTGGTAGGATTTCTAGTCCGATCGTTCTGGTCTTTTGGCCTCCGCCTCGTGTTGATATCCCTGACGCTGAGTGACGAACGCTTTGCGTTACTCCACCGCTGTCGGGTGTACGTTACCCCTTCCCCTCGTTAGTGTCCCGTGTTGCGTCTGGTCGAAAGGCAAGCCGCCGACCAGCCATCGGTTTCGTCAAGCTTGCTTACGTCATTGCGATCCGACTGTCCGTTGCGTTTTCTACTATTTTCTTTTTACGCAGAAAAATTGTGATGAAAGGATTCCAAGTAGCTCAGATGTTTTTCTTGACATTTTCGTTCTTTGTGTCTTCATTCACCGCCGTGCTTTTGCCAAAACGTCCAATCGCAGAGAGGACGAATAGATCAGTTTTCATTTGCCAAAATGTCTCTCCCGCATTATGATATTAAAACTGCTAAACTAGACTATCTGTGTCCATTCGCCGCCTTTCTTTGTGCCGGTAGGCCATTGTAATCTCACTTATGAACCCCGTCAGTGTTCCCGCTTTAACTAAGGCACGTTGTGCCTTCAGATGGGCTGTCTCCTTAGCGCATGGTTAAAAGGTATCGATGACGTCGACATTTAAAAAATGAGTGCACGAAATTATTCTAGATTGGAAGAAAAGGTGTTCTCCTTGGCTTGGCTGTCAATTCATGCACACACATGAAGTTGACGTTCCATTCTAATTGCGTTGGACGGCTAGTTGCGTCATATCCGGAAGTGGTATGGTTTCTATTTTTGAAAAATCGCTGCCTGGCAAACACCTGTGGAAAAGTGTGCTCGAACGTCTCGAGGATGAGTAAAAGTGACGAACTGTGTTCGCTTCAGGAGGAAGATGAGTAAGTAAGTTACGTCATTCATTCAATTTCTATTGGGTTTCTGTCAACACTTTTTGGTACAGTTTCTTGGACTGACATTTTCCATTTTTGCTCGCTGCACTGAGGTTCTTTGGCGACATCCTTCCGTTATTGATGCACGTCGTCGTGGTTGTCACCCGTAACGGCTAATTTAGAGCAGCTGTTGCCTGTTTGGACAGGCATGCCTATGTTTAGTGTCACACTGCCAGATTGATTCGTTCCATAGGAAATGTCACTCTTTTGACACCTGTTCGATTGAAATGCAGTGACAGTACGTAGGGCGTTAGCGGCAAGGTTGACGAGCAAAGTGCCATCGTTCAACGCTGTAAGGCACTTGCCGCTGCTCAATTCCCCTTGAAACTGCGCAAAATGTTCCGGCATTTGACTAATAGCATCGTTAGAAAGCAAAAGCGGCAGAATGTCAATCACAACGTTTATTGTCCCTTTCTAAATAAAGTGAAAGCGCAAAGTTATATACAACAAACTTTAAGCATTACCTGAATGATCAGATTTTTCTCAAACTGACCGTATTTAATTTAAAAACATGTGCAGCGTGTTCTTATGCTTTGCAGCCTAAAGCGAAGCTCTTGACTACCGGATGATTATTTAAAAAGGGAAATTTAAGGCTATTGCATTGCGAATACATATCCAAGGCAGTGAGCGCTCTGTGGTCTCATTGTTCCCGTGTGAATGCGTGACGAAAGGATGCTCATTGCTCCCTCTGTACAAAGTAATGATCGAAGATCACCATCTCCCCAAGTCATTATAGATAAAGCTTACCTGTTTGCTTACTATATATTTATTCATTGGCAAATATCCACTCTTTACGATGGACAAAGCAGCGATTTTGGCTTAGGCTTTGCAAGTTTCAAAGTGTCAGAATTAATAGTTCGCTGCGGTGGCAAAGTTAGAACGCCAATAACCATTGCAACTTGAGACGATAGCACTTCGTGACTAGCTGGCGCACGACTGCCAGGAGTGAACGAACGATTATAGTGATTTAAAGCCTTCAACATGCTGTAAAGGGTTCACCGCTGTTTGTCATCAATAATTTAACATAATGGAAGCAATTTCAAACATTGAAACATCTATATACAGTTTAACGCGTCTGACATGTGGCGTTGCGGGAGTGAAAGATGGACATCAATTCTTTGGCAGTTGAAAAAAGTAAGCAATGCAATGACGCAACTGCCCTTTCCCATTGCTGACTGCTGCACGAGTCAATAGGGTGAAGTGGCAACTTGCGAAACTCGCGAAGCTCTTGAAAAAGAAAGCTTGCTCACCATAAAAATTAGCATATGCAAATGTTTGCATAATCGAGGATGCACTGTCGCTTCAGAGTGGGCCAAGTTTAGTGCCGTTTTAAACGCCAGGAATCATGTGAAGTGGACCTTCCGCCAAGCCCGCTTACTGCCAGCAAATATTCTAAACGTGCGGCATTCAGTAGACTTAATAAGAAAAGCCTTATTAGAGATCATGATCGCACACACTTCTTTTCCGTGTGTTGGAAAAGTAGGGGGCATCCGCATATTGTCAAAGGAAGCATTTATCCGCCCTCTCTTATTTTTAGTTTCTTTCTTTATGTAAGAGGCTCAAGAAGGAAAAGAGGGTTTTATCGAACGCATAACTTGCGTATCACTTCATTATCCGTCATTTGCTGACTGAAGATCGTAACATAAGTTCGCCAGGCGCGTTGCCCCGAATTAGTGTATGCAAGCAACCAACGACGCCACTGAAGTTGTACTAGAATGAACATACGTGACATTAAAATTCTATTGCGGATAGCCTTGTGAGCTTTAAACAATTACCACTTGTTTAAGTGATTTCAAAGTATGGATTTCTCTTTGAGCGAGTTGAGCATGAATCCCACAACTAAAAGCGATAAGAGCACTATTCATAAGCTGTAATGGTTTCATAGCAGACACTATACATTTGAAGTTATGAAAATTTTCTCCTTAGTGTTGCTATGTTAGTTAGGCATGCTAAGGATAATCGATAAAAGAAATTCCAAGAAATGCACGTTCGGCTGAACTAAATTTCCATCTTCTTTCCCAGTTTGGGTTGTGATTTTAAAGAACGCTTAATTTGCATGAATTCAACTGGTTTCTGGGTCAGTTCGTGCCGCCAAGTTCCAAGACGGCGGTTATCGCTTGATATGCGTGTCGTGACTGACATTTTGCTTCATTCAAGTCATTCATTAATTGGAATTGCAAACGCGCAGCTTTTTCGTTTCCACTGGCCTTAGCCGCTGTATTGTAGTGTTCCAATTCCACCAAATGGAGAGCGTAATAGCAGGTGGAAAAAACGCTACTCGACTCTGACCTGCAACCGGTGTATAATTCTTTGTTTTACCAGAAATTTCACTAAAATGCGCAGCCGTGCAATGGAATGCGCAGACCGTGTTGAATATAAATGATGCGAGTGTAATAGTGTTGAACAGCGTTTGTTAAATGAATTGCTCGGCTTGCGCTGTGAAGAAAATTTGCCTCTGACAAAAAACTTCTTTTGATGATGAATCTCGTAAGATTTAAAATACACTCACCTGAACTATTCTGTCCCGAATGAATGGATGCCGCTATGAATCAAATCGCGGCACGCATAGTGACGCAGTAACATGTGTTCTATTGAGCTTGTTTTTCTCTCTCTTCCTGTGAAGAGCTATCAATTCAACCGCTAAAAATGTTCCGTCTAAACATGTGCGTGTGTGCATACCTTGAAATTTTCTGTGAATAAACAAAGCAAACTTAGTTATTTTACGGCGAGAAAGGTTGGTGGCAATTAAGTTCGACAGTCCTCTTGCTTGTCACAGCATAAAGTTCGTTCGAGATCCCTTCCTAAGCTGACCTTATATTTATCACTTTACCAAAAATTCTTATTGGTTTCAATGAGCTTAACAATGGACGCTTTGCACAAATCCTTTTGCATATGTTTCTTATGCTTTCTTCAAAATCTTGCACCGTTAAAACGTCGTCAAGGCTTACGACCAATCCCGTAAGCATTGTCTTAGGTACTTCAGTATACTTCCTGAGAGCAGCAAGCTAATTCGCTTATTTGAAGAAATGATGACCAGTAGAAAGAAATTAAGGCTCTATCATAAGCAAGTCTAATAAAAGTCCCATTATACCAGCATTTCATCAAATAAATGCTGCATCCAACCTTCATTTTGCATTCCCTATTTCTGTTAATACCTTAAATTTATGACAGGAAGACGTTGGGTGAGTCTTTGAAATCTTAGTAACATCAGGGTAAGCATGAATATGTTGTCATGCTCTTGTGACTGTCAATGTATCATGACATAGACTTAACTCATTTGCACTTGATGCGTAAGCATTGTGAATGTTTGAAGATTAAACTTCTTTCGTAACAGGAGCTTGATTTTCTGACATTGTGTACGGCTTTGTCCTGTTGTGGGACAGCCGTATCCAACGTCAGTATGGTATTTTGTCTAATCAGGGCTAGGCAAGTTCGTAAAAATTGTTTTTCGTGTTCAAAATGTTCCAAGCACTTTTATCTTTAAAACTGCGCCGGGCAATTGCGTGTGACCCCCGTAGTTTTTTTGCAAAATGCAGTGCAGCAAAACTGGTATCAAATGACGAAATTCCATCTATTGTGGAAAAAATTACGAGAGGTGCGACTCAGAAACGACGTCTGTCAGACTTCCGCTGAGGTTAGACGAAAAGAAAATTCCCGGTGGTACTTGAAGCCTTATTTTCTTATTATGCGATCATCTTCGCAAGTTTATTTCATTACTTTATATGTACTATTTTGCTGCATCGGCTGGAATTCAAGGCAGCTTATGTTTGCTTCTTCTTCTTCCTCTTGTCAGTTTCCAAGGATCATTTTGGGCCTCTTGAAACGTCCTGTACGTGCATGAGCGCATCTTCGCTAAGGAAAGTTGGAAATATGAATAATCAATATGCGTAGACATGGCAGTTTAGCCACTCTTCCAATTTTGGATTTTCTTTCGTATGCATTACAACACTTACACAACTTACGTGCTTAGTGATATTAATATCAATGTCCTTCAGTACCACGCCTCGAGTTAACTTGGAACTCTCAAACGTGCTACGTCGAAAGTGACTGCGATTACCCAACTATCCCCTGAGGGCGGCTAAAGATAAGCTTGCGCCTTTAGAGATTCTCTTATGCAACCGCTTGAAGGATCCATTTCCTTATTTGTCCTGATTATTTTAGAAAAGTTTCCTGCGAGGCTCCTTTAACTGCTGCAGTCTACTTAAAACTTATAATGAACATTAGCATCCGGAAAGATACTACGCACAACTCGGTTCTTGATGCAGTATTGCTACCCAACCTTTTTTAGGTATCTGCATTTCTGTCCCCTTTTATCATCAACAGTGAGGTGCAGTTAACTTGTCTTCCTTTTTATGACTTGAAATAACGAGCACGTTTAAGGTTTTAAAACATTCTCGATCGATCGTTGTGTCCGTGTCACCAGTCAGGTGGCACTTGAAAGAGTTTTCATCCTCCTTCGAGCTGACAATTTCTCCTGCCAGGCGGCGTTTGCCTCCGGTGACAAGTTCATTGTTTCGTGCCTTGAGCAGCCATCCCGTTGGCGAAAGTTGTCCCGATACGGTCTCATTTCAGTTGTTTCGGTTGAACGGTTTGGCTTGTTTTTTCTGAGAATGTGTTTTCGGGTGTCGAAATGCTCCCTACGTATTTACCCTTGCGAAACGTCTCTAAAACACATCAACCTCACCAAATGCGTAGGAAGAGTTTAATTTGCATTTTATAACGCAAAACGTTTTCATAACCTAGTGAACTGCAGCTTTAATTTTGCCTTCCCGCCTTTGAGCTCATCTCACTGAGCTTACGAGCTTATATTGTTCAATTGAGAATCGTAACTCAGCTTAAGGGACGATTTTTCCCTTTTACTATGCACACCAGTCAATAATATTTGCATTAGCATTATTACTTTCATTATTTCCTTTCACCTGAAAAATAGGTAATGCAATCAGATTATCCCATTGCAAGAAAGAACTCATCCGGTAAATATTCGCTACTTTTGCCGAGCTGCAAAGTAGAACCTTTTAATGCTTAACGTATGTGAGCACCGTACTCAGTCGAACGACAAGGAGCGCGTGACTAGCAGCTGACAAAGCATAAAGCAATTTCACGTACTGGTGACCTTCTCTGCAGGCAAGCAATTGTCTCCTGGCATCTTGCTGTTTTCTGACAACGCAGCTTTGTCGGAAGTGCAGCCACTCTGTTTCGGGGTAACGGGGCTTTCGTTGTTGGCAGACCGGCTGGCTCTTCTTCCGTGTTTGCTGACCTTTCTGCAGCGACCTCGGCCATTCGTGCAGTTATCATCTACTGTTGCATTCTTCTCTTCGTTACCATCAACATCCGGTATTTTACCATTGCAAAGGAGATCTTCCTGAGTTAGCTGTTTGATGAGTCTATCATCTTGTACCGGTGAGACGACCTCATCGTATAAATGAACTGCTGGCTGATAAGCGGAGTTGGAAGAGCGATGAGCAAGTGGATCTCTGAAACGATGCTTTAACCGTCTGGCGTGGCGCTCTTCCCTACGGGCTTGACGTTCGAGAAGGTAGCGCTGCTTGGCTATTTGTCTTGCTAGCAAGTTAGACAACGTGACAAATAGGCATACCGGCAGTATGACTGCACCTATGGCGGCCCCCATAATGACCGCATTGCCTTCGAATGCCCTTTGCAATTGCTGCAGGCAACCATTGCTGTGAATGAGTTTAACTAATTCGGTCACCGGCTTTTCTTGGGCTCCGAAACCGCATACAACCGACGGTACACTATTTTCGGGTAGGCCGTCCTGCTTGCAGCACGAATGTGGCACGCCGCATCTTTCGGGGGCCAAATTGGTCTTCGTACAATTGTACAATGCGTTGGAACTCCAGTCGCGGTATCCCTGGGCGGTTACGCCGCAGCAAGTTAACTGCGACTGTATATAGTCGACTACATCTTTAATATTGTCGTTCACGTGGTATTTGGCGACGCAAGCCATTAGCAGTGTTCTAAGACTTACGCCCGACGTAGAGTCCGAATAAAATAGAATGAAGGTGAGAAAGCCGGCGATCACCAAACAAATATAGGATGCGAACAGGCACAGTGAAAAGATCTTCAGTAGACATATGTTCTCCCTGAGCGAGCCAGCGCAGCCAAGAAATGAAATGGCAAAAACGCAACTGCCTAAGACCATAAGAGCCACGCAAGGGTTGAGCGCCAGATCGGCGAACTCGCGAACCGGCCGAAATTCTTTGGCGTACATGTAAGTTCCAAGAGAAATGATTATCAAAGCAACGGTCCAAACGATGAAGTTAAAAAAGAAAAGGAAGTACTTGAGCATGCAGCTTATCTCTTGCCTAGGTTTGGACCACCGCTTGTCATAGGTGCCGCCGCAGGACATACTGCTACCGCCAAAGTGGTCCGCAGGTGCAGTGTGGCTAAACAAAGTGGCTGCCGATACCGTTAAACCCGCAAAAATAACTTTCTAACAAAGTATACTAAACGCTAAAGTCGGCTAGCCGCGCTAACACTGCGACTGACTGATCAGAGGTCAACAACTGGTTGGCTGCTGGTCGTGGCAGAGAAGGGGAAAACGAGTGCGCATAGGCGGACACGTGATAGGTTCTCTGACGTTTCCAAGGTGAACGACCAAACTGGTTCTGCTGAATGGCCTCAGAGAAACAGAGATACAGAAAGTGCAGAGCTGGTGTGTGTGCGTGTGTATGTATTTGTGCGTGTGTGTGTGTGTATGTGTATGTGACGTGTTTGTCTTCTAACCTAGCAGTTTGTTTTACGCCTCCTTCCTGATTAAAGGTCTACGACCTGCTTGTTTCCTGTTGACTTATAGTTCCTCCGGTTGACCATGGGTCCCTGATGACTGACGGTCAGCAATACTGTATAACATCTGGCTAGTCGAACTATTCCGTTCTAAACCGTCGACGATGCTAAGCAACCTGTATCGTTCAGGTCGACCTTACGTTTGGCCACTGCTGCTTCGCTTTGTAAGAAAGCGGTTCGTTTGTTTTTATCATAGCAAGGCTGAACAAGCGGAATAAGGACGGTCCAACAATATAAATTCACATTTTGTCCGATAAGTAGCTCACCGAAATGGTTCATTTTATTCTAACATCGTTAATGATGCATTCCTCACTATTATCGTCCGGTCTGTACGCTTGCTGCCTTTGAGAACGCACCTGCAGTGGCACATTCTGCTGTTCTAACAACGCGTAGTGTAGGACACGCTGCAGCAGATCAACAGGCTATGTCAAATACAATATCGTATATTGGGAATTGGGGCAGTCAGAGCAGTAGTTCGACAGACGCTCGAACTGTGACAGCCGGTGGACACTGAAACGGAAAGTGTCCTCAGCCTTGACGAAACTTTAACGCGTGGCTTAACATCCGTAGAGTAGATGGACAGTGCATAGAAAACCAGTCTGCTCAGGACAGTTGAACATTCCTCTTGAAAACAGCTTAATTATGAGGAAGCATTTATTCAAACATGGACATGCTTACCAGTTGTCAGCTTATCTAAGGAAAGCGACGGAGATACACTTAATGACTAACTTGGCTATTTTCCTGAGCTCTGCGTCAAGAGGTGACCATACCTACCAGTATGTTGTATCAGAAGCGCCTTCAGTATTTCAGCAGCTGTTTCAGCTACGGTTTTCGTTACTTAAACATGGCGCGTCAGAGTGAGTACTTCTTCACCAAAGTCTGCGTCAGCAGGCAAGGAAAACACAATTAAAACCATAGAAAGTGTTAACAATATGACTATTCAGAAATTGAGTTTTCAGTCGGATTAGTTCAGCAGCAACTTCAGCTCCGCAGGTGGAACACTTGTCGTCTTGAAACTTTTTTTCCTCTTTCAAACTGTTTCGGCAAAAAAGGGTTAATGCCGTTACAAGAAGCGGTCATTCCAGCTAAGCTTAAGCCCTTTTCTGTACCACTGACTAAAAATGCTTTTCCAAAAGATTGAAGTGGCAATGAATTGAAAAATTCTGCTCCGCTGGTTGGGATAACCAGTCTAAGCAAATTTTAAACTTCATGACGTCTAGGTCTAGCCAAAGTGCTCCATTTTCTAAGAAACTGGATAGCCTTATTTAATAACAGAGAATTTGTTGTATGTTTACTTCCGCTTCATTTACTAATAAGTTTGGCAAATACTGAAAAAATGCAGTTTATGAATGAACTTTTATTCGTGACAAGAAATGATAAAAATGAGATGTGTACGCTTAGCCCAAGTTAATTATTCGAATGTTAGCCAGGTGCCTTATGTAATGGCAGCTTATTGGCGTTAGGTAGGAACAGAACTTCTAGAGCAAAGCTATTCAGTCTTCGGGCAAGTGGTAGAGATAATCTAGTCATGTTGTAAATAGCACCTCTACCCTATCAAAGGTGCTGTGTTTTGAAATTTAAGCAAATCAGGAACTACAACGTCTCACAAATATGCAGGAGGTATTCTTTTAATGATCGCTCTATTGGGCAGTCTTCTTATTGGCAAACAACTTTTGCTCTAGTTGGTATCACTCATAATAAGAATCACAGGTGACCTATTTTCGCGTGATCAATCATTAGCGCATAAATAAAGTTTGTATCATGGATGCTAATAGAAAAAAGATATCAACACGGCAGTTGGCTGGCATCAATTCTATTTCCGTCTATCCTTTTTTATACTTCATTGGAAAAGTGCGGCTTCAATTCTCATTTCGTAGTTCTTATCTCTACCGTTTGATAACTGCCTTACAGTTGTGCACCAGTTCAGCTTATTAATGAAGCCACCTTTGGATTAGTGAAAAATGCGAAGGTTGACATTTCTTCCTTAGCATTTAATCGAAGTCGAGTTTTTGAAGTACACTTGAGGTCAGAGGCAACTGTTCCCTTTTCGTACGGCAATGAAGCTCCCAGAAAAACTATTGTAACCTGACCCTCTTGTTACAATTTACGCAGTGCAACATAACAATGTCACTTTGTTCCCTTGTCTGTAGCTCGTAGCTAAGGCACATGGTTCATTTCAAAAGATGCATTTTCGTCAGTAGAATTAACAATACACAATGTATTTACGTGCTGCAGAACTTAACCTTGAAGTCTTAACGTAGCATTCATTGCAATCCAGAGAATATAGCAGGCTAACAACTTGTCGTGACGGCAGCTGTACTTTAATGGGTTGTGAACACATTAACAATATCTCTGCGAGGAAGAACAAAAGACCTGAGAGGTCCATCTGTCACAAGAGCTGAAATGAGGTCTTCTGATGAAAGGATCTATGCATTTTTGTCAATGAAGACGAAAAACGAATCATTTGACTCAGCTACCCGTTCCTACCTTTATGAATACCATTACTGTGCTACCAATAAGTTCATTAAAGTGCAGAAAATGAAAGCAGATATATTTCAAAAATTTCGCAGAATTTACTGCTGTTCCGTTACTCTGATTTTCTTGCTATTAATGAATATCTGTTGACACGCCGTTACGTTGGCGAAGTAGATAAGAGTGAAATGGTTAAATGATGAAGGAATTGTTATAAACTGGGCTGAATGACCATCATTGATAAGCTGAACTTTAATCCGACGTTGTCCCAATGGCTTTTAATGAAATTTTCGTTGACCAGGAACGCTTAGTATGATTTATTTAAATTTTTTAGGTTTGGCTTAGTAGCTATGAAAGTTTTACTTCGTATGCTTTTTAGGGATAGATAGACTGGATCTGCCTGCACTGTCATGCAAAGCAGCTTACGAAGATTCATTCTGTTCAGCTGATTTTCTCCACCACTTCACGACGTCATCGTAGGGACAGACTACTTCTAGGAAGTTCGGATCCAATTTTGTCGCTTAGTCAACCAAGTATCAATTATGCGTCGCGGTCATAGTAAACAAGGAAATGCGCGCTGAGAACTGTGCATGCATGAAGTATGATTGTGGAGAAAAGCCTATCTTTCTGTTCGAACGACTTTTATTCACTTTTAAATTCACTGGAAATAACTTCAGAAGCTGACTGACTAACTTTTAGACCAGAGGTATGCAACGTTGCGTTTCACTGATTCGCAAAGCAAATGAATAAAACTGGCTCAGTGGGCATCAGCAAAACTTGAAAATTCAAGTGGAATTAACGGTAAGTCACTCGCGGATCAGCTTAGCCAATAACTCTGGAAAACCTGTTGATGATTACAACTTGTTTTTTCTATGACGCTCGAAATAGAAGACTTAAGGAAGAGATGTACCAAAGACAAGCACTAAGGTGACGAAGTTTAAAACTCAGGAAAGAAAGCCCTAAGTTAGGTTTAAAGCAGTCAAACTTTCGCTTGGGTCAATGCGCGTCGAAAAATTTTCCTCTGAGAACGAGAGGTAAGAAATTTCAAACGCTTCACAAAATAACTTTTGTTGACTTGACCTGACGTCCACTGAAGCTTTGTGTGTTAAAGAGAAAGATAAATCAGAGCTTATGGCTACGATACTACAATATTCTTCACAATCTTCTTCGCGTAAGGTGCGTCTATGGAATCAACCCGTTTGTTGAAGGAAAGAAAAATTTTTACTCTCAGAAATTTCAGGTCTAACTTTGTTCAGCAATTCAGCAAAACAGTTTTCATGTGATAAGAATTGGGAGGATGACAAAACGAGCGAGGAACCATGGTAGACGTTGGAAAAATTACCTTGAGGTTGTTTAAGTCCAACGGCGCATGCCTGATGGTCATCTTTGCCGCATTGCACTGGTCGGTTTCCATGTTCCATGTTTTGCCCTCTGGCCGTTTATTAGGTTTTCTGTTTCCTCTTTCTAACCATCATAGTATTTTGCTTTGCTTCTCGTCTTACTACAAGTTAGAAAGGGTTGTATAAACGTTTATTTTAGGGNAGTACCCGTTTTTATTCTAACAACCGGAGCTTTCGGGTGTAAACATCACCCGTCATCAGCGGTAACAAACAAAAAATTAAAGACATCAAGTCTTTTTCCATTAGACGCTCAGTGAGTACTGTAGGAAGAACTAAAATCAAGTACCTTTTGTCAACGTGGCCGCATGCAGCCTAAGCTTAAGCCTAAAATCAAACACTGTTGGTCCTAGTAACAGTAAGCTATCCAACTTTCAACCTGAAATCAGCAATTATTTTACTTTAGGCTGCCTGCGGTTACGTGACTAACTAAACTTGATTTTAGTACCACGTACAGTACGACCTGGCGGCCCATGGAAAAGTGAATCAAGCGAAAAATTAAGCAGTCGTGGGGAAATTCCATGTTGAGCAAAGCGTTCTAGGTTAATTCCTATCTCTGGCGCTAGGTGGGGGTAAGCAAACTATTACTGCTGTTTATCATGAGCACGCCCCAAGTTAGGTATGACATAAAGCGGCTGCCATTAAATTCCAAAGGAGCTATTAATACGCTTCTCCAACGTGAGCGGATTGGCTATTATCGGCCCACATTGTGTTAATATTCTCATTAGCTAGTGGTTCATCCACAGAGGTATCGCCTTTCTTCCACACGAACAGGAGGAAACATATCGCCGAGTGTACGCAGCAGTGAATGAAGGAACCTTACCGTAGCTGGAATCGGAGCCTGTTTCCTTAACTTTGACTAAGCCGCCATGACGGCGACGCAATCCATCTCTGCAGGTGCCGTAATCGCTTAGTGCTAAGCCGTTAAAACTTAGAAAGCTTACCTTAACATTAACCCCCGTTGGGTCATATCAACCTATTCTGCTGACAAAATGGCACAGTCATAAAAATTGTGCATTCTAGCCAAGTGCTGCAATCCAAAGATTTATGCGTCAAAACGTGTTCGCGACAAACCATTTACTCATGGCTGAAGGAAACATATTCTAAACCTGCATTCTGCATTATAATTATTTCAAGAATTTCACCAACTGTTGCTCAAATGTAATAGAGACCGAAATGCAGTAGCGCGTCCAAGGGACTGCAGCGAGCGTTTTCGTCGTAGTTTTCCAAACTCATCTCTGCGCTCGCCATTATGCACGGGAGAAGTTGTTCAACAGCGTTCGCGGTGATATACTTCGTTCTCAAGTATATCTGAAAATTATGACATTTCCAAAAGAGTGTGATGCAAGGGTGACAGTATCAGTTCCACCCTGTCGCTACGGCCTAATCCATTGGACGCGACGGAAATCCACTGATGAGTATCACTCAACTAATACATTTATGTCGAATAGGAAGTTCTCCTGCTGGTCAAGAGACGATATTATGAAGCATGGCTGAAAGTAGGAGTTAAATCGCTCAGACGTGTGGTGGAAGCTTTCTGGTGCTTGTGTTCTTCGAGCTGCAACAAAGTAACGTGCATCTCGGCATTGACAAGAGATTTCGCTAACAGTTCTTATAAATGATGGCAAAATACATACTGTAATTTAAAACGTTTAAGCAATTCAATTGTCCTGTTGTCACTCGTCATTTCCATCACCTCTACCGCTGAAGGCGGGTCGAGAAGAGACCTGAAAGCTCCGTTGTTAAAAGAGGTGCTACCGTAAATAAAAATCCATCATGAAAACCTATGAACCCGTTAGGAGATGCTATGTACTCAACGCTCTGCTTATTTGTTAATCTAATTGAATTACTGGTGTGTTAGTGTCGCAGCGAAAGTAAGTCTCCTGCTAGTACACAGGTAGGAAATGCAGAGACGATGCGTAGCAGAATTGTGCTCCGTGCTTTTCTCGAGTCCCATATTCATACTATAATGTTTAGAAGAAAGGAAATTTCTTAGAATTGCTTAGAAAGAAGTGTCTAACGAAGTGTCATTGCATCAACAGTCATTATCAATGTCATCTGGATTATCAATAATTGGAATTTTAATAGAATCAGAAGGTCACAGCGCATCGCATTCACAAATCACCTAAAGTTTGCGTTCAAAGAAGTAACGAACTGAAAGTTGAGCGTCCTTAGCTACAACAATGGCAGAACGATTCAGTTCGAGTACAGAGCAACTTCGTTTACAATTTCAGTTAACATTTGGAGTAAATCGTTTTCCACGACTGCGAAAGGGCTCTTTTTTAATGGTACAAACGTCGTAGGGCCTCAGTTCTATTTTGTCTCATTAGCCTGCCGCGGACGGGTAAGCTTAGCGTAGACAGATAACTTCGGCATGGTTCTTTGTAAGTTTTATTCTTCTGCTTACTCAGTAAATGCAATAGCAAACAGCGAAAAGGTAAAGAGAACGCAGTCGGCAAGCAGGGAATACGTTCAGTACTAGCGCCCAAGTGGGCGAAACGGATAAGGTATGCGTGGTCAAAGACGGCGATAATGGTGGTGGTGATGGTGATGCTGAGTAAGTGGGCGATGGTAATATGCAGGGGATGGGCGATGGTGATAGTGATGATGATGTCCAGGAAGTGCGTACTGGTGATATCCAGGACGCGAGTGATGATGATGATGGTGATGGTGGTGATGTGAATCTCTCTTTTCTATCATGTGCTCTTCATCGATTACTGAAGCATCAGTATCTCCTAAATCATCATTTTCATTGACCAGTTTACTTGGCCATGAACTTTCATGAAAAAACAAATGAAAATGTTAAATTGTGCTGCCCTATAGCATGAACTAAAAGCAGAGAAATTGTATTTCAGCAGCTATCTGTTAATAATAATTTGCACCAGTGCTTAGGGAACTCAAAATCACAATGAAAGCAAAAGTCACAAAATCACTTTCTAACCTGCATATGTTGGCAGAGCGGTAACGCTAAGAAGAACAAGCGCAGCCAGTGGAACGAAAAACAATAACAGTTTCATGTTGTTGTGTCTTACTACCACTGTACAATCTCAGAAAATTCGATCACTATTTAAGCAAATGAATCTTGTCAACTTGATAATGGTACTACAACTTCTACGAGTGACCTGAATCGCCCAGCCCACTCACTGTTTCATGTGAAATTATTTCCGCGCACTGAGAAGTGCTCAAAAGAAGTCAACAAGGTAATGATGTCTCAAAATATATCAACGTGGGCAATTGGAGAAATTTCACTATGTTTGTCAGGTTGAGCCGCTGAAGCAAGAAACAGAGAACCAAGCCAGTTCATTGTTTATCACTTCAGTTGAGTGGGAACAGGAAAGATTAATCGATCGCGCAGGAGTTTCATTTGTCAATCTGATAAGAATTTGATCACCTCTTGCTTCGCCTACGATCTGACCCGCACTGTTTCAACACACAGTAGGACCTGGATTATCGAAACTAAAGAAGGACCACAGGTAGTAGTTTCGTGTGATCCAACGCCTCTTTTGTTTTTCTTTCTTTTTACTTTATTTCTCAAACACATTTTTAAATGTACGACATGCATGAGAGTTTAGCCTTACCATCTTTCGCTGGCGACGGAAACAGAGCAACTTCGAGTGCACCGATAACGCTGTTCGCAGTTGTTCGAAGGGACAATTAAATCATTGCTAATATGGTGATACCGAACGGACCCGTTATGAGGTTTTCTACCTTCAAAAGCTGAGTGCATTGCAAAAAATTATACTCTGTATAAGGAATCTTTATATACGCTTTTTAAAACTGTCAGCCGTTACTTCTTCTTCTGATTCCTCTTGCACTTTTCGACAGTGATTGAGCAATTTCATCGTCGTTCATCACTTGATATAGTAGATCTCCATTGACGCAAGCTAACCACACTTCTTTATCACAGTTGTCGGATTCACGTGATACCAAAGGGAAAGCCACATCACTGCCGTTTCTTCATGAGCTCTGATTTCACCTGAGCGCTCACTTACCCTTCTATCGGCAAGTTTATTTCATGAGTTGAGCATTCTTAATGCTGACTATTTTACAGCATCACAGCTTTCATATAATAATGGCCCTTCAGTCTTTTTTAAAATGAGATTAAATTCCCCATTGCTATTGTCTGACAGTGAGGGTTGATGGAGGAGCTGTTGTTGGTAGAAGACCTTCAAATTTTCAACTATAGATTAGTCCATCGACTATATTAAGGAAGTAACATTAGGCAGGGGAAGTCATAAGTTCGCCAATTTTGTTGAGGCATTTCGCGCATGAGGTTGTGAGCAGCGTTGTCTGTTAATAACAGCACTTGCCATTTAAGTTTTTAAAATGTTTACTCAGTTTAAAATTCTTTGCTTCCCAGACAACCCGAATAATCCATGTTATACTGTAACACTGTTCCGTTCACTTTCTTAATCAACCAAAGCTAACGCAGTTTTCAAATAAAAAACCGTAATCGTCTTGTTTAAATCAGGTCGTAGGCACAGGTTGCGTTATTCTCCAATTGACAACCTACATTAACCTAAACGCTTAAATATGTGATCCAATTTTAGAAGGTCTCCCGCTGGTCGAAATATTTAACGGTGTAGGACTGTTATCGTTTCTTTGTTAAGCTCATTGCGCTTACTCTTTTCGGAGCTTTTGCTCAGCCATCACGCGCAGGTTACAAATACATTTCGTACGTTTTCTTTCATCTAGTTTATATTAACCTTCCTGAGCATTCGTGAAGATTAGATTAGCTAACTGCTTGAACAGAAATGATTTTTAATTAGCGCAGTAGACAAGTATAGGAATGTCTTTGAGATATCTTCAAGTTATGTACAGTTTTAGTTTCTGATAAAGTGAATTCGATGGTAGAAATCCTATTTAGTAGATATAGATTCTTCAGCCGTTAGTGATGAGCAAAACAGAAAAACGATGTGCATCTTATCACTGTCTGTCACATGTTTCGCACTTTCGTCGCCCGGTTCCGACGCTGCCTGACTTTATCTCCAACATTAGATAAGCAGGCGAATTTGTAGCCGCGGGGTAAAGCAGCAGTGATATGCAAATTAGTGTCTTTAAGCCGTGAAATGAACATAGCTGAGGAGCACGGCTTAGTAGAAATAAATTTTCTTTAATGTTTTCCAAGCTTTCAGAAAACATTGAAAGAAGTTGCTTTTAATGTTTCAGAGCTCTCAGGACTAGCATTGCCCCGTTGTTTGCAGGTCAACAGGCGATGATGCCAATGTGCAACCACTTGATTCCTCCTTCAATGAATCAATTGGTTCTGCGTTGGCATCATTTTCATCTGACTCGGTAACCATGGCGTAAAGCAAGTCCCGCGAACTGAGCTCCGAAAAGGAGTTAACTTCTGTTAAAAAGCGAGTTGATGGCATGCATAAAAATTTTAGGTGAAATTATGATAGGCTCGTTTTATACGGGAATTCCAGGCACTAGAATTATAGTAACCATAACGACCGCTATGCCTTCACAGCCTGGAACATTGAGCAGCCATCAACGTCGAGGCAAGAAGTCATATCAGGAAAAATATTACGAGTCGCTGAAGGCTCAGATAGCCGTTAGCATGTTTTATCAGTAAAGATGTTTTAAAGTCTTGCGGACACATGTTTTAAAGTATTGTGGGCACATCAATGCACACTCAGCAGACCATAACCATGGTGTGAACACAACCATTTAATGCACTGGGAAAGCAAACAATACGCTTTAGTCGTTTTACTGCGCTTCGCTATGATTGCGACGTGCCAACCAGGGCAAATTGCGCAGCCGAAAACCAGCCGTAGATATTATGCGCGCCTCCACTCCCATTTTTGGCAGGCTTGGGCAGCGTAGACTCCTTGAGAGAAAAGCTTAATTTATCAGCGGCGGTTCTTCGGCTGCGTCATGTAGTGTAGCGTCCTCTGGCTGTATTTGTAAGATGAATGGCACTGGTCGATGTGCTACCGCCGCGCCACCGTCACAGCCTGGGTGGTTTATTCACAGAAACGCTTTAATGTTGGACTTGTTGAATAGTGCAGTAAAATTCACGGCCGCATAATGGGTTTAAGATGCTACGGGACTAACATGTGAGAAAACGTAAGGCCGGATGGATTTATGACCACAATACCGTCAAGCTGAAAATGCAGGATAAAAACCACAAAGAAGAGAAAATGAACGCCTATTGCAACAATCACAGTAGCGAATCTTAGGATCGCAGAACATGAAATGAGGTGAAAAAGTGGGTTCAGAGCAGTTTTGCACTTACGACTATTAGATGATAATATTAACATGTACACAGAATTCCACGGAGCATTAGGCACTTAATTAATCTGCAGTTACTGATGGGTTGCTAATCTGTATTCCATTATGAAATTCTACACAATCATACAGAATAGCTGCATTTTCACAGATGACTTAGTATATTGCAGGAAATGTCTATATTATGTATAAACTCTGCGCTACCTTATACAAAGAACCCGTTGTCAAAAAACGGCAGCAGAAGCAAACCTCGCGGATATGGCAAGCCCACCGTGCACTTCATTATTTATTACATACGTTGATGGCGTATATCATTTAACTTACACGACAACGTTCTTGGGACCGGCCTTATCTTCAGCGTCAGGTAGAAAAGCTACCAATTTTCAAAAGTACATGCAA
Organism: Trichuris suis; assembly: GCA_000797535.1. Taxonomy (NCBI): domain Eukaryota; kingdom Metazoa; phylum Nematoda; class Enoplea; order Trichinellida; family Trichuridae; genus Trichuris; species Trichuris suis. The sequence continues at coordinate 357,673 of KN538406.1, forward strand.
CATGTGGGAAACATATATGATATGCTAACGTAAGTTGGAAGAAGATGAGTTTCACAGCTCACCTGAACCAGACGATGAGTTTCTGCACTTTTTAAACAAAGGCCTGAGCAAGGGATAATTTTCTGTCAAACCTTCTCATTTCGGTTAGCAACAAAGCCAAAGGTAATATGCATGTAGTTAAAGACAGGCATATGCAGGTGGATAGTTCATTGATGAAATCGTATTCGTCGTGATGAGTTGTAACGAAAACGACATCATCAAAAGCAGTCGGTTATAGAAGTCTGAAATCAGAGCTAGCAAAGTGTAATGCTGCTGGGTTACTACAATATCACGCGCTTTAAATTCACGACGTCTTCATACCTAAAGCCACAACACTGCGATTATACGTGAGTAGGACAAAAGGGAAAGGAGATTACAGATAAGGCATCGACAAGCTGACTGCTTGCTGCCAGTATTAAGCCGACGTAGAACGGACTTGGCCTAAGACCAGCTGATCGAAATTCTGGGTGGAAATCAACAATTACGAAGAACTGGTGGCCCTGCAATTCACCAACATCCACCCGAGAATTGTTAGCTGCACGCCCAACGAATAGCATGCCTTTGCTTTCTAAACGTTCTACATAAGCCATGTTCACTTGAAACTTGCTGCGATGACGTTCGTCCACGAAACGTATGCCACCGTACAATCTGCTAGTCATTGACGGTTCCGGAGATAATACAGTCCTTCTGAGACCTTTTCGAATGCTACCTTTCCGATCAGCGGTGGCGATTATCAGCGGCTCTTTCGTTCTTGGATTCTGTGCAATTGACGCTGCCTCTTTAAGTTCTAAAACCGACCTGGAGAATTCAATGACAGCAGCATACATTCCGCTTGACACCGCAAGAAGAGGTATCTGATTTTGCCTAGCAAATTTGCATGCCAATATTTTACCCTCCAAATTTATCTCTCTGTAATCTCCAATAACAAGCATGCCATGGCAGTCCTTTACTTGGTTCCACATGTCTTCAATAGCCTTTGCGTCTCCTGAGCGTGTTACCTTGTGCAGCGTGCCGCAATCAAAAGGGCGAATAACAACATTTCTATGACATGTAATTGACGCATGATTCAGTGCTTTCACAGCCGATGCGTATGCGTCTGAATGATGGGCGAGTTGAGCTATCAAGGCAATTTTGACATCCCAAATTTCGTGCTCTATGCGAAATGCCAATTCTTTCCAACAATCCAACATAGGCGACTCATTTGAATATTTCTCCAGGTGCAAACGTTTGTGCAGAATGTCGGCCAAGCCTTGACTTGCAAGCATCCCAGGAACTTTATAAACGTTGGGCACATCGTGGACACAAATTACTTGTTGAAATATCATTGCGCTGCTGACCCTCTCCTGAAAGTGATCCGGGATTATAGTTCTCGTACGGCAAACCACAACATCAGGATTGATGCCCATTTTCATGAATTCGGACAAGCTAAAACTAATGGGATTCAAACTTAAGACTCCTTTTGCGCTTGCGTCGTCTGGTAGCAGGCAAACGTGAACAGTGACAAAATTTTCGCTTTTGACTTTCGCCTTAAAAAAGCGAAAAGCCTGCAGGAAAGGTATGGATGGCATGTCGCCCACTGTTCCCTTCAAATCGATTATGCACACATCCGGTAGTCCATAAAGCCCGTCAATGGGACGATGAGCGACTCGCGTTATGTGGTCATGTATAGCGTCACAAATGTGAGGGAACACCCTCACTTTTTGTCCCTTATATTCACCGCGCGATGCCTTTTTGATTACCTCTGAATATATTTTTCCACCAGTGATATTGTGATCACCAGTAAGTCGAATGTTCAAAAAATTCTCATAATCGCCGAAAGCAGCGTCTAACTCGCTTCCATCATCAAGAACAAATATTTCACCGTGATCTTTGACGGTGCAAGTGCTGGAGTCGATATTCAACTTTGGGTCGACGCGTAGGAGAGTTACTCTCACTCCGTGGCATTGTAATATAACTCCTATACTGGTAGCTATCGTTGCTTTTCCAATGCCACTTGCAACTCCACCGGTTACCAGAATATACTTCATCATGCTTTACCGTTGAATACTGGCTGTTAACTAATAAATTTAAGGGACTGATAAACTTTTCCGCTCAGGTTAACTTAAAATTTCAAAATTATAATAGAAAGCTGCTTTAAAACTTTAAGGCATACGATGGCATACTAACACGTCAAAGAGTTCTGTCAGCTGACGTCCTTTCACATATTCAATATAAGTTGCCAGCTGGCAAAAGCGAAACTCAATCAAAACCCATCTAAAATAATGCAACACAAAAATTTGTTCTGGAGAAGTTAGCCACTGACACAATCAAAATTTCCTGTCTGTTGGTTTATACATTACCTAACAATGCGTTACATCATCGCCACAAGGACGCTGAAGAAAGCACTCGGGTTGACTTGAAAGCTACGTTAATAAAAGAAAAGAAACAGGTGGCATTCGCGAAAGAAAATGAAAACTGTTAAGCTTCTAACAACAACGCTAATGCCACGACAAGTTAATATTAGTAAGTATAACAGGACGCAGACTTGACTAACCTTTTTTAAAAATGCGAACAACTTCTGAGAATGAAAGCTGCTTAATATAAAGACTAGATAGTTCAGCAAGTTAACTAAATGGGAAAAGGTTCCATGCTAAAGGTAGTACATGATAGAGCAGGGAGATGTGCTTGAGAATATGGTAAGCACTAATACGTTTCTTCTAATTCAGATTTACCAAAATGACTTTTCAGTAGCGTATACCCTGAATTAGTTTATCGGTAAAAGCTATTGTCATGAGTTATGAGCACGAAAGTAAAACTAATTACAGGTATCAGTGAAGCTTTTTCAAAATTGGCTCGCTGCAGTGCATAACTACGGTTCAGTCAGTTTTCTTCAGAGAACGCTGGTAAGCCCGAAGTTTCAAACTGAACCGCTCATTCTCGTCGAGCGCCATAGATGGTTCCTCAGCGGTTGGTTCGTTGGTACGTACAGTCTTTTCCCTTCCCTTAGTAAGTAAAAGTGTATCCGCTTCGACATTAATCAAAATGTCAGAAAAGTTAAAACTTGAACTCAAATTCAGTGAAAAACGCTCGAGCCGTTTATTATCCTTATTATTCCCTCTTCATGCAGCAGGATATATTCTCGCTTCTTTTCCCTAACGAGCAACGCACCCATCCATTACAGAAATTGCGGTCGTTGAACAGTATGAAAGCATTTTCAAGCCGCATCAAGAAACAAGCGTAAGAAGTTATATGTCCATTGGGCAATCAGTGAAACGACCGTAGCTTCGCGCAGCTTGAATTTATAAAAATGACTTAAGCTCATTTGCATTAGTTTTTCTTCGTCCCTCAATTCATGAAATACGGTAACTTTTGTCACCATATTTTGTAATTCGTGCCTTTTTGCAAATCTGTAAATTGTTTGGATTTGATCAAACAAGATCATAACGTAGTTGTTTAGAGTCATAGCGCTTCCTCGTCAAGACCTAATCCTGCGGAAATAAGTAAGTGAAAGCTCAGTTTTCGTTGATCAGTATTGCCGTCTTTCCTGCGTTATTTAAGCGCCACTAGAAGTAGTATGTATCGAATGATTTAAGTGCTGCGACCGTGGTGGTTACGCTAAAGTAGGGAACTCGTCGTCAGTGACATGTTAGCTGGATACTGTGACTTTTCCTAATTGATTCGTAGGTAATATTCGCCTGTCGGGGGTATTATTGCGGCAGTACAAACTATTCCTAAAGAAATCATGTCTCTAGATTTGGAATTCTACTGGCGAACTGAGCTAGTGGGATTTCACTGGTTAAATTGCTTTATGTTACCTTCTATATTCTGAATGAACATAGTTTATTTGGCTGCTAACGAAGATCAACCTGTCTATATTTCTAGCTGCAAAACAGTGATGAATACATAAAAATCATGCTAATAGTAGGTAACAGTTGACAGGCTGCTTTAAGACCGCAGAAGAAGAGAATTTAAGCTGGATTTTATATGGAGCAGTATCCTTCATTGCGAATAGCTGTCAGTTGATTTCTGCCTTTCTTTAATGCGCCGGACATCTACGTTTCCACATATTCACCTTTTTACTGTTTTGCAGATCAGTATGCATTCCGATGATGACAGTATTATTCGCGACGTTTGGAAATCAGTTGCTTGGTTTATGAGCAGCCTGTAGTTCTATAGGAATTGAGCTAACGAACACGTTTTGCAATCTGCAAAACCACGCCTTCGCTAGGCTTTATCGTCGCTCCATTCGATTTCGTCCGAATGGGGTCCTATGGAAGACAAATTGGACAAATGTGGTCAGCAATGGGTGAAAGATGAAGCTCACCTGAGATGACATGGAAAGGCTCAAATTGTAAGTTCTTAACAGATGTATCATGGTGATTTTAAACTGTATCTCAGCGAAGCGTTTGCCAATACAATTCCTTGGGCCAGCGCCAAAGGGCAGCCATGCCATTGGATGATGATCCTTTTGATCTTGGAGAAAGCTGTCAAAACGGAGAACTGACAATGTATGGATGAATGCGAAAGCTAACCGTTCCGGCTTGAACTCCTCCGCCTCCGTCCAAACATCTTCATCACGTTGTATGGTGTATGTTGGGAAAAGAACTTGAACACCAGGAACGAACTTGACGTCGCGAATCGTGCATGCCTTAACGCATGTTCGTACGACCAACCTGCATATCATAAATCAATCTTCTTGACATGACGTTGCGAGCAATTACAAAACTAATGGTGGGAAAAGTCGAAGAGTTTCACGGAATACTGCGTCCAAGTATGGCATGCGTTCAATTATCTCGAATTCCTTTTCGTCTGCCTGAGAAAAAGGTCGACCTACTCAGGTCATTTGACGAAATAACAAACGTTGTTGGAAAACATTTTGTCAATCTCTTCCTGCAACCGCTTCTGAACGTTTACGTGCTTGGCAAGAAGCCATGCGGCGAATCCCATTGCCGTACTTGACGTTTCATAACCTGCCAAAAGGAAGACCATCGCATTAGCTATGATTGAGTCGTCGGACAAATGAATTCCCTGAAGACGAAATGATGAATGTAAACATCTCTGCTTGGTTGGCTAAAACCTTGGTACGTCGAATTGTCGAGCTTTCACGCTGATCGTTATTGTCAAGAAGGAGTTGCAAAATATCCTTACTTCCCGCAAGCTTGAATGGTTGTCCTTTTGCTGAGAGAACCTTATTACCTTTAAAGTGGTTACCTTTGCCATACGCTTCTGCTGCAGTAAGGCACGCAGATCTTGAACGAGCGCCTGTTCAGCTTTGCTGAACTCCGCAAAGGGTACGCACTTTTTCAAAAGCATATTCAATTCTGGAAAGAGCACTGAAAAAGTACGCAAACGATTCAATCTGTAAACAATGTACTCATTGATTACGAGAGAATTTGATTAACCACGATTCATTGAAGTCGTAGCTGTCGAAGAGCCGCCTGCAGTTCCACAGGAAGCGTTTGCTCACTTCTCCGCATTCGTCCAAGTTCAGAGCGAAGGCGCACTGTGCAATCACGTCGACGGTAAGTACCTGGAAATTCCTGAAGAGACAAGCATCTCCAAAAAATGCTAATTGAAAATTCTCTTTACTTGTAAATATCAAATTCCTCGCTTGATTCTGCGTAAGGTCGCAGGGAGTCAATGAATTTCTTTATTTTTGGTAAACTAGCAGTGGCCATCTTTCACGCGAAGCAGATACGTTAAACCGAGAAGGGAAACTATACTTTATTACCTGACGCATGACTTTATTGCTGAACGCATGCGCCACCGTACATCTAACTTCCTTCCATTCGTTTTGCTTTAGATTGAATAGGCAATCGCTCATCGGCTTGTTTTCCAGTATGGCAATGTGCTGGAGGCAATTTTAAGAAAATATTTGAAGTTGTAAACCCCATCCTACCGAGCGATCAGTGAAGTACGAAAACTTCTTAATCAATATGTCCTTCGCTAAGTCCAAGTCCGTAACAACAACGTTAAGCTGAGGCCCTAAGTAGAGTCTACAAACGCTTTGACAATAGATGGCGCTCCTATCGTACGTACCCGTATACGTTGCCGTAAATTTGTTTTAGCTTTTGGAATAGTATCTTCTGACTTTCATCCCACTATAAAAGCGGTAAGCGTTTCTGCTTGAGTCGTTTGATCGGTCGTCGAATCTAACCTTGATCGCGGGATCGGTGAAAAGCAGAACATTGCCTAGAAGCAAGTTGACCTTTGGTCCTTTGAGACCCAACTTGGCTCGCAGCCTGTAGGCTTGGAGACGCAATCTGTAGTGACAAGCGACTGTTACGGAAGATAACTTAGTTGGCTTGCTTACAAGGTGAGCGTGACGATGATGAACGCCAATGTGACGAGCAGTATTTCCGTAAGCATATTCCTACTCCTGAACTGCAATTGGAATGGCGTTAAGAACACGGCATTGCTGGCCTGGGCAGTGATGATGGCATAATTGCGGGCAACCTGCACGAGTTGCATAAGAGCGTACGCTACGGCAAACCTGTTTCGCTATCACGATGAACATACGATTCAAGGAAGAAGAACTGGAGTTGTCTTGACCTATATTTGAAGCAAGTGCTCGGCCTTATTGGCACAATTTTAAGCCTTTGACGGCTGTGGGGCGTTCGCCAGCAGTGGACTACGACTGAAGCCGCCAAGAAGCACAGTATCAAGAAATAGAAAACGCAGCTCTTGACAAATGCTTTAATGAATTAAAAGTTTAAGCTTCCAGCGACAAGGGAAATACCTAAGTTCATGTCGTACTGACATTGGCACGGCAGAGGGTTACCACGTCGATGAATAAGTCAATAGTTCTGTAATGGTTCTATGGCATTGCAATATGGCGCGGTTTTAAAAATGATGTCAGGTGTGTTCTATACAATGGAGTGCGTTTCTAAGTTATAAGTATGCTCTGACAAGAAACTGGCAACTGAGCTTTTTCAGCAAAGCAGATTGCTTTTGCTCTCACGCTCAGCAAGTAGTGGCTCAATCTACCTTAAAAGGTAGCTCAACGGGTTGTGGTCAATGGAGTCGTGATAATGTTTTCTACAGTTAAGTTAATGTAATGCTCATGAGCAAGACCTTCACGTTGTATTTATGGGGTTGTTCCTTCCAGCTAAATGATGTACACAGTGAATGTTGGAAAGCCATTAAACTAAGTCGTAGTACTTGTATATATGAGTAATAAACAATTCGTCGTATTAGTGCTATCATTTTTTTATTCATATGTGGTAGGCCTATTTTTATTTAAGTTAATAGGTTTTGCTTTCCATTCAAAGCTGAGGACAAGGGAAAAGAAGGTCCCAAAAGCTACGTCTAATATGTTTAATAAAACACGGCCGGCCGTGTATGGATAAAACGTGATGTTTCAAGAGACCCTACGAAAGACTATATCTTCTGCGCGAATTGTTCTGTCTGTGTCGGATTATCATAAGAGTGTCATGTCGTAGTGGTCCACTCAGCTTTAACCAGCCATTCGTCAAGCCACCGTGCCGCTTCTCTGATCCAGGCAGAATAATGGGATACGTTGACAAAGGCGCTCACGTCGCCGCAATTAGTAACCCAAGTGGCTACTCCGAAAATGAAATATCTGCCGCCCTGCTCGCATATGAATGGGCTTCCAGAGTCGCCCTATGGGTATTAGCGTTAGTCAGGAAAGGTACTATTATTCGCGTGCCTACGTTACATATACCACGTCCGTCGAAGTTATGGGCGCATATTTCTTGCGGATGACGTAAAGGAGTCCAGTTGCAAGTTTCCGGCGTGGCTATGGTCAAATCAACGACGCGGAGTGCGCCTAATGGATCCCAGGTGTCTGGACCGACACCAAAATACAGGAATGGTTAGTTGTGGGGTTATCTCACCTGTGGCTCCCCAGCCCGTGGTGAGGCAAGTTGTACCAGGTGGTACAACGTCCGTATTTTCAGGTACGCATATTGGGCCAATCGTAGGCGAGTGAGCTGCAGGTGACGACAGTTTTAGTATTGCTATATCATTTTCGGTTGCGCTTGGATGATAAAAGTGGGCCAAGTAGCCACGTACGAGATGAACTTTTCTACTTTCTTCGTATGGATTCAAACGATTGTGCGCACCCAGAGTTACTGTTACGTTCTTAGAGTTAACCCAGTCGTGTCTAAAATTGGAACCAAACAATCTTTCAAAATGCTGACATTTCGTGTTTTTGCATTACCGCTCCTTGTCGTACATGCAATGCGCCGCAGTGAGAACTAAGTCGCTCTCATTTTTTGATTCGTTCAATTGTATCAGACTGCCTCCGCACATTGCCAAGGTGGGAAACGATCGCTGAATAAGGGCTTGCCAAGGAAAGGCGTGTGGTGGCGCTTGTACTCCTCCAACAATTCGACCGCGAAGACTTGGATGGTTGAAGTAGCGAAAAATGTTTCTGCAATACGTGCAGCCGCATTTAGCTGCGGTTACCTTTAAAAAAATTCTGTTAGACATTTCATTGTTTTGACATTTAAAGTGGCAACTTTCTTATCCATTACATGTTGTGTAACTGATACATTGTCACTATTTTTAAGCTTTTTACCAATTCGCCCATGTTCAACTGATACAACAAGAAATCAGTTTTTAAGTCGACGCGACGCGATCTGCGCTAAGGGTTTTCAACTGAAAGTCAAACTTTAATGTTACTGCATTTTTATAACGCGAATAGCTTTCCATGTGAACTCGCAATGAATGGTTGCGTTGTAAGAAAAATGTAAAGCCTTCATGATTTTGAATGAGATTGTAAAGTTTAATGCATCATTGCATTTGCAATGCTTGTTTCATTGGCGTTACGTTTAAGTCTAAATTAAGCCTACGGCTACAGTTCAACGAAGCCTATTGTTCTGATTAAATGAGTAGTCTCTAAACGCATTTTCACACGGTTGTCGCTTCAGTTTATTTCCAGCGTCGTTATCGCCTGGACAGGCTTTTCCAAGTCACATTTGTTGACATTACGACTTAATATGTGTTGTTTGTGTTGCCAACGAATCGCAGGATAAAGTGGTATTGTTTGAACTTCACGTTGATCTTACTCTGTCGTAAAGTTACCTATACGGAGAGAAAAAGAAAAATGAGACTGTGCATTCAACAAAAACTATAAGGGGATAGTGCAGTGTAACTTAGTATGAGAGAGGGCGATTTTTTTTCTCAGTGAATTCTACTTGATCTGCTACCATATGTTCCTATAAGACAGAATGCAACCTTTTGATTGATAAGTAGGTGATTATAGCGTGGTCGATCAATATGACGAGGCACGCAGGGCTGCGCGAAATTTCTTCTAAGCTGACAGATAGTATTTAAAATTAAGAAGTTCGAGAAAGTCAGGTTTGCAAGTTACGGGTGCAGCGAACTACTTACGTGCCAACAGAGTATACTGAGCAGAATGATGCACCGTAAGAGCAGTTTGAGCATGAGTCACTGGCTGCTAGTTCAGTAAATGCTCATCGGTAGAATGGTAAGCATAGCAAATGGCACAGCTATAGAGAGTATGTGGATTTAACGTGGTTTCCACGTTTGCTGTCACATTCATTTACTCAGGCATTATCGTCGCTCCTTCCACGACGGAGTGAGCACGCTTAATTATTTCTAGGTGCCTGCTTTAAATTGGATAGGAATTTTATAAGTCAATGTTGTTCGAATCCCTAATATGGGAACAATTTCTCACAGTTTACAAATATAAGTATGACATTCAGTGTCACTGTATACTGATTTGTATGTTTTCCTTTGCTCTGAAACTAATAGAAAAGCTAATAAGGAGTATCAAAACGTGCCCACTCCATCTAAGAGTATTTTCAGAAAAGATAGTCACGAACTAAGGCTATTCCTTTGGCCAATAAACTTAGAACTTTTCAATATTCACTGGCATTATTACTGTTTGCTAAAGCTATTCCTAGTAAAGTTTGACTCATTTGTATTGTGTAGAAGTATTGTTTTATAACATCGTTGGTGCTACCCTTAGCTTATGAATACCTGCCTTTTGTTTATGAATCAATTTCTCAAAAAGCCAAGTTGCGCCAGGTTACACAATGCTAAGCGGAATAGCGGGAAGATCTCACCCTTAATATAAACAATCCGCTAGTAATCATTCGCCCTGGCAAAAAAGGGTTTTCTAGTACTTTGTTGTTTTAAAGTCTCTTCATTTTCAATTATTGAATCTTTTAATGGGAAAAGAGGATCTTCTGAGTTGGATAGTCAGTAAAACTCTACATTGACTGCAATCTGTCTAAATAAAATGCAAGTTAAGGTAGGTAAGTGCATCTGGCCTTCGTAGATGAGCAATGCACGTTAGTCATGGTTTCAGGCTTTTCAAAAAACGAGAGAATGAAATATTTCGTCATTATATATTCATTTCGAGCTCTTGTTTCAAGAATGAAGATGCACAATATGGCCTATGCAAACTCGCGGATAAACTGGACCCGCCCTGCATTATTGATAAGTCTTATGGTTACTGTTCAACGAAAAAGCTTATCCTTCCGATTAAGTACTTAACCTCCACATCCATCTCTCCATAGTTTTAAATTCTGTTAGTACTTAAAACTGATATGCTATAGTTAATCGAAGCCTCTGAGCATTCTCTTATTGTTGAAATCAAATATTAAGGTAAGCCGTAATTTTAAAGTGCCTTGAATCTTCCTAAGGTAGTTTCCAGCCTTTAGCTGCATCTTATGGTTAATTGTTTTTGTGAAGCCATGCGGATACTGCTGTACATTTTTATCAAACTCTTTGGCTGTATTATAACTTTCTGAAGTATTTATAATATTACTAGAATGAGCTTAAGAACTTTTGAAGCGCCCAAATTATTAACCTTATGCTTAAGATGGGTAGCAGCTGTTCTTTCTTTCAGAATGCGTCTAGCCGCTATTCCCTTGGCTATGCTGAGATTAAAGTAAGGTAGTTAAAGCATAGCCTAATATCAACTGCTTGCTCTCAGGTAGAGTTTCATTATCATTATTATTATTATTGTTGATGGTGGTGGTGTTATTATTATTATTATTACATATCCATTTTTATATTTCGTTGGCTTTTCTTACAGATTTGAGCTGTTTAAAAAAGTACAAATAAAACTTTTTACTTTTAAACAGGTTAATGAAATTGTTCGGACCTGTTAAAAGAAATTAGGTTTTCCAGGTCATCCATCCATTTGTATACGCGTATACATTTCGCGCATTGTTTTCACTGACATTGTGATTATCTCTGAATGGGAAGTTTCTTTTCGTTCATAGGACGCATTTATGTAAAGATAACTTGCGAAATAAGTTTCAATCTTTGCAGTCGACTATTCAAACAAACTTTTCAAAATAGACAACAACCTCTCGCCGAAGAAGATTGAAACGTCAGTTCAGGCGACGCTGAGATGGGAAGATTATTATTTTCTCGTTTTTGAAAACGTAGATCAGATTTCCACAGCTATCTTTGCCGACTTTTTCTCATTTGTTGAAAGTATTTAGGATTAAAGTCGAAATAAGTTCTTTTAGTCAACCTGTAGTCTTTCCTTCACAAAAGGTCAAGTGTATACGCTTTTCTGCATTTCTTTTGTCATAGCTTTGCAGTTACTAAGGCTACTGTGAAATGAACGCTAAAAGTATGCTGTACATTGCATTTTGATTTGCTAGTGCTTTGTATTTAATAACAACAACAACAATAGCAATAACAAGGTCGTTTTAATCAATAAACCTTCGTTCAGAAATCCTGTGATGTAATAAATTTTATAAAGTGTAATGGCGCATGCTTCCGTATTTACTTGCGAAATCCACTTCACGTCTTCGAGTGCGCACTTGCGCGTCGCGAACATTTATCCCACTTTGTGTTGTTTCTTTTCTTATGCTGTACTCTGGTAATTTCATTTTTAACATGTGCCCTATTGCCACGACATTGTTGGTTGTGCGTGCTAGCGGATTCTTGTTTAAATAATAAATTTAGCTAGCTCGCATAGAACGCTGTCAGCGTTTCTGTTATGTCTTACTGCGTTATTTGGTTTCCAGTCTTTTACTACTTCTTTTTGTCTGAAGTGGTAGTTGTTTGTTTACTAGTCATTTTCTTTATATATTGGCAGTTGTTAATTAACGGTCGATGGTCTGCGCACTCAAAGTGATCTCTGGCGAACAGACGTTAAAATCGGCGGAGTGCCAAGTACTCAGACAGGCAAAGGCAGCAGCGCCTTTCATTAACTACTGCCGGTTGGTTGACCATCTGACTGCTCTAGTGAAAAAGCTTTAAGACCCAATAGTAATAGAGACTGCTTTGGAGCACGCTTAGTAGGTCTCATTCAAGTGAACGTTAGTCCACCAAGTGTTTTCGTTATATTAACGTTAACACATTTTCCCGTTTTCTTTGTATTAATAGCGGTAGTGTCCATTTTTGGAAACGAACTGAATGTGTTTATAAATAGGAAAGCGTACAAATGGTTTAAAATTTCAAAAACGTTTTTTTCATGTTATCTGTTCGCTGTTGATTTCCTAGTGGACAACTTGATCAAATACAGCTGTTCGAGTGGGCTTAGAAATTTGATAATTATTGCTTATCGCAGCGGGAACCAATTTTGCTCACGGGAACGTTATCACAATGAACTGAATGGCTTGCACGCCGTATAGAATGTGTTTAATGCACATTTTTTCCAAAATAAAATTCCTTTCGCCCTCGAGCTGCTAATAAATGCCATAAGTTCGCTGTGCACTTGGCAACATACCATTCACTTGCTGCTTTAGCGTTCGGTCGTTCAACTTCGCTTGGCGAATTTACCTATACTTAACTGCAGCGTTCGCCTTCGTTGTTTAATTTGTCCACTAAGCTTTATTGGTGCCCACAAGAAAGCAATTCGCCAAGTGATAGTTGCACTTCTTTGTGGTCGCAGCATGAGCAATGGCGATGCTTAGACTTTTCGTAGCCTTTGAAAGACACCAGCGAAGGCAACGTCCACTTGCGGGAACGGTGGGCGCTAAGTTGGTACATTTTATTTACTTTGCCCAGAGGTGACTCATCGCTAGGGGAGCATTAAACGAGAACAAACCGGCGCTGTCATTTATTCACGGTATCACTTGCGCGCGCAACTTGTTCTAGAATCAAGAGCGGAAGCATGTCGCCCGTTTGTGATGCGGCCTTTGTAGACGCAGGCAAGAAACCTGGCCTCGAAATATGGAGAATTGAAGTATTCCTTTTGCTCAAGTTTCATCAATTCCCATTGAAAATGTTTTAGCAGTTCGATGTTGTGCCCTTACCACGGAGCGATTACGGCTTTTTCTACGAAGGCGACGCATACTTGGTTCTTCACGTGAGAAATGTTCCATTGGTGGTTACCTGAACGGCAGTGTTTAAGTCTTTTAGACTTCTGAACAGTTTCGTCATTATATTCATTTCTGGTTGGGCTCAAAGTGTACCCAGGATGAATTTGGCACTGCTGCAATCAAGGCAGTTGAATTGGATGACTTGTTTGGGGGAGAACCGGTGCAAATGCGCGAGGTGCAAGGCTATGAATCGGATCGCTTCTTGTCTTACTTTAAAAGGGGAGTAAGGTAAGTATTCATTCGATCAATAGCATTTCAGTTAGTTTGCAGTTGACGGAAGTGTGAGATTTCAGCTTTCCAACTTCTTTTGTTCGTTACTGCAGTGCGGCTTCTCAGCTGAGCATTTAATTCCTCGGAGCACTGACTCTGTAGGCTAATGCAATCAGAAACAATATGCATTTCAAAGTATTGCGAAATCTGATCTTCAGTCGACAGCGCCCAATGTCTACTCTGCTATTTTGTTCTAGCGTGGCGGGACTTTGGCGCTGTTTATGATTTCGTAACTTTCGATCTTAAGCGCACCTTTGCTCAAGTCCATTATTCCTTCTCTTTTATGTCATTGTAAAGCCCGCAAATTTACAGAGGTCTTTGTTAGCAGCGAAATTTTTGACTAGTGAAGCTGCTATGGAATGTTAATAGGTAGTAGGCTGCCTCTGACGTACTTTAAGAGCCTCCTTTGTTCCTTGCAATTTGGATGTCTTGTCGGCTTGCCATATGCTATAATTTATATCGATTGCTGAAAATAGCATTTTCTCTTCTGCTCACCAATCCAAAGGCAGCTGTTGTATATGTATTTCGCACATTCTATTCACTTGTGCTTTTCCTAGTTACAATTAGCTTGCACACCAATGACTAATGTTCATTCCAGTCTTGGATTATGTAAAGACCGAAGGTCTTGTTATGTTTCTGTGTTAGGAATGATTTCCTTGCGCCATTTGAAAGGCAGTGCGGAAGAAGCTGAGTTTCTGCGTCAAATTCCAATCCTGTGACCTTGCGCCTAATTGCTCCAACAAATTATATGTAGGCAGGAGGGAGCAATTTCGCTGTTCCTGTTTCTTGATGCTGCTTACGCCATCTGATGACAAGTGGCGTTTACAGTTAAGAAGGGCGTATACACGCGAGGCAAAATGTAATACCATTTATTAATTATTCGTGCCGTATTTGTTGCTTAGGATCTGACGCCAGCATCTCCTAGGCTTCTTAGTTGTAGTAACATTCAAGACGAGGCTAGTTCTGAACTCGATTTAACAGCTATTGTTTTTGAAGAACGCTTCCTTTTAACTGCAATCTCTTGGTTTAACAAGGTCAAACTTGTACAATGAATCAGTAAGCATCTACTTGACGTTTTGTGCGTAAAGGTAGTTTTTGAAGAATAACAGTAAGTTCCGTGTCTTGCGTCTTGAATTCGAGTAAGCAGCTCGTACAAATTTTAATTTTATTCTCTTTTTGAAGTATGGCTTATGTTTCGTTAGCTATCTCGAAGGTGGAGTCAAGTCAGGATTCAAACGCGGCGGGCTTTCGCCCAACAAGAGACTTTTTCGAATAAAGGGCAAACGCCGTTGTCGTATGCAACAGGTGGGAACAGACTGTCCTCGCTGTCTTTCAAGGGACTATGTTATTAATAGGTTTGCTTGAGCGCAGAATCACTGAACAATGGTGACGTTTTTGTTCTGGATGCCATCGAGAACATTTACGTATGGTGCGGTCGTGACTGCTCTCGGATAGAGCGGACGAAAGTAATAACTTTCGCTTTGTTGATCTCTGTACGGCTAAAATATTCTTACCTAAGATGGTGCCTTCTTTTTGCAATATCACTGGTTTTAATATTTTGGTTTTAAGGGGATTGAATTCGCTCGTGAAGTTCGAGACTTCGCCCATCACGGAAAGGCGCTCATACATATTCTGGAAGCTGGCGTAGATAACTGCAAGCATTTTTTTGAACAACTTGGAGCTTCGCCAAACTACGTAGTGACGAAAACAGATACGAAGGAGAACGATTTGGCGCATGAACACGAGCAGAACTTTTTAACAAAGCTCTTCAGGTTGCTGCTTGCACGTAAGCCTTTCATAGATGATCACCATCTGATTATGATGTAGAGTGAGCGACGCTACTGGAGAGACTCAGATCAAAGAAATTGTAAAACACCCGTTGGAAAGGAGCGATTTGGATTCTAACGCACGTGCAATTCGCCAAAGCTTTTAGAAATCAGACAGTTTCATTTAGGACTGCTTCATATTGGACCTCGGAAAGTCGGCCGTATTTGTATGGATAGGAAAACGTTGCACCGATAGCGAAAAGAAGGCTGTATGGAAAATG
This sequence comes from Trichuris suis, assembly GCA_000797535.1. Lineage (NCBI taxonomy): Eukaryota > Metazoa > Nematoda > Enoplea > Trichinellida > Trichuridae > Trichuris > Trichuris suis. The sequence continues at coordinate 373,288 of KN538406.1, forward strand.
GCCAACGTAACACGTATTGGCGGCTTGTTTTCTTCGAATTCAATTGATTTGCTTATTTAGGATTTTCTGAAAGCGCGCAGTTACCCTACTTGGGTCAACATTATTCGCGTGAATGAGAATGCAGAGCCACCGCTGTTTCGATCCGCTTTTCTTTGGCCTTCCGAAAAAGCTTTTCATGGCATGAACGTTGTTGTAGCTGATGGTATATTATTCGTATATATGTATTTTGGATGATGTGCGTGATGAAAGAGCTTTCAGATAACTTGGCAAGCAAAGAAAAGAGAGCAATTGCTGCTTTGGCGGCAAGTGCAGTATTATTTAGCAGCAGCGTGACTTTTTATGCTTCAGGAAGAGGAGAATAAATTTCCAATCCGTTTGTTTCATTGCAGCGATGAAAGTGGTACCCTAACGGTTAGTTACTTCCTGACCAGCTTGCATAGCTCACTCTGTTGCGTTGTAGGTTGAGGAAATGGTCAACTTCACACAAGAAGTGATAGTTCATGTACACTATTCTGCTTTAGGTAAGCTGTCATATTGTAGGACCTTTATGAAGACGATGTCATGATTCTGGACACGCTGGATCAAGTATGGCAAGCGGTATCGCGTTTCTAAGTCATTGAGCAGTAATGTCATAGATTTTTATATGGATTGGTAAATATGCAAATGAGTCAGAAAAGCAGGCAGCAAAGAGAAATGCAACGGTAATTATTTGCTTAAGCAGATGTTCACAATACAGTTTGTGCTGTACGCAGGAATATGTTAATCGTGATCCCACCTCACGTTCAGGCGACACGATTAAGATAACCGTTGTCCAACAAGGGCTAGAAACTCCAACGTTTACGAGCTGCTTTCCCTACTGGGATAAGGCCAAGTGGCAGGTAGCAATTCAAGACCTTTGGACGCTATGAATGACTGTGTCAGTTCAGAGTGTCGTTACGGACAAAGACATAGGCGATTTTATATTTTCCGAAAATCAAAATGTGAAACGTGATCAGTTTGGAACAGAGAAACAGGATTTGCCTTCGTCAGTCGAGACGTTATCGCACGATGATGGTGGTCTTGAAACGTTGAGAAAGGAGGTCCGTTTCGCAATTGTCTTCGCAGCAGTGGACGCGTATGTTTTTTTTTTTAGCAAAGCTTATCGGACTCCGAGTTTGCTACTCTATTCCATATGACTCGCGGGCAGTTTGAAGAGCTACCGTTGTACTCTAAATTGGCGAAAAAGAAGGCCGCGGGACTTTCTGTATTTCCTAGCTCCTACATTACTCACTTGTGATTTTGCTTATTTTGCTTGAAGATTGCTACTAAGCCGGTTAGTAGAGATCTTTCTTTCTTAAAAGATGCCTTTAAAAAGTGTAGCTTATGAGTGTAATATGCAGCTAGTTCAGTTGAGCTTGTATTGGAATCTTCAATCATTATCCCATTTATTGATTCTAGGTAGCTTGAATAATCTCCTCTTACGCTTAATGATGAATATCCGAATTTACAATTAAAACAGCAAAGCCGAACTGGTTGTGTTTTTAAAAAATGACGTCACTGTTCGCTCTTTTCTACTGTAATAAGGCGTCAAGAATACTTTCGCTTTGTGCTGTACGTTTTGGTAAGTAAATGCAGACTCCTCATCTTAAGTAGTTCGCCTACTGAAAGTATTTTCTTGAATTCGTTGTCGTAATTATGATGCCGCACTGTTCTCGCGTCTTTACTATTGCACTAGGTTCGCTTAGCAGCAGATTTACATAATTGCACTTCGATACAATTCGACGTTTTATTTGCATAAGTGGTATGACATACTATATTCGAGCGAATCTGGTGAAAATCATCTTACCTAACAACTGTTGAAGTTAAAAGTAAAGCAATTTTGTCGGACGGAGATGTCTGATGTGAACAGTTAGTTAAACGGAGGAAACGTTATCATATCTGCTGTTTGCGTTATCATTTCTGACCAATTGGTTGTTGATGAAGAAGAAGAACTCTCCAGCAATGTTTTTGCTTACATGCTTTCATTGAAAATGTAAGTTCCTTCAACGTCCACTGCTGAAGAGTTTTTGCCTCCAATAGTACACGTACAAGCGCACGTATATTATAGGAGGCAGAGAAGCATCGAATGGGGAGGTGATTTGCTAGGCTTTACAGAGTCAGCTTAGGATTACGCTTGCAGTGTGAATTGTTGTGCTTTGACACATGAACATAAGCTTTTGTTCGTGGAACATCGCATATCACTCTACCGTCGCATAATCTTTCCACGCTTCTGCGCTGTGCAGCGCTTGGCTTGGCCTGCAGTTTATCTTTTCTTAAACGCTTTGAAACTACTGCCGGTTAGTACCTGGCGCTCATGTCTTTCTCCAGCCAATAATCCATGTTCTGTTGCACGTTTTTGGTAGTTTTCTCCATATGGTGTATTCTCAGATTCATCACCGCTTTCGTTTTCTGCATCACCTGCTTGTACGACCTTGTCCTTGTCACCCTGTCATAAGAATGATGACATTCATTTTGTGAGCCTTCCATTGTCTGCTTGTGAATTAGGGAGCTTTACGTATTTTGTTGTAATGAATAGCATCGAGGTGATTTTGTCTTACTAACATCAGAAATAAAATATTCTACGAATAGTGCATACCACATTCTGGATATTGACCACCACGTTTGGCACTGAGCGTCTCTTTTCGTTTGGCGACATCTGCAAATTACTGAGTGGAAGGGACTTTAAGTTTATTCGTTCGATACACGTACGCTTTTGAAGCTTCCTGCGCACAGTAGACAAGCAAGAATTGTTGCTGCAGTCCAAATGAGCAACAGAGCCATAGCTTGGGGCACAGTAAGGTTTATGGCCGTGTTACCAAATGCACTCCTCTGTTGCTTCTTGCCTTGTTCTTAAAAAGACGTATTTAAAATTGGAAACAGAGCTACACAGCTTGGTCTTGAGGTTACGGATGATCAATATGTTCTTTGATGTTTAAGTCTTCATAATCTACGGAGAAGAGTTGCCATATTCAGTGTGAAACGTTTGCTAAAAGGTTGGAATCTCAGAGACCAACCGTGTTCCCTCTTTAGCCTCAGTCCCTTTCAGAATTAGGGAGATTGACGCTAAAGACGAGACAAAGCCGGTCCTGAAAGCGCCATTGTTCTATATGCCTGCCTGACAGTGAGAGGAAGTCGTTTTTCCATAGTAGTAATAAGTGATAAAAGCTTCAGTATACTTTCGCTGTTGTCATGCACTAATACTTAAGTGACTTCAGCTGTTACCTATCTCGCAAAATGATCCCGTGAAATTCTTTCGGCATTTGCATCTGTCTCCTATCCATGGGTCAATGATTCCACCGTTTAAGCACGGAATGGAGGTGACATTTAAATGGGGTGGTACCTCATGCTGTGCGCAACATAGAGAGGTATCTAGGTAGCAATTATGACATGGACTGGTGTCCTCTGGTCTATATCTAGTTCGAAATGGAAAGCCCAAGTGGTGAGTATAGTTTGTCCACGGGCTCCATTCGGTAGTGCTGCATTGTGAGCAATCACATTTATGCCCGTTCCCCGCAATAGCCTGGCATTGTCTTCCGTATGGCAGTTCCTGCGCCTGAACTTCGATGTAGGTGTGTTGCCATAAGCAACCCTTTTTCTCTGGCACGTAAACGCATTTGTTTTTACCCTTTCGAAAACAGTCGGCGTAAGCGTTGTGAAGGCAGAGTGCCGCTTGCCAGGTGTCATTGTCGTCACTGTTGTAAAGTCCAATAGTCTCTAGGTGCGTAGCTGATTGTTTAAAATCCTGAAAGGATACCAAAGTTCCCAGCTTGAAGTGAGTTTTGCAGTAATTCATTGCTCGTTCTTTAATTGTACCGCTTGAGTTCACTTTGCTGCTGAGTATTTGGCCGCGGAAGATTGCTGTAACGCATTTGCCATTTTTGGTTCGAAATCCAAGGAAACTATGCCCAGCACTTTCCGACGGGCAGGACCACAGTGAGGTGATGATTGCGTTAGCAGAGCAAGTAAGTGCCAGAACAATCATCAATGCACTTGGTAAGTTCATCTTTGATGCTGCGACACGTTGGCTCAAGGGGACAGTTCTTTTTCAATGAGAGAGACTGCAATCGCGTTTGCTTCAGAATTGGGAAGGCGGTTGTCCCGATGACAACGGTGAAGGTGTTCAGCGCGTCTGCAGTCGCACGCAACTGAACAGTGACAGGGAGAAGCAGTTGTGTCCATTCGGCTGTAAAGTGTGTGCAGGTTCGAAGACATAGTTTAAGCCAACAATGGATAATCAGGATTAATCTTTAATTCCGTATGAATTGCGTCGCTTTTAAAATAGTTTCACTATTCCAATTTTGAAAACGTGTGTTTCTATTAGCCATTTAGGATAGCGTAGAATCCTTTCTTTTCCCCTTTCCTATTTTCTTTCATATTTGGCCTCTGCGAACTTTGCCGTTTCGCAGTGGATTACTTAACGTGTAGTACTAGCCAATACAAGCTGTATATGCTAAGAGTTCCTAGTTTATGAGACCACAACTTTGTTATCTTATTTTTGCTCCTTCCCTTTTTGCATGGTTCACGTTTTCGATGGTTATTCAAATTCGTTAGTCTAAAACGCTTTAAGGCATCGCTTTTGTTATCTTAAATAAGTTCATTGGACACAGGTTACCTATTAAGGGCGAACATGCAACCTTGGACAAAAAGGTCATATGTTCGCATGGCTATTTCAAAGGTATCACTTTAAGCTAAGGTGAATGCGGAGATGGAGAAATATACTTTCCTTGAGAATCGAAAAGGAGAAATTTTACTGCTGTGACGGGGTTGGCATAGATCCTTTTCAATTGTCAACTGGCTTGTGTTTCGGCATGTAATCAGGGCACCCAAAGGGGCAAGAACCTGACGAATCCAGAACGACTTTTCTGAATACTACAGTCGCTCTGTTATACCAAGTAAACAGTGTGATGTAAGAATTCAACTGAGTACACGTTTTTTGACCTGTTGTCTTGCTATTGATGCAATTAACTTTTGACGAATTGCAGGTACAGATAAGAAACGGTACGTATAATGCTGTTAGGCAAATCTTTTCATTTTATTACAGTTTGTTGCTGTCAAAATCCGACCTTCGTAATGATCTTTTTGGGAAACAGTATTCCTTGCAAACCGTTCGAATTTTAGCGCTCTGGCACGCTAGAAGAAGAGCCGTATAATTCGCATCACCATTTATTCCGTCCTGTTTTTATCATACGTTAAATAAGTAGAATGTTTGAATACTGAATTTGGAGTAGCAAACGTTCAGTGGGCTAAAGAAATCGCTGAATTCTTGTTCCGTAGCCAAATGGAGCACTATATTGGTTTGGCTTTTTTTTCTTGATTCTTTCATCTTGCTTAATGTTTCCCGCCTTGCTTGACGCTTCAGAATTAAATCTCAGTAAGCCAGGCAAAGGTAAAAATAACTGTACATAGATTTGCTAACATGGATATAACTTAGCTAGTCGTTGCTGCTAAGCGAGCTAAGTACAACAGCTGAGCCATCCTGAGCGATCCAACTGTCGCTCGTTGAACAGTGTCCGCTATTCCGCCTAAAACGCAAAATGGAACTTCAAAAGGTAAAGTAATCTGTTCTTACTGGTTGTTCTGTTGCATTTTGGTTTTTCATTCGGAATGGGTTCCTTGGCGAGACAAAGTGCAATCTGGCGATCGCATTCGCACAGAGCCGCGGCGCAATTGGTGCGTTGCTTATCTAGAATTTCCCGAATGCAGTATTTTCAAAATTACTGTGGAAGTAACGTTTTTGCATAGTTCTGTAGCGGTTAAATTACGGAATTGGATAATTTGTTTGTTAAGTAATCTGGAAATGTCACTCTCAGGTTAGTCCCATGCAAGAGAGAAGCAAACATTTCTTGATGGCATATGTCACGCTTCAAATTCTGCACATTTTTTACTTCACTTAGCTGTTTATTGGCAGGCAGCCGTCCAAATGAGAGTCTTTGAAGCCTATGCGACAACCTCTATTTCTGTTATTTTTTTCTGAAGTCAACTGAGATCAACACGATGTAACTTATAGCGTTTTTCTAAGAAGCGAATGTCACAGTATTACGCCAATGTACTGCAAAATATTTTTAGATAAATGCTTGGATCAGTTTTCATAAAAATCATCAGTTATCTGTTTACTTGCTGTTCTGGGCTATTCTCAGGCACTGCAAGGAAAAAGATACGACGTAAAGTTGAAATAGTCTGTATTCTAAACGTTTATCATGTTTAGCCCAGTAAGAGTGGTATGAAGTAGCGGAAAACTATAATTCATAATAAGTAAGAAGCGTTAGAAGGATAAAACCTATCTCATTTGAGATATTATGAAGCAAGTGTCAATTTGATTACCAAGGCAGGAAGGATATCCTTCGGTACAGCGCCACCAATACCATGTGGTGTACAGTTGCCATAGGGTGCAAGAACCCTTCTTCAACGCTTGATCATAACAAAGGTCATGCGATTGACAACATCTGTCAATGTTGTCTATCGGCTCGCCTGCTCCGCCAAAGCCGCACCAACAACCATAATTGACGTATCGAGAAATTGGTTCAATGTGTAGCATACACTCTACCATGCAGCCCAAGTTCAACAATGAACTGGTACCGATGCCCGTGTTACAGAGAAGGTCGGGAATATTTCTGAGACCAACTAGAAAATGAAATCACTGAAGCAGCTGTTTTGAAAATGGCATACTGACAGCTTCCATAGGATCGTTTGCCGCAGGCAAGTAAAAGGCATAAAGCTAGCCAGTAGCGTACATCTTGAAGTTTCACTTTCATAGGAGCATGTTGCCTCGACATTGTGCAATAGCAATGTGCTCAGCGGCTCCCCAATATGTCTGCGCTCAGCTGTCCTTATCATTTGTTTGTTCTGGACAGCTATGCCTACTAAAGCAGTGCAAGAAAAACGAGGTTTCAAAATTTAAACTGTCCATAAGTCTTCCGTCTTATGTTCCATCAATTTTCGTTTCGTGGCTTATTTTGAAGCTTGCCTGTCAAGCCAATGCGTACCCAAGCACCTCTCGCAAACAGTCTTGTGATAAGATCTAAAGTTTATGTGTGAACAGGTGTGCTTGCAGATAGTTCTCGGGGTGTTGTCTTCATGTAAACTTTTTCAAATTAGCTTTAGTCCTTTTCTTTCAGCCGAACGGTTGCGTCGTATAGTTGATTGCCCATGCAACTGGTTAGGGACAATTGTGGCTTTCATGCGTGTCTCGGAAACGCCCATTCAAGCCATTCTTGAATCATTGAATACTTAATCGAATAGTTTTTGCATGAAGGAAGACAAACGAGGCGGCAAGCTTTCATCAATCTGAAATTAAGGAAACTTAACTGGACTATCTGTTCTAAGTATGCAAATCAAGGCGGAGTCAGTTGTGATCTTTCATGTCTTCCGCCTATAGTCACTAAAATTGTTTCCTCCTACAAGTGGACGAGATTGTCTCTAAGCATTTGTCGCTCAGTTCGCTACCCTGCTTGCCATTCCAGAATGAATCTGTTTTTAGAGATCCACTTATTCGTAACCAGAAACCGTTGAACAAATAGCTTGAGCAATTGAGGCCATTGGAGTGCATCAATCAAGGGATAACTCTGCGCATGAAATTGCCCATTGAACTTAACGTACCATATGAGTCTTTACTGTTTTCAGGCGAGCCGTCACAGCATGCATTCCATGTTTGGAACATTAACGAGTAACGGCGTGTAAAATCAACTTTTATGCTTGTGAAAAAGTTTTCTGAAATTAGGCAACCTTTGCCTTGTTCAATTACCTGTAGTTATATATACATGTAGTCAGATCAAACAACGTATTTGTGCTTCTATTCTATCAGACATGTACTCTCTTTTGATACCACTGTTTGTCACTGCTTACGTATTGCAAAGTGCAATTGCGAATCCTGTTTCTAAGTCGTCTGAAGGTAACGTTGCATTGAAAATGAATATTTATAAGCACGAGTTATCCGCAGATCCGATAGGGCGCCATGGCGAACCATTCGTGAATAGCGCAATGCAGCAAAGAGGGAAACGATACTACGGATACCATAGTTGGTTTTATCCAGGATTCGGTAGCTGGGGATACTATCCAGGCTACTACCGTCGCGTTTACTATCACTATCCCTTTTACGCCTGGGGCAAATAACTGTGTTGAGTCAGAGACAATGCGTACTTATTCTTTTAGAAAAGCTTTTAGTGCTCAAATACTGCTTATTCGCTTATTTCGTTTAAATTCTCCAGTGTCCATTCACCTAAGGAGTCTACAAATTGACAAGAAGTTGGTTTTCGCTAAGATGAAATCTTTTTCCCTGTTTCGCGGAAAAGTTTTCTTCAGCCTCGCTGTGCCGAAATGGAAACAGGTTTTAGCGAAGTGTTTAAAGCTCCTTTGGGAGAATCACTTGCTTTGATTAAAGTTTGAAATTACTTGCTCTAATTATCCGTTCGGCGAACTGCTACTTGCTACTTAAAGGTAGCCACTGGTGTTTTGATAGAAAATTTTGTATGCCTAAGTTTGGTTAAAACAGTCGTCAAAATACTAATGTTCGTTTAATGATGTTTCTATTCGTTAGAAACTGAGAACAGTGACGTGGCTTATATTCACATTTTGCGCTCATAAGTGTTTACTAGCGCGCAGCTCTTCACTTTTTGTCCTGAGGTGGTGCAGATGTTTTCCATGCATAGAATTTAGAAATAGTTTCTTGCGGGAATATTTTATCGTGTTTCTCCATTGTAACATTAAGCCATTCGGGCGTCTTCCATAGTAAACTCAGAATAAGTGAAAATAGTTTCTTTGCGCATGGAATAAATAATGTTAAATAGTAAGTAAACACATTGTGCATCTGTAGACGTGTACTTAATCTAATAAGACAATGATGTTGGCCATAACTACTGTTTGCACGTTCGTTGCTGCGAATTTAATGCATGTTTAGCAATAACTGGTTTAAGGTATTGTCAAAGCTGTCAAAGCAGGGGGAGTCATTTCTGCTGGGCTGATGGGCAGCAGTTCAAGCGTATTCATTGGTATCATCTGAAGCAGCTGCTGAATGTGAATCAGAAAATAGCCTAACTGCACGTGGCTAACTTATTTCCATTCCTAGCAATGTTCGGACACTAATTCTTAGGTTAAGAACAGTTCAGAGACTGGGTTTATGGTAGCGGTCGTGACATTCCTTAAAAAGCTGTTTAATCCATCGTCAGAACCACCCCTTCATTTAAAGGTTCTTGTGAAAGTGTTTTTCCTAAATCAGTTGGCAGAAGTCGTGTAAACATTTTGAAATCATCTTATGGGCAAATCAGGTTTCAAAAATTTGAATTACTGTCACATATGAACCTGGTTATCATTGACGGCACCCAATAAAGTCTCTCTGCTTCAAAACGCTTAGTTCGCTTTTTGAGTAAGCAAAATTTTTAGCTAACGAAGCAGGATGAATGAATGGATAAAAAATTAGCAGCAGAAAGTCGAATGGGTGCCGGGATTATTTTGTATACATTGCTTTCAATACTCATGTACTCCCTTGTCGGCGTCAACAAGTGTTCGTAGCGCCAATGTTGAATTCTCAAATAAAATACTTGGCCTCTATTAGTAATTAACCACTTCGCTGGTATGGATGTGTTTTAAAGAAATAGTAGAGTTTGCTGCGGTCAACTTGCAAAATTTACTGCTGAATTTTCGAAAACTCTATCTCTGAATAATGGTGGCAGATCTTTTCCTTTCTCCCCGGAAGATCAGTCACTTCAAAACCAAGTGTAAGGACTTCATGCAATGGATAAAATTTCCTTTTAGAGTACCTTAGCGTACCTTGAGTAAGAATAGGTGCATTTGTAAAGCAGTATGTTATGTCTTGGCTATGTTAACTTTGCAAGCATTGAAGTTTTCTATGTACGCAGTAGCTAGTTCTGGTATCAGTATGGCGTCCTTTGTATTACTGAGTGCCCCAAAGTGCAAGTAATGCCGGAAAGCAACTAGTCAGTCTTCTGACTCCAAAGTTTTCATTACAAATAACAGTGTCAATCTCCTTGGCAGGTTATTTCGAATCAGGGTGAAGAAATAAATTTTGCAGAGCAGCTGGTGATGGTTATAAACACATGAGTCAGCCATGTTGCGTGATAATGTTGTTGAAATATGGAACTTCTCTTTGTGGACGGATCATCGAAAGCAGATGAACAATCCCGATAAAGTCGTTTGGAGACTGAGACGCCATGTTTTTATAATAAGGGCCTAGTGCGTGTAGAAAGACGGAAGGAGAGTTGTCTACTGAAAGAATAGGCGGATACACCGGGTGCAGAGAATCTTCATTGTGTTGAATTATTGGGAATATTGGATTGTCACGACTATATACTTGCCGCTTCGTCATTGCTCGTGAATATATGGTGAGCTTTCCTATCAGACAAAAAATGAAAAGAAATCTAATAACGATGCAATATACCTTTGCCTTCAGCAGAGCATACAGTCATTGGCATGAAAGGAAAGTTCCAAATGGCGTAAGCCAGCAGCACGGCACTCATAGGCACAGACATCATTCGTGCAAAAGTCTGAAGATATATGAGCAGTTCAGCTTAGCAATGGGTACTGCTTAAGCGCAACAATTATCCACCAATGCAACGACTTATATGATGATTTATACTCAATGCCATGTCTCAGCGCAAATTCGATTGTTACAGTATTTGCTCGCAGGTAGAACGGTATCATTCTGAAAGTAGAATTTTATTATTTATATTAACAGTGGCCTCATAGCTAAGATAGCGATTCTGCCGTTGAAGCCCTCGGAGATTTCACGGTGATAAGGGATCACGAGTGATCAAGCGGTTCAGTCTGTGATTTTAATTAAGAAGACATTCATACCGCTCACGAAATTTTCTGCATTCAAATATGGTATTTATTCGTACTAATAATAAATCGAGTTGAACCGTTATTCGTCCACTGTATCTCGTCAATGACAAAAAGGCGTTCCAAACATTTTGATTAACCTGTCAGTCGTAATTCAAGTGCTTTCTTGTTGACAACAACTTGTACGTCATCCTAGCCTGGTAGTACTCAAGGAGGCGATAAACGCCAAGATGACAATTGGGAGAGGATGCTTTCCATCGGACTGAAAGGCATTGGAATGCAGACTGCTCACTGAGGGCTTTCACAACATCCGCCGATCCCATCATTACAATGAAATGCGTTAGAGGAATTGATTACTGCGAAAGGTTACTTTGTCATCAACTATATGGAAGTCATCAGCTCGTAAACTTAGAACTTTCAAATTTCAAACGCAGGTTGGACCAAAGAAGGTGCTCTGAGATACTAAAACACGCTGCAACGCGTTTCTTTTAAAGAATACTCCAACGTTTCATGAACCCGGCCTAATATTTGTGATTAAAGAAGGAGTGTCGAGTGGACGAGCAATGTTCTGTGGAAACAAGAGCATTACTGTTACGCTGGTTAATGTGGCTCTTAAGGAACGTCTCTTTCTCCTCTTAAAGGTCCGTTCCGTACTATCCATTCCCAAAGGCAGTTCGTAATGTAGAATCTTATTGAAGCTACGTCTCATCTGCTACAAATAAGAAGCACAGTTTTATCATCTAATAGGGTTCCGTAAAACCGTACGACTCCTATGGCGTTGATAAAATACACGCAAAGGGAGACATACCTGAATATAAAATTAAAACTTCTGAGCTCTTATGCACAACCTGACTTCAAGCGAATTTTAAATTCACTGTTACGCAACACTGATTGAAGTTGGTCTAATTATGATCCAAGTAGCCCAATTTGGAATGATCAAATAGAACAGGACTAGAAGTATTCACCTTGCATTGAAGTTAAAACGAGAATTGTACTGAAAGGCGCCATACTCCAAAGGTCATCACGCGAAACAAGCCTGTACCTAAGGAGTTGGATTTAGCCATCAAAGCCAACCTAGCAGTTCCTCTGACTGCACTATGGGCAGTATGTGCTGGTCATGAAGAGATCGTCAGCTTCGATAACGTATTGCAATGCGATTATTTCAAACCCAAGACACAGTTTAAGTGGCCGCAGCTGCCAGCCATGAAAAATGTGAGTACCAATTGCTTTAACCAAGATGTTTTTTACCAGCGCTGGAGAATGCAGAAGCAGACTTTAAACACTGAAGAGGCACTAGTTTAATCTTGTAAATGTTTTTTCCATCCTAAAATATTTCTTTGAAGGACCGCCGCCGGGTCAGTTTGCGAAAATGTGCTGGCAGCCTCTACATTATTTTATTATTTTGCGTATATTTTTGCCTAATTCATCATTCATATTTACCTTTCCGTACTTATCATTCAGGCCGTCCTGCATTAAAACCTGAACATTTTAACTGAGTACTGTAACACGCTCAAATTCACTCGATTCTCTGCCTTTCCTCACTCAGAGTTCAAAAATGCCTTTATTGAACTATGGCTTCAGATACAACTGTGTTCGTACATAAGGGTGAAAGATGCCAAAGGGAATTGCTGTAGTGGTTAGGTTGCTCAGTCGTGGTATATTGAGCTAGTCATTATTATCAGTCGTGGACTTAATTATGACAAATAGGTCTTATGCATGCATTATATATACACTGGTAACACGAATTTCAAATTCAAACACGCTGTGAGCAAAGTTAAGAAAGTTAATTTTCGGTAAAAATGCATCTGTATTCTCTTAACCTTAATGCATAGTTTCAAAACGCTTATCGCGCCAGAGCTACTCCCCTAAGATGCCATAAGCGCCGTTTGGTCGACAGTTTGACCGCTGGACTGTAAATGCGCTGTTGATAGGTTTAGGCAGTTCAATTACTGTAACTTAAAAAAGTAGTTAAAAAAACACCTTCAAGAACGTTGACTAGTTCTTCAGTAGTTAAACAGGGTTGATTGCTGCGTGAATTGCTAGCGGATATTATACGTAACTAAAATGCAGAATAAAATTACATACGCAGCGTACTTCACAATTTAGAATTTAGACTGTAACTTTTGATCATCTCAATTTGCACATGGGAAAGCTGCCCCGCTATTAGCTACATTTCGTTGTCAATGATACGACCGTTATCACCTTATTTTTAGCATTTGTTGAATTAGCAAATTTGCATTACATTTTTCTAGTCATTAGTTGCAATTTGACCGCCTTTTTACGCCAATGCCAGCAAAGCGAAAGGATATTGGTCCATTGCTTGTCCGAACCGCATGTCAGAAAAGCGCTCAAGAACTTTCAAGCTTAATTCAACTTCAGCCGTCGTTTCGTCAAACTGATATATATTTTGCTATTGCCAGCGGGTTTGGTGAAGAAGATTTTGAAATGCTTATGATGCTGCTTGAGGAAAACATGCGACCATATTACGAGTCGTCAGAATGGGGGTGGAACCAAAAGGCGAAACGTAAGGAGATGGGCTCCTCGTCGGCTAGGTACCTGCTTGCTCGATGCAAGGAAACGCGGCAGTTCGCCGGCTTTTCCCACTTTCGATTTGTAATGGATTATGGTATTCCAGTGTTATATTGCTATGAAATTCAGGTTGCGAGCGCTTGGCGCCGTGCTGGCCTTGGCAGCTTTATGCTTGAGACGTTGTATCGCTTGGCGGAGGAATGCAAAATGAAGAAGGTTGTTGCGACAGTTTTTCGTCACAACGAGCCCAGCTTGAACTTCTTCAAAAAGCAGTTGTTCCTTATTGATGCTTCTTCGCCTCACGGCAAAGATTACGTGATCCTAAGTCGCAATGTTCGTAAGAAGAAATAGTTAGCATTGTTCAGTTATGAACGCCTTGAATTGTTTGCGTTAGTGAACAAAGAAATGTGCCTATCAGTTGTGATCTGCCAATGTTGCCTTGTTCACCGCTGGCATTAAAGGCTGTTTTCCATTCCTGCTAAGCCTTTGGCAATTGAAGGAAATGCACCTCCCTATAACTTCGCATATCAATTTCAATACTTCAGCTTTTGTTAGAGCTTATTTCGCGCGCAAACTTACATGACAGTAATCAAAGTAGCTTGACAGTAACCAGTGGAGACGTCTGGACAGAAGCCATGTACAGTTCTGTTAGAATAAAGCCGAGTATTCTAGGAAATTTTTGCTTTAAGATCGAGCTGTGGTGTATGGAAAAGAACTTTGTAACATGTAAGCCATCGGCTTGTGTGAACTGTTTGTACTTGAGAATCGTTAAATGTAGGTGCTTTTAAAACTTTCAGAATGTGCGCTAGTCCTAGAAAATTGGTATTTTGTGAGTTGTGGCTTGTTCAGTTCACGTTCAGTTCACTTTCCTATCTCTTTCCTTTTCCCTATTTTATCTAAAACGCTTATAACAAAGAGGATCGTTGGACTCTTTGCGCTGTTTCTATTCTTCCTTTTTATTATTGTAACGCAGCAACTATCTTTGCATTTTCTAATGATTGAAACTATCTTCAGCGCTGGCATTCCCGATTTCCTTGTGCTTTCGGTTCGTTTCGCTTGTTTAAAGCACTTCGTTCCTGAGGCCTCGTTTTGAGTCAACTGAAGCCGGCAAAGGTAAGCTTTGTTCTTCTGTATTATATCATTTGAAGCTATTTTACACGCTGTAAACACTCGGCTATACAATTCATTGTATTCTTGTAAACAATAATACTTTTTTATCTGTGTACGCCTTCTCCCGATCTTCTTATTATTACAAACATGTCGCATAGCAGCCATAATTTAGCGAGGGCTCTTTGCTTTCCCTGTTTGGTCGTTTATTCTTGTAACGATCCCAGATTCAACATTTTCCTGTCAGGGTAAGCTTTAGGCAACAGAATTTCAGCAGATTTGCTGTCCTTTGGATGTCGGTTGGTTTTTAAACAGTCCGTATAGATTGAATAAAGACAACAGACGTTATTCTCTGGTCGAGACGAGTTTAGTTTAACGAAGCTTTCTGGAATTGCCCTTTCTGTCGTCGCCGTTGTTATTGGCTGGCAGAAGCTAAGGCCTTTTCCAATAACGGCCGAGAAAGGCAACTTCCGAAAGCTTCGTCAAATTCGATTGGAAGAAAGCTGTCCATCCAACTTTCGCTAATGAAAACCAATCACAGTAAGGTCAGCTGTATTTGGAAGCGCCTCGAAGCGCATGAATTCTATGTTAAAACGTCAAACTGTGTACGTCGACCAATCTACTCATCTTCTATCTCTCTCTTGACCTGTTTGCGTCACCTTATAAATTTGCATTCGAACGCAAAACAGTAGATGATCGCAGAACGTAAGTTGCCTACGAGTAACCGGTCGCTTTTGTTTGATTTCATTGCCGGTCTCTACAAATACAAATGAATTGGATTGCGTGCCTGTTTGCCATAATAAGTTGTTGTCATTGAAGTGCAAACATATTACCAACAGCAGTTTAATGGATCAGCTGGTAACGGAACATTTTTTAATAGGATTCCTGCATGGGTATTTTTAATTCTCCAAAAGGCAAAATGCGACACTTAAATGCAAGGTGAGCGCCAGCGCATGAAGAAAAAACTTAAAGCTGAACGGCAGAAGCCAATATGTACAGCGAGTGAATAGCAAACTTCACAATGCTCTAAGAACGGCTTGTGAAGGGACAGGTAAACAGAGCAGCGTCAATAGAAACGATAGTCTTATAGAAAACCGAACGCGTTTTCGTCACGCGTATTATTGTTGTTTAGCAAGGGCAGAACTGAGAGCTCAGTGCCAAGCCGATGGCAACAAAAGTATCGGCGAGCAGTACTATAAGACCTGTAAACGCTAGCCACAATGACATGCCTATTTTAGCCTGATCCGTATAGCTGTACTGACCGATGTCTTGATCGTGCGTTATACAAATTAGACCGGCTAAGTCTAGAACAAATGCTAACGCTGTTACGTAGGGAAGAGGTTGTGTAAGAACGCCTCTGAAGCAACAACCGTAGTAAGCAACCGTAGCCCAGGCGAAGGCGAATACACACAGTGCTACTGCCAAAATCAGGCAAACTATGCCCGCTTTTTCCACGTCCTTGAGCTCCTGTTAAAAAAGGAACTGAAGCGCGGTGGTAGAAAGGCAGCTTCCATACTCACCTGCCAAATTGCTTTGCACTTTGAAAAGTTGCTATCGTTAACCGCTTCTATACAAGTTTTGAACAAACCGGTGTAGCGGACAAATGCCGAATTTTGCTGCTCCTCCTCCAACCAATTCGGTAACGCTATGCTTGCGGTGGTGAAGCCGAAGGAAATTGCTAAACCGGCCATGTAGACCACTTGAAAGACCGTTACGCACATTTCGGCTGAAACAACGATAACATAGTAGCAGTGTTCGGCAAGCTGCTGGCAAAGGCAGTTGTCGCGAATCATTACATTTCTGAGACAGCTATATAGGATGGATGGATAAGTTAAAGCATTTGTTGGGATGGAACGATAACGGCAAAAGCTGCCATTCGAGACATTTTCTTCATGCATCGAAAAATGATTGGCTGCAACAGGTTGGAACAAGGAGAACCGGATTGCGAAACGCGGTCACTTCGAGCGAAGGGTCTTCCGAAAGCGTACAGCAACGCGATAGTGTCTCTGCTAATAACGTCACCTTGACCTCTTGAATGGTACGAGGAACAAGAATAGGCGAGTAGTCAACCGTTTCTGACGAAAGGAGCGTCGTTAAGTAACCGCTTGTGGGCACGACTGTTTGCCGCACGAAAAAAAAAACAGTCATCCCTTCCGTGACACTGCTCGCTTGTAGTCTTTGTAAGCAAGATGTTATCAACGGCCATGAAAAGAATTTTCAATGATAGATCAGAGCAAGCACACTGATAAGACCAGCGTGGGCGAACTGTGCACCTACTTCGCACTTGTTGGATTGACGAGTCAGAGACGCCAATAGTGTGGTTTTACTTTGATCCGAAACACATGATTTGGTGCTTGGTTTGGAAAAGGCAATTAAGCCGCGTCTGGAAGACAGTCAACTAAGTTGCGGCGGTTCTACGCTTGCATAACTTTCTTGTTTGTATTAGGTACTGTTGATATTCACACTCATCGGTAGTTTTCAACCAGTCCCCACCGTCTTGTCAATTTATAGGCTGAAAAGTCGGGGTGACGACAAGTCCAAAAGTTTCGTTGGTGTTGCGAAACTTTGAGTGTATCTTTTGCCAAACGGTTAAAGCTTATTCACTGCAAACATTGCAAAACGAGCGCACGCCAATGAAAGCACAGTTTTTTCCCCATAGGCAGCACTGACTGTCCAATAAGACTGCCTTTTGACGCGCCATGTAAGCAGTGTTTGGGCAGCGGTCTATCTATATTTGGTATTGTTTTATTGATCGATGGACCTGCAGTTTATGATAGGTTATTGCAATAACTTACCCGCTCTATTCTACAGAAGTTCATTTAAAATGCGTTTGCTCTGATTTTCACGCAGCGCCATAGTACCGTTTCATCGACGCAGAGAGCACCTGAAATTGATACTGCGAGTTATTTTGAATCCGAAAGAATGTTACGCACGAATTTGAACAGCTATACGGAGGAAATATGAACAGCTATGTTTGCTAGTGCCTGTAAGCGTAAGAGTGCTGACGATTGCTGCGCCAATTTCCTTCTTTTGAAAACTTGCTGTTCCGGGTTGCATCGAAAATTATAACTAGTTTTTCAGCGTATGGAATGCAGGTTTAAACGAGCTTTAGCCCTAACTTCTCTATGTGCAATATCTTAAAAGGAAAAGCCCACTTTGGAGTTAAAACGGATGCCTGTATAAGCAGTAATTACAATTAAATAGTAGTCAAGTTACTTCATTGTAGGATGACGTTGCTTGATTACCATTTAAATAGGCTGCGGATTCTGTATCGAGCTTAGCTTCGAACAGAATTTCGTCGCATGCAAAAGGCACGAATTGACGTAACCAGCATGTGAAGGAATTAGCGTGGAAGCTGAAAATATTGACTGAACGTGTGCTTTATTTGGAATAATAGTTCAACACGCGAGCACGCCAAGTTGACGCACGCCTAACTTGACGTAGCCAGCGAGATTTCTTTACCCGTTGTCCTTCCCGTCCAACTGCTAGGCGCGTTGTTCTGCCCAGGAGACGTGGTTAACGTACGTCGCCTGTTTGCCCCCGGGATCAATCGCTCCGTTGACACGGGGCCCCCGGTAACCACAAGTAAGCACGTACATATAGCGTACAGGGTATTTATGGTATACATAAGGACAGCACGTATGAGTGCGGTGCACATGGTTTGCTTGCAGTGCAGATTTTTGAAAACATAGCTTTTTGGCACGAGACAAGGGAACTTCATGTAGAGTAAATAATTTTATTGTTACGGAAGAGTCCCGTTATGACAATCAACAAATTTTGAGCACCGGAGCTTCCGGGTAGACGGGTGAAGGCCTCACCCAAAAGCTCTGGTGATCAAAACTTGTTGTTTGTTTTACAACGGGACTCTTCCGTAACAATAAAATTATATATTCTACATGCACTATACATGATGTATATACAGTATATTTATAGGATAGAATGCCATATACAAGTCATAACTTAAAACAGTGTTAGTTCGTAGCTTTGCTTGGATACACAGTGAAGAATCACCCGGTTGAAATGGGTGCATAGCTGCACTTTGAATGTCAGCACAGTGCGTAAGTTCGTCCTGCGTTAAACAGGTTAATGTACTAGTGAAATAAAGCTCCAGAGACGACAACGGGCAGAGAAATCCGATTGGCTGCGTTCGCGTTGGGGGGTTGTACCCCTTCAAAACAGTTCGAAATGACCACTTTGAATTCAGTGAAACAATAACAGTTCGGATGTGGTTGAGGAAGAAGTTAATGTGAAGAAAGTCGATTTGGATGTCAAATATTTGCTCAAAGCTATGAATATAAATAAGCGAATGCAAGTGTAATTGTGAGTTGTATTGTTGTTAACAGAGTCGAAAATTTCATTATGCAATACGGCAATTTTTTGTTATGCAAAAAACGTTTGTCTAAAGAAGATTGGGGCTTTTGGTAGGACCGTTCGTCCTCATCTTCATCGGATAGATGTAGGCACAGTTACTTGGTTGCTTGGTTGGTGCAAGTGAGACAAGTTGCCAAAGTTTTTTGCTCAATTGTAAAGCTCGTTTTAAATCCGTTTTTAAATGCAAATTTCCGCAAAGGTCGAACGTGGCTTAGATATTTCCGTTAATGAAAAAGTTGCACTCATGAGAATCTTGCAATGAATGAAAAGGCAAAGAGCTTTGACTATGCATGCTCGCCTAGTGGCGGTTGATCTGTTTAGTATTCTCATTTCTTTATATGGGGAGTCGGGAAAGCTTCCTTTTTTGTACTACCTTTCATTCTAATTAGGGGTTTGTCAGAAAAGCTCAGAAGTAATGTCTCTACCTCGTACGATGCTAAAATGGAATAAGTAATCGCGTTGGGCAATGTGACTCCGGAGAAATCATTGGAAATAAAAACGGCAAACAATATATTCTTATTAGCGCAGAGTATGACGATTCCCTGAAAGTTTTTGCTAATCCGCTTTGTTCAAATTAGATCTCTTGCGTCTACGGGTTAACAATGATTTTAATCCCTTTATAGAAATGGCTTTTCCTTCAACGTACGTTCGCATGTGGTTGTCCGGTTAAAGCTAAATTTCATTTTACAAATTATTAATGCGCGTTTTGAAGGGAAGACTCGCTGAACCATAAAAGTCACGATTACTTTCATTAGAGACCGTTGCAAATGTGGTTCGTTTCGTTTTGGTAGTTAGATGAAATAGTTGGTTAGATGGCAACAAGTGAGACTGTCGAGGTCTTTTTGAATTTATTAATAATTAACAAGAATCTGCTTGTTTATTACGTTGGCGAATGTTGCTGCGAAGTGTGTGTAAGAAGACGTGAGAAACTTCATGGTCCAGCGAAGTCGTTGAGCCGTATGCGACTATATGCGCGGAACCCTCGTTAGTTGCATTGATTATTCGTTTGGCAAATGTAGACATGAATACTCGACGGTCAAGTTCGACCTGGTCATTTCAAGAAGTATACATACATTGTAGCAAGCTC
Organism: Trichuris suis; assembly: GCA_000797535.1. Classification (NCBI taxonomy): domain Eukaryota; kingdom Metazoa; phylum Nematoda; class Enoplea; order Trichinellida; family Trichuridae; genus Trichuris; species Trichuris suis. Next base: position 393,191 of record KN538406.1, read on the forward strand.
GTCGTCGTTGCTGCCGCTGCTATAAATGTCTGTTGGTTCGACAATTACAGCTACTTCCCTGTTACGCCGGAAATGGGTGAAATTGCTTGTGAAGCAAATGGAATTCGGTGGATTGAGGAAAAAAGATCCGCGCTTTATTGCTTTGTCAATAATTCACCTTTTCATGAACGCAAAATAGGCTTTGCGCCAAGTCTCTCTAATGGAGTCATTCCCAGTGGGCCTCAGCAAAGAAGTTTTGTCATTATTTGGATCTCTGTTCCGCTTGCAGAGGCGGCGTATAAATCAATACTGACATGAGCTGAGTTTGCATTTCCATAAAGAAGCATCTGCCGAGAAAGCAAAAAATTATTAAAACATGTGTAGCCATTCGATAAATTGCTTCCTTAACTTGTCGAATGTAAATATGCGTAAAAGGGAAAGAAAGAATATTATAGGACGTTTCGCTCAAGTAATGGATAGAAACATTTTACCTTGAATTTCAGCAGTTCATTTTGACATGTCAATTCCAAATAAGGGAGCTAAGATACAGCGTACGTAGTAATATTTTAGCCGACTTGCTTTTCATCCAACTTATTTTGATTGTTAACTAAGCGTAAATAATCATCAGTAGTATGATTAAGGTTGCATGCTACGTGAACACGCGCGCGTATGATTAACAAGATTGATTAAGCAGAGACTGGTGTTTTTGACTTACTTCGTATGCTGCATGGTCAGCCTTCCTGGCAGAAGTTTGTGCTGATACTTCCGCTTGCTAATTGTTGTTCACCTTCGGGCTTTTCCTGTTTACCGGCAGCTTAGGGAAAGCTTCTACTGAGCAGCGCTTTTTACTGTGCTGAAACAATATTCAAGGACCGTACGGATATTTTAGGAATGAAGCTAATCTTGCTCACACAGCCTACCGTGAATTATACTTTCATATTTGCTCGTCCGAGGCGGTCTGCTTTTGACAGCTGACCGTTTGCAACAGCTTCAGAGTTGTCCTTGCAATGGCAACTAGAATGGCTTGAGCATAAATGTACTATTCGCCCTCTCATCACTTCCACGCGACCATTTATTGATTGCAATGTAGAAGCAATGTTTCTGATTGAAAAAGTTCGTCTTCAGCTGTTCACTTGCCGATAGGCGGCGACTTAATTGATGCCAGCGAATGTCGTGGCATGAAGGGAATATTTGATTTTTTTGATTACGACCACACGCATCGCAGCGACTAAGAAAACGCTAATGATTGTAACAACAATGATTCCCATTAAACTTGTGCCACCCTGTCAGAAGGCTGAAATTTAAGCATCCCACTGCCTAACTAAGATGATACACATCCTCGCGGGGCACGTTCCTGTTCTGCCTACGGGCGTGAGAGAGGGAGGAAGTGCGAAAGAATGAATTTCAGTTTTCCCCGCTTGCAATTAGATTTTCTGCATGTGTTTGCACTTTGAGTACTTTTATTTGTAGTCCATTTAAATGTATCGCAATTTCAAATACAGCATGTTAGAAAGTTTCCACGTTTATGCTGATTATTGTCAAGACGTGTCCCGAAAGCCCCGCAACTTTTCGCAGATTAAGGAGCTTCATCGGAACCAACTCGACTCGAATATGGAAATCCAGTTTCGAATTATTAAATAAGAGCAGTGTGTAAGTACAGAGACGAAATCAGCAAAACGCGCTTCGAGAATAATATTTTAATTCAAAGGGATGAAGGTGAAACGTTAAGAACCGTCTTGCTTTGTCGATGGTTACTGCATAACAAGAATTATGTAAAGGGAAAAGGTCAGTTCGAGAAGCTGTGCCTTCAAGTTGTTTCCAAGAATGTATCATTTTTTAATAATGTAATTCATTTACGGATGAGTCATTTGTTATGTTCGCAATGTGATGGAGCCTTTGGGACTAGCTTAGCCCGCCTTTTCGGCTGCTGACGACGGCATAAGGTCGATCCGTGAAGTTTCTGCGAAAATGAACGATTAAGCAAGAGCTTCTTTAAAAAAAGTACACAAACATGGCACTTCAAACCGTTAACGATTTATCAATTTTCAATCAATAGCTCATAGTGGTCATATATTTTGGTGATGCTTACATCAATTTTTTGAACTGCCTTGTTTTGCCAAGTCGTTACTTGCCAAATAATTTGTCATTAGATGATAAACGGTTGTACTTGATGATTACTACTAGCAATACTTAGCAACCGTCTGCTTAAACTGAGGTAATGTTGAGCTGTTAATAACTTTCATGGGTTCTGTCGGTTATGCGCCCCATTGCCATACTGTAATTTTGCCATCCAACCTGTTCTGCCCTTCCCTAAGCCTAAGCCTATATTTTAGCTTAGGCTTAGCTAAGGGCAGAACAGGATGGCCCCATACTTAATAGAAAGAAACCTGCATTTCTTAGACGGCGAGACGCATAATCGAGAAGACCCATCTTCAGTCTTGAAGTGGCTTTCTCTCTTTCTGTCATTGTAAGGGGACAGAAGTGATGGAAAGCAACTAGTTGTGTACCTGCAGCAGAGAAGTGACGTGATCACTAATAAAATAATGGGCAGTGCTAATTCTCTTCGGTAGATATGCGGTTTAACTTTTATTTTTAATCCTAATGTTTACTATATTTTTCAAAGTCAGCTCTGGGTGAGGAACACCTGCTGGCATGCGCTTAAGGAATATTAAAATTTAACAAAAGTACAGAGACAGTATGACTTACTTAAACACTTTACGTTATCACGTACCACGCTGAAGACAGGACACACTCTGGCTCTGAAGGCTCCGTCTATATTTTATTTTTGGCAAGACAAAACGTAAACATGTGTCAGCTCTTCCTTAGGTCTCACGACTTGGATACAAGTTATATACAAGTTATACAGTTGATCGCGTTGTCATCTACGAAGCTCTTATTGCAGGAATTATAAAGTATGTATCGACGTCAAGCGCGTCTGCGGCGCGAGTATATCTATCGTAAAAGTATTGAAGCAAAACAGAAAGCCTTGTTGGAAAAGAAGGAAAGAGTTAAAAACGCCCTCGAAGGTATATACTCATGACGCAATTGATCATTGACTTATGTTCTCACTTTCTTCAGAAGGAAAAAGAATCCCTACCGAGCTGCAAGGTGATGCTTTGGAGTTGCTCCAACAGTCCGAATGGCTGGACGAAGGAGGAGAAGGTGAAAGCAACTTGTAGTTCACTTGGACGGAAACATAGAAAATTAGAATCTTGCCTTATCTTGAATCTATACGAGACGTTTTAAAACAGGTGTTGTATCCCATGTGGACGACGAATACCGTTGGGCTGGCGTTACTGACCCAAAAATTGTATTAACCACTTCGCATAATCCGAGTTCAAAGTTGAAGCAGTTCGCCAAGGTAAGGATAGGCATTACGGCGCTTGTCTGTAGATCATATTTCCATGTAATAACTGTTTCGCAGGAGATGAGGATATTCTTTCCAAATTGTCAGCGAATCAACAGAGGGCAGTACGAAACGAAAAAGCTGGTTGAAGCATGTCGCGCAAACGACGTCACGGACTTCATACTGTTGCAGGAAAATCGCGGCGTGCCAGGTTCTTCTTACAGCGAAGTTCATACTCTTCTTATGCAATGTTTCTTAGACGGAATCACCATATGTCATCTGCCTTTTGGACCTACCGCCTTTTTTACTCTAAGCAATGTGGTCATGCGTCATGATGTTCCTGATATTGGCAAAATGTCAGAACAGTATCCACATTTGATATTCAATGGCTTCACTTCAAAACTTGGAAAGCGAGTAAGTCGTCAACTAGCGACTTTACGTCGCCAAAGCGTTTGCCACCTCTTTCAGGCTTCGTTGTGAAGAAAGCTTTGTTGACACAGGTGAAGCTTTCGGCTCGCTTCTGGTAAGTCACGAGCGTACGAATGACGTATCAGCAGCAAGCCGAAAGCTTCGCTATGTCAGCAAACTTCTCTTCACAACGGAAAAGCCTACCCGTAAAGATCTACAATGAACTTATATACGGACCCGTTCGCAGCCACCTTGCCTTACTCTTTCAGGTTATGAATATTCTAAAGTACCTTTTCCCGGTGCCAAAGGAAGACAGCAAACGATTGGTTACCTTTGCGGTCGAAGAAGATTACATAAGCTTTCGTCATCACGTATACAAACAGCAGGGCAGCAATATTGTACTCACCGAGATTGGACCACGCTTCGAAATGAAACGTATAGATTTAGCACGCGTTTTACCGAGTGCTAATCTTTTATCACCTTATAGTCTACTGTATCAAGCTGGGAACAGTGGATACGTTGGACGCTGCGGAAACTGAATGGGTGCTTAGACCTTATATGAATTCAGCCAAGAAACGACTCTTCCTTTCGGCTGCAGTGGACAGCTGACCAACTATAGCATACGCAGAGAAAGAATGTATAACAGTAAAAAAGTTTAATCCCAAAAAATCCCCTCAACTGCCCGCTAGACGGACTGCAAAATGCATACCGTAAAACACCCTATGTTAAGTGGTACTCAAAGTGCCCAATTCCTTAAATGGCTCTTGGCGTCTTCGTATAGGCGTTTAAGCTGATAAGCTTTTGCCGTTAGTACGCTGATTTTCTCCTCTCCCCATTGTTTTGTGGGCACATTTTGCAGGAACAAAAGTATGCTTTGAAAGTCCGGCTGCTTTTGGACATCTTTGGACCAATTGCATAAGAAGACGGCGCATACGTACAAGTGGAAATCGGCAAAGCCGTTTGGCGTACTCTTAAATGAAACGACTTTGAATGAATAACAGCACGGAAGGCGATGGGTACAAATCTATACCAAGTAGGTGTCCCATAGACGGATGGTGGCCGATAGGGGAATTTCTCGCATCAAAAGATTGTTCATCCATCGAAACGAGAACTGCAGATATTCCACCTGATTTCTGCGCAAATGTTGATCAAGATCGCTGTCCATAACGGAGATGAGCGCTTTCAGATTTTTCACCTTGCTTTGAATGCCAGGCTGTTCAACGGTGTAGTTGTCCTGAATGGAATCGAGCAAAAAGGTGAAACACCAAAAGGTGTCAGCTTCGACGGCTTCCAAATCTTGGCGACTCAGCGATGCAATGTCAAAATGGTCCTCCGCCTTGGAGTCAACTTGGACGCGTTCCGATAGGAAGACAATGAAAAATGGCGTAACAAGGTCGTTTATGCCTTGCACGTAGCCACTACCGGGATGTCGATGAGCCCAAATGTACAATATCCGTTCAAACATCTTGAACAACATCTACTGTTGACGGACGTTGAATCATGAAAGCTTTACCTCCTGAACAACTTTTTGCTGGATCAAAGGAACCAAAGGGCACATCCTGGGGATGTCAATATGGATCTGCAAGAAAAGAAACAACTCGGTTAGGCAAAGCTAGAGAAACTACCTGTCTAAAAGTATCCTGATGCTGTTCGTCGTGACGAGTGTGAAAGTATTGTTCAACGAGGTTAAAGTACTCGTCGCGCTTTCGACGAAGGGTGTCTTCAGTCAGCTCTGTGTTTAGAGGTGCGTAGTCCTTTAAATTGGAATATTTGGCAAACAGGCTCGTCAAAATGCACTGCCTACCGCCAAGAGACGCCAAACTCGAGGCCTCAGCTTCGGCGGTATTCCATTCCAGCATACATCTCTTAATTCTTCGAAGTCACCTGTCAATCGTTTCAATTAGCGAATGAAACCAAAAACCCTTTGTCAAGCTGCATTTTACAAACATCAAGAATTACTGGAACATATGGTAAGCATTGCTTGCTCTGTCATTGTGTGTTTTCTCGATGCCTAAGCTGAGAGGATGGATGCACGAAATAATTACGTTTATCCAATTTGCCCCTATTCAAAATACCAACGATTCGATCGTGCCGCTGATCCACCAATGAAGGCACTTCGGATGCCCGTTTGCCGGCAGTAAACTTAGCATCAAATCCTGGTAAGGATGGATACAAAGGTTGCCTCTGGATTCCAGAAGCCGACGGGAAAGCGTCTAGAACGACAATAAACAATAGACGTGGGTATACTCAAAAAGTGGACCTTATTCATGCCTTGCTGCGTTGCAAGCCGTTGAAATGCCATCACTCTATTTATGTGGCTTGACACTGCGGGCGATTGATACGTTTGGGATTGTTTACCTGTCGACTGAGCATGGCTGTCAATAACAGACTGAGCTGAGCTATGTGCAACGCCAGGATCGATGCCACAGTCTTCCAAAGACCAAACATCGGATACGCTGAAGAAAGCAAAGACGAAGTGCAGCCAATTAAGGAAAGTAAAATATAACCTGGCTTCGAACGACGCGAATTTTCTGTCTTCCCTGGACAGCCTGTGCTGACTTGAGAAGCTAAGGTTAGGATAGAGCGTAGAACGACTAAAAGGCATACGTAATTACACCTCGGCGGAGAAAATATGACGTCGAGAAGAAGAGCAGAAAATTCTTACGGTTCAACGTGGTTAAGATCGCCAGCTCGAGTTTGCCCAGTCGCACCTGCACTGTACATTGGCTGAATACTGAAAAACGTAGCAGTGAACTGATGCAATGATGCTTTAGAATACACAAAACAGGCTCTGGCCAATCTGCAACCAGATTTGAATAATGTATGCACCAACTGGCACACAGACTGCATTTACAAAAAACGCAGTGCATTGGAACGTTATTCTCTTATACCTTTTATTATAAAAGAGAAGACAAAGGCAATTTCACGTTGACTTATTGTGAAGAAATGTTGCTGAAACTTCCCAATGAAAAGCCATGTAACTAAATAGGGTAGCTAACGGAGCGGTGAGCGAATCGGAAACATAAAGTTCAACAATTAAGCAAATGCAAGAACTCGCTGAAACGCACTGTAGGCATCGTTACATCTTTTTTGCCAAACCAAAAGTTCAATAAAAGCAATAAGCAACCCCTTTAATTTTTTGGACATAATCTTAGCGCTGGAGGACTTATGAAATGGAAATGAAAACATTTTGCTGCATTTTAAAAATTAGCAACTTGCAAATCACTAAAGATACAGAAGACAAAATTTAGCATACGTTTCACAAGGTCACCAAACCTGACTTCTGTCCTCAAGGACGCCACTTCAAAAGTTCGAAGAAACCTTTGGTGCTCCACGTATTAAGCAACTACGGACGCGTATGACGACATCAACTGTTTGCCCGTCCACCGCGGAAAATTTAAGAATGGAGACAGAACGCAGAGAATTGAAACAATGTTCAATTTCCTCTCACATGCAGTGCCAGTTGCTACTACACGTTGCCATTTTCATACTGTCTGGCAAAGATATCGAAAGTGCTGCTGAAGGAGAAACTATGCACACATACAATTTGCGCTGAACTTGCAAACATACAACAGCCTACTTGCAGTTTGCACGTTGCAAATGAACAAAAATGCAGTCTGCATTTCTCACTTCTTACTTCCTTGCAAGCAACTGCTTACCCACGAAGCCTCGAACGGGGAATGCATATTTAACGGCTGCTTCGTAAAAACATGGTGTAAAACGAGACAAAACCTTTTAAAAATGGAATGCATACAAGGAATGTGGAAATTAGCGACTTGCGGAATATTTTAAAATTTGTGTGGCAAAACAGCAGACGCCGTCGGCTCGGAGTAGACAACATGTGACATAATTGCGGAAGGTTGCTCTTCCTGTGCACATGAACTCCGTTGCTTAACCGGGTGAATATTTATTGTACTTGCCTGCCTGGAACTACAGATTGGCTTTGCCATCCTTGTCTAGCTGCCATTAGCATAGTAGGAGCATTCATTAAACCATAACAGTTCTACATGTTCCTACGTTTCCATTCCCATATGTCACAGTAATAAAAGTAGTTAGGACCAAAGGAAATACTGGTTCTTCATAAAATTATTTCGTACGAGAGAGGTGTTCCAAGTTTCAATTTCTTAACGTCATGAACTTCACTGAGCAAAGTGTTCTACAGGCATATGTCACTTTGCTACCATAAAAATCATTCTGCAGTATCTGATAAGCGCACTTAAAACCAGGCGAATTCTTAAGCATGGATATTACGGTCCCTTGATTGATTATTTGTACTCAATGCTTACTTTACAGTGTTTCCGTTCTCAGTGAGAACGGAACGATTAGTCTGTTTGCGATTGCGTTTAAATGATTTCCTCACCCACTTACTTGACTTAATTTTAAAACAGATTGCATCAACAGTGAGCAAAGTGCTAAATCTGCAAGCATCTTGTTGGTTATGCACCGGCCGTCATACTGCAAGTTTGCCTGCTGTCCTGTTCTGCCCTTGCGTAAGTCCAAGCGTAAACATAGGGTTTGTGCTGTAGCGGCTGTCCGAATTTTGCCGATGAAAAGCATTGCTTCGCAATGGTCATGCTTTCTGTTGTTTACGGTACTACCCTGACATAACGTGCTCATTAGATGCTGGGCTTTCTTCCTTCTGCCATGTTAGTGGAACCTGTTAGTAGCAGGAGTGCTACAGTACCTTGCCTTCGGCTTAGATAAGGGCAGAATAGAATGGCTGTAGGCTTGTCAGAAAGGAACTTGCATTTCTCAGACGTTGGAGCGTATAACCGACAAGACCCGAAGGCTGCTGTCCTAAGAGACGCTTATAACACACTGTCACGGAATAGAATAGAATATGTGTGAAGTAGATGAATTAATATGTACCGTAAGATACACATTTGAATACAAGGGAGTTTTCAAAAATTGGTAGGACAACGGGCTAGCGCTTCTGTTAAAAGCAAAGCCGTCGAATTACCGCAACATGCTATTTGAAATTTCAACGTTCCGTTTAAGCGGAAACTGCTAGACAGGATGCGCTGGTACAATGTACCGTAGCCCATGTTGCTTGAAAATCGCTTTGCTTTTTGCAGAAAAATTAGGTCTTTCATTTCCTTTGTTCTTGGCTACACGCCAGGAAGCGCACGCCGTTTTATCCGTAGTAATTTGCATTACGCATCGTTCAGCTATTTCCTACAGTCTTAACAATCACTGCAGAAAATGCCAACTGTTGGTATGACAGATTATATTGCGACTGAAAGCTGAGTGTTTTAATTTTTGCATAATGTTAACGACTAGAGTCTATCCGTACGCAGGTGCTTGTCCCAACGGAAGGGCAGCTTGTAAAAGCTTTTCCATTAACTTTTCCGTTTCGTTTTGTAATTCATTTGTCGAATACGCTGTGCTCCTTAGACTACTGTTAAGTGTGCGCATGTTCCTTAAATCGGACTTGTTGCAATGGTAATACCTCATTACCAATGCCATATGTGTGAGACAAAGCGCTTGTTTACCTTGCGCGTCCGTCGGACCATTGTACGCGTTTGCCGAAGAATGTGCCACCACGGCGCGGTGCTCTCGCATCCGTCAATCTTTTTTCACATTGTAGGGATCTCTTGGTGGCTGCTGTCGACGCGCATGAACATGGGTCTTGTTACCACGTAACGTTAAAACGTCAACACGATCGACAGCAATGAACTCTCGTACGCATCTCCGTCTTCAGCTAATGCGCGAGCAGGCTATGTTTGAACAACAACAAAACAGCTACGGGACAGGGGTCACTCCCACGACCGGCAGCTACGCCGACAAATCCGCCACAGAGATATCTGCAAGAGGGACTTCGGGGACGGGAGGCGTCGATTGCTCTCGTTCTTTGGCTACCTCCAGTACGTCAATCATCCTTTCGCAGCCTATACGATTCACTGGGAATCGGCTTGTCCATTTGCCGCCCCAAATTATTCACGTAAGTTTTACAGCTTCTTCACACCTTGCTAGCCTTCGCGGGATCCGAACGCGTTTATTGTGAGACTTGCGTTAGAAGGAACTTCTCTAATATAGTACTCTATATGATGAGTAGGTTGGCATTAGCTTAGGCGTTGTCTTTAGTTTCTCACGGAGCGAAGGAATGAAATTTTCCAGTATTTTGCATGATTATTGTTCATTCTTAATGTCCAATTTTTTCCATCGATATTCGTGAGAGTTTGTAGCTATTTCTCCACTTCACTTGATGTTGGCTAAGCTTGTGTTGGAGTAGTAAGGCAATTTATTCTCGATAAGCTAGGACAATTGATGCGCACTTTTGCTATTCGTTTGATGTGATTTTATGAGCAATTTCTTGTAAGTAGTTTCGCATTGCACTTTAATCCTTTGCTTGCAGAACAGTGTCTCCCGGAAGTCTCAAAATTGCAAATTTTCATTTTGCGTCAATCGCATCTCTCGACGCGCATTGCGTTATTATTAAATCTCTAACTATTGCATTGCATTAGTTTGTTCGCTGAAACGTACTCAAAGTGTCTTGCCTTGATATGACATCGTTTCAGGTGAACCCTTCGACGGAAAGTGATGAGTCGAGTGGCAAAAATTTATTGCTAAGCTCATCATTACCGTCTTCTCTTTCCTTTGGTTTGCCAGCGAGAAGCCCAAATGCATCTCGAATGGCCGGTGAGACGACTTCTGGGCGCTCTTGCACTCCAAAGCCGAGCTCCTTTGCTCAGTCTAGTTTAGTACGTTCTTTATTCCTGCAACGTTGCTCGTTAAAGTTGAGGTTGGCATTTTTTAGGGTAGTAGTTTAGGGAGGGGAAGTCCAATTGCTGTAAGTCCTGCTGGCTTTGCAGACAGTCCGCAGAGTGCCTCCTTTACCAGCGCTCAATCTGAGGTGAGCGTTAATCCATCTCGCGCGTGAATGACGTCCTTCATTCCTTATAGCTGGACGATTTAATTATAAATGAAATTTTATCAATGGAAGATGATATTCAAAAGAAGCGTCCCAGTCAGCAGAGCGGTAGTCAGTCTTGTTCCGGCAATTTGGAAACTCTTCTGGCGGAAGGTCGGGTACCTATGCCCTTAAAAGTTTCTAGCAGCGCCCCATCGTCTTCCGAATTTGAAATTGAATCGCTCGTGCATGACGAAGCGCTCAGAGAGCAGGAAGTAATTCGCGACCGGCGCAAGAAGGACATCCATAATATGAGTACGTCTACCTCATTCATTGTCTTCTTTTTGCTGTCAGTTTTTTCTTTAGTTGAACGGCGACGTCGGTATAACATTAACGATCGCATAAAGGAGTTGAGCACACTGTTGCCCAAATCATGCACCGAGTACGCAACTGCAAGCTGTCTACTTTTGTTTTTTGTTATGTGCATGACGCTGAGAGCTTTATTTCCTTTGTAGGGAGATGAAGTTGAATAAAGGCACAATACTAAAAGCTTCCGTCGAATATATACGGCATTTGCGGAAAGACCAAGATCGCCTTTACCAATTGCTCCAGAAGCAGCTCTCCTTGGAGCAAGAGAACAAGCGTTTGCAAGAACGCGTTCATGTAAGCTACCTTTGGGCATAAGCTTGGGGCGATCATTGAAAGAGATGCATATGTTTATTTTGTCATCATCCTTAATGAACATTTGATCATTGCTTTTTAGATTAGGCATCAGCTTGAACAGTTGTTCCATAGTTTGGCGGGTGATGGATTAAACAATCTTATTCGTTTTTGAATGATCTGATTTGTTTATAGCCTGATTTCTTGCATATTGGCTTTACGTTAAAATCGCTTATTTAAAAGCATGCGCTTTTTATAATATAAACTACCGAGTTATACACGCCTATTCGATGACAAGTTCTATTCAGCTCTCTGTATGGCATTTGTTGGCTAAGGGAGGTTTGGTCGGCGTAAATTTCCTATTGTGATACGTTTTAATCATTTTGTTTACGCTGTTAATGTTTGTAGGCTAAAATCTCCGCCAGCTGCGGCTTTAAAAGCTTTTTACGAGCGCTCTTGCTAAAAGGTGATGTAACCACTTCCAGCGACGAAGCTCGTAAATGCGACGTAATCCTAAGCCAGTGTATGCGCAGTAGTGTTCTTTTCAGACGAGTTGCTTGAATAAGAGCTATTCCGTAAGCGTCGAGTACGTACGCTTACTTCAGTTATCCCATTGAGGGCAGGATATTTCTCTGCTAATAGATGAGGCTTTGAACAATGATCACTTTTACGACCGCTGACCTTACGTAAGGCGAAACTACTTAAAGCATGCAGTTAGCTGGCTTCGCCCCAACAAGAAAGACCTTTCGCTTGCTGTATTTTTAAAGAATTAACATATGCTTTAACACTTTTATTTCCTTGTTTAATCTGTTAAGTTCGTTCAACTTTTCCTATTTTCGAATGTCTATGCTTCCTGCTACTGTAACCGTACATATCACTGCCGCACTTGCTTTTCAATTTTGCGCTCACCAATGTCACGTAGTTTTCTCGTATTGCCCAACCTGACGGTGCAATAGGCAAGATGGAACGTTGAAACAATTGAATGCAAATTCCGACTTTGTTGCGTTGATCGATAAAATGCAAAAATGCCAAGTCGATCATAGGCAATTTCAATAGCGTGTAAGCCTTTTTTGGGACAAGTGTGTAAAGTAGTTGTGACAAATTAGTTCCCACGGGAAGGTGGTGATTGATTTCTGTTGTGCTGGGGGGATCACACATCTCCATTTTAATGGGAGAAGTAGTGGAAAGTTGAGTAGAGAATGGATTATCCCTCTTTTTACTATGATGTCCAAATAATGGCTGACATTTTGTGCTGCCTCTTTCAGCTGTTATGCCTTGAAATGTAGGGAAGCTAAAAGAACGATCTACGCGTACCACATATAGTAAATAGATTATCTTCAACTATTTCCTTTTCTGTCAAAAGCAGATAATATTTCCGCTGTTACTGTCAGATAAATTTTGGAGACGTGAAGCACAGTATAGTGATTCTGCTATCCGCTGGTGACCAATTAGAGACTTCGTCAGTTAGAGATGTTTTACAACTTTTGAAATGGCTTGCTTGTACTGGGGTGAATAATTTTGGAAGAGCAAACTCGTATGCAAGTTTTCAAGTCTCGCTTTTCCGTGAGATTCTGTCGACAGCGCAGGAGAAGTGTAGTTTTTAGAATGTAACATCGTGTGATCTATTGCTTAGCGGAAGAATGTTGGCGAAATTTAAGTTCGCGTGAAAAACCAACGGCTGTGAAAATCGGTTCAAGGGACTGCGCTTGTCAAGCTTCTTTTAATAAATAAGGCAGCTGGTAAAAATGTGATGCATTTGTGTTACGGGCTTCAAGAACTATCATGCAATTTTGAAAAATCGTTGTTGGAGCCTGCGTACCAGCAGAAGAAAAGCACTTCTGCATTTGAAATGGGTATGCGAAGCTTCGGTCTTCAAGCGAGCATTATTTTTCGATGCAGTGGATGCTGTCGTAAGCAATCGGCTTACTCTATATTTATTGTTTCCCGTAGGAGAGAACTGTGCAGGTTCTGAAAGCCACCAGTCGGAAGACAGGCGTAAATTCAAATTTCACGAGCTAAGAAAGCTGTGTGACCAATAGCATGAGGCTCGTTGCAAAGTTTACAATTTTTAACGGACGCCTTCGTCTATTCCTATTGGGAGAAAAAATGTTAATTTTTAAAAAATTTGAATATAGGCAAACAACTTTTATTTGCTTGTTAGCTTCTAATGTATGCATGCAGGTTGTTGCTGAACGATGCATGTAAGCAGAGGAGATCTTGGCTTGTCGGGCCAAATAAAACGTTTAACTTAAACGTCTATGTGTTCGAGAACAGCTGATCGCGCTTATAGTAAATCTAGCTAATTCGATATTCACGTAATAGACATGATTGTCTTGTAGATTGAATTTTGTTGTAGGATTTAGAGAAACAACTTTCTGTCCACCCCTGTGCATCGTTGACCTGTAACCGCGTGGCCTCAGATGCTGGAATAGCAAGCAGTTCGTCGGAAGCATTTTCTTCGTCTATGAAAGCTGAACCTCCCGATTCTGATTATGCGCAGTATTGCTACGGTAGCCCGTCTGCCCAGATGCATACTCGAACTGATTATCAGCTTCCATCAGCCTATGTTAATCTTGGCAATATATCCGCTGCCAGGGCTTCCGAACGTTCCAGTCCTATGCTGAAAGGTTCTCCCTTGACTCCTGACAGTGTTGCTTCGTCAGATTGTTCTTTTACCGGTGTCCATTCTACTTCATTTTCTCGTGGTCACTTTGCATCAGATCCTGTGTTCACCCGCCGTGATACCAACTTGAACGAGCTGATGATTGACCTAAGCACTGAGGCGCTGTCGAGCCCTTCTAGTGGAATGTTGTCTTCAAATTTGGTCGATCCACTGATGTCTGAGTCGAGATTCCTCAGTTCCAAAGTGTCTTCGCCGGACGTTCAATGGGACTCTGCCACGTTCTCGCCAGAACCTCAGGAACAAATGGACTTCAGTGCTGCCGTGTGACGCAACGCGCAAAGGAGTATATTGGTTTGCAATAAGTCGCAATTTTTGCTCTCTACTTTTGGAACTCATTTTTTAGCCTGCCGAAGTTCCCCGTCATCCTCTACAGAACGGCTGTGCCTTTCTGGAATTGCTTTTGCTCGACCTTTCGGGTTGACATCCAATGATTGGCCACTTGAGGGCACATTTCCACGCTTATTCTCGTCGTTGTAATTGTAGTCCTTTGAAAGTTCGCTGCTTTATTCATTTTCCAGCTAGCTGCAGCCAATTGCTGATTGTTTTTTTCAAATGATTTTTCTTCTGCTGTAATGCAATCAAGCCGTAGTAGAGTGCGGCAACAATGGCAGTACGGCGTGTGATATGAATGCCGGCCATAGATATCGAAGCACTGATCCAGCGCCGCCATTTGAAAAGTCTTGTATGCGCACGATACCAAAGTATGTACTACTTTGAGCATATGTGAGGCCTTTTCTCAGGATTCGTACACCGGTAGCAGCGTTGGGCGCCACAACTTCGACTTCATAGTCGGCCTTTTGTTCTTCCTTGTTTGCCACGCTCATCTTTTTTTGCTTCATCGTTGTCTGACATTGAACAGACAGAATGAGCCCAACAAACCTTGTTGTTTTTGTTGACTGCTGATCAAGTAAAGCACGGGATCAAAATTAAGCGACCCGGTCGCCTAGCTAAGATCATAGTCGTACGTTGTTGCCAATTGACAAATTTCGCTTCAACCATGGCCGACGTGAATTCCCTGCCGAGCGTTGAATCTGCGCGGGGCACAGTGCCCCACTTCAAGCAAGCGTAGATTTCATCGTCCATGCATGGTCAGGTCAGCACGTCCAACTGCGTCACTTTTCATGTCATCGAAACGGGTATCGCTGTCAGCGAAACCGCGTTATTTTTTAAAAAAATTAAGTCATCAAGCATGCAGCGTCGTTAACCTAGTTTGCCACTTTTCCAACATGCTATATATTGCCAATAAGTGGTAAGTTTATTCGTTTTTATATTGTTTTGGAACATGTCGATTATATTTAACTTATTTGTGTGCATTTGTCTCGTGAATCAGGTAAATTTTAGCACCAAATATGGGCAACGTACGCTATTGTAATGTCTTTTTATTTGTAGATTTGTGGCGGCAAACTCTTAACCGAAATGCTCAAGGCTGAGCATGTAAGTGAGATCAGAAGAGCTCTGGACGAACTTCGTTTCCTTGCTGGCAGTGCGTATCAGATGAATGCGGGATCAGGGAATAAACCTTCCATCCGCATGGTAAGATCAACGTGACGTAAATATTACTATTAATGTGAAGCCGTTGGACAGCTGTGCTCTACCAAAACAATAAGGATTGCTGCACTGCGCTGAAATTTTAATTTTTTTACGTGACTTCCACCATAAATACGATTTCATCATATTAGTTGTGTGTAATGTATATTTTAAAAGGATGAAGCCTTCAGAACTCAGCCTGTTTCGTCATTAGCGTTAAATGATAGGGCTGTGTTAAAATGTGAGCGTACCTTATAAAGTGGCCGATTATTCGAGACACGTTAGTTACGACGTATCCGTTTATTCTGCGAAGCGTTCCAAAGCCTTTGGGCTACGTCGTGCCAATAATTATTGTCATGACGCGGAAGACGAGACAACACGTGTCCTGAAAGCTCCGCAAAATAAACAGGTACGTCTCGAACGTGAAAACCCATACGCTCGTTAAAAAGCATCTTGTATTTCATGAGTTAGTGTGTCTACACTTCTTCAAAACAAATGTACGCACACCGTTAGGAAGTTTCAAACTCAAGAAGATAAGCACCACGCAGAGTAAACGGGGAAACGGCGTTCTTCTCGATTTTAGTCTCTATAAAGCTCTCTGTCATGAACCTAACGTTTCCTATGCAAATGAGTATGTGGTGATCGTCAGTTGAAGGCAGAAACTGTAACTGAAAGTAAAATGAATGCAGCTGTGTTCAAGCTTTCGACTGGTACTTGTGTGGGCACGAGTCGTCCTGGGAAAAATCGATATCTTGAAATGTGACCTTGTAACCTTTCGGCGTGCTCATTTGCTCATTTCAAACTGTAGGTGGTATATCACAAAAACAATTTTTTCGATCATGTTAAATGGGCACATTTATCACCAACTAGTTTAGTGCGTTGTGAAATTGATTAAGCAGCGTACATTTTCGGAAGAACAAACTTGAATTAACAACGGTACTTGCTAATTCAAGTTTGAGCAAGGCGGCAGTCTCGCCGTCAATAGTCTTTGTAATCGTAAACCGGAACAGAGCTTTACGTTTTTGCAACCGCGTTGCACATTATCACTACTTCCAAAGGGGACGTCAGCTTATCAGACGCAGAGACGCTCTGTGCATTCCTCAGCTATCTTTTGCCCTCGTGCTTCAAGTTGAATTAATTTTTCAGTGACTTGTTTCAGAACTCAGATGAGAATGGATTCGTTGAGCAGAACTCGATTGCTTCAG
Organism: Trichuris suis; assembly: GCA_000797535.1. Classification (NCBI taxonomy): domain Eukaryota; kingdom Metazoa; phylum Nematoda; class Enoplea; order Trichinellida; family Trichuridae; genus Trichuris; species Trichuris suis. The sequence goes on from KN538406.1 coordinate 409,849, forward strand.
AACCTTCCTCTCTCGAAAGTAGCCTTTTGTTCGAAGGCGACATACTGCTTTCTCCAATGCAAGCTTCCGACATCCTTCATAGCGCGGCAACTTATGGGAACAGAAAGTTGGCTCGACGAAGCTTGGAACGAAGTCAGGAGAGGCGATGGCCAAATCGTACTGTTAGATATCAGTTTCACAATTCAATACGTAAGCAGCTGGTCACCAACGCTCCTTCCGCAAGTTCAACATTTCAGCTACTACCGAAGAGAGCCTGATTATGCAGTCGATTCGGTTTTGGCAACAAAATAGTTGTCTAGATTTTATTCTTGATACCAACCAAGCGAATGACCATGTACTGTTCTTCCGAGGAGGAGGGTTAGACGCTTCTGCTACAGTCACTACGCACATTTAATCTTGCGCGATTGTTCAGCTGCTATTCAATGGTTGGAAGGTATGGAGGATTGCAACTTATCTCCATTGGATATGGATGCGAATATGTTAGTTTACAAAGCTTTAGCTGCGTATGTACAGCGTTCGCTTGTTTAGTTCGGAGTGGTCACACATGAAATTGGTCATGCCTTGGGATTGTGGCACCAACAATCCCGTCCGGACGCGGACAACTTCATAAGAATTCTGCCGGAAAATGTTATTCAAGGCCAGTTGTTCAACTTCTTGAAGCGCAACAGTGATCAGGTTACCACTATGGGTATGCCGTACGATATGGGTTCAGTTATGCATTACGGACCAACTGTAATGTACTAAATTGAAAAGCCTAAGCCAAAGAGCCTCGTTGTTTAGGCTTTCTCGCGGGATTATAAGCTTTTCACAATTGTCACTCTTAAGAAAGGTTATCAACGAACAATTGGACAGAGAGAAGCTCCTTCTTTTCTTGATTTGGCCATAATCAACGCAGCTTATTGTGCTGGCAAGTCGAATTGGTGCATGGAAATATTTCTGCCTTGACGCGCTTCTTCCTGTCTTTCAGATAGCTGTTCCACCAATTTGCCCTGCGAGAACGGCGGTTACGCTCACCCTCGCTATTGCGATAGGTGCCTTTGTCCAGCTGGTCTTGGCGGTCAGTATTGCCAGGATAATGAACCCTCAAAGGAATCTTCCTGCGGAGGCGTAATTAAGGCAGCTGTCTTTCCCAACTGGAGCGTAATATCTAGTCCAGATTATCCGAATCCTTTCAAGAAAGGCCAAAGGTGCAGTTGGGTCATAAAGGTAGGTCTTTTCTGTTGCTTAGGGGGAAACAGGAGTTAAGCAATACCTACCTATATACAGGGTGAACCCGGCACGCGGTTATTCATTGAATTTGTTGAAAAATTCTCCATGACTTGCTCTGAAACATGCGAAGATTATGTTGAGGTGAAAAGTGAAAGAGACCTCAGACCCACCGGAGTGCGGTATGTTGATGTGCTAATAAAAGTATATAGGAAAGATGATTTGCATTTTCAGCTATTGTTGTTCCGAAGATTTGCCCAACGGTGTCATATGGGCGGAGGAAAATTTGCTAGTGATCATTTTTCACGCCAGCTCTGGCAATGGTTTTTCTGGATTCAAGGCTCGCATCCAGCAATGTCCGCCTTCACGTGCTTAAGCAATTTTTCTCATTGTTCGCTTTTCAGACGGAGGAGCAACTGCTCGTCCGTTGACTACCGTTGAAGCGACAACAAAGGCTACAGTATCGTCAACAACAACCACTACTAACCCATGCAAGCAAATAGTTGAACCAGCTGTTCCTGAGTGGACTAGTTGGTCTTCTTGGTCTGGCTGCAGCCGTGAATGCGGTGCTTGTGGCTTAGAGACTCGCCTACGCACATGTTCTGATCCTTCGTCTCAATGCCAGTCAATATAGCATACCTGTTAAAGTATGAAGGCATCCTAATTCGAGCACTTATAGGGGAGAAAGTTATCAGCACAGAAGATGCAACGCGATTCCTTGCGTAGGACGGGCGACATGCACCGATGCACTCTTCGTTGACAAGCCGTGCAGTCACAATGGAAAGCAAATCTGTTCGAGGTAGGTCCATACTTATAAAAGTAATTAGTTTGTCCATTTTGATCCTCTCAGCCTGGACAGCAAATCGCGGCAGTGCGAATTCGCTAGCTGCTGCAAGCCCTATGAAGCAGTGAGAGGCAAATGCCTAATGCGGCACTGAATCCAATTTGGACATTTTGCGAAGACTGACGGGTCATTCAAATATTGAATCATCGCGAGTGTGTTCGAGAGGTTATTACTGTAAACTTCAAGCCGCCGACTGTCCACCCTGAAGGTTTGCCGTTTGCCCACGCATTCATTAGGGGGCTGCGAGTTTTGTAAACGATAGTTTTTCTCCTTGCAGCCTCCTCATTGCCTCAAGTGATAAACTTGCGATTGTTCCAAAAGTTTTCTAAACTCTTTAGTCAAGAAATGAATCAAGCTCTCCAGGAGCCGTCGTAAAAATTGCGACGCAACATTCTTCTTAAGGCAACACTTGGCTCAGCTACATTGTTCGTAGACGAGTTCTCATGAAAGAGTAATGTAGTTTTCGATGCTTTACTTGACACGTAAGGTTTTGCAATGGGTTCAGCGCCGCTATTTGACAATCGATGCCGACAGCGCAAAACGCTTGGCTGTACAATGTTTAACAGAAGGGATTGGGCAAAGTCAATGGACCGCAGCTCCGGCAGGGTCACGAACCTGAAACGTCGAGGTCATCACATCTGCTCGTCATCATGACCAAGTCGTTGCCAATTTAAGGTTGGAACCTATGTGTTCATCGTAACAGAAGTAAAAAAGCCTACATTTTTCACTGGCACATCTTCTGATATTTGGCAACCTTAAGTCTAGACATTCTCGAATTCAAAGACTCCAAGTTTAGACAAGATAAATCGCGTTTCGCTGTAAAGCTGTTATTGAAATTCTACATTTACTATGTGCAGAAGCACTTTTCTTCGAGCTCGGCAAGTGCGCCTTTGCCAAGAGAAGCCCTTTAGCTTTTCATGAAGCTTCTGGTGGGTCAGTTTTTCTTTGGACCTTTCTACGTCATAATCAGGAGCACTTAAAAGGGCAAAGTGGTGAAGTTCATCTCATAGTTCATTCTGTACACCCGAGTCATCTCAGCAAAGTATTAAAGGGTGTCGCGTGCATCTCAGAGTTGGACGTCTTCTTCAAGCTCATCTCCATAGTCAGAAGCCTTTTTGTCAATTTGTCTCAGGGACAGAGGAAGCATTTTACTTCTCGAAACATATGGCAACGTTTTGGACGAAGCAAGACGTGCATCCTGTTGTCCAGTGTCACCACTACGTGATCAATGGCGTCTCAAGTCCAACAGCTATGCAAGTTATTCTCGCGGCTATGAAGATAAATCATCAGCCATTTGCGATGGTCGGCACAGCCAGTCTTGCACAGGGTGCGAAGTCGACACGACTGAAGCCACTATCTTAAATGAACCGTCACCTCGGTGACCATCAATGACCAAAGGGATCGCTGGCCGTAGGCGGCAATGGTATCTGCTCAATCGAGCGTGCCAGGAATAAAAAGGTCAGAAAAGTGATAGCTCGCTGCTGATTTACAGCTTCAAGCCGATGAACTATCCGCGTTAATGGACGCTCCTCATTTGTTATGACTTTTCTGCGCACGCTCATTCACTTGAACATTTGGAGTAATGTGCCCTTTCGACGTACGTCGTCCATAGTCCGCAGGGAGACGCGCCTAGAAATCGGTCGGCCATTGCGATCAATCAACATAGAAGGTTGAGCTTTGTTGTCCGTCAGATTATCCGGTCTGCCGAGCCAGTTCAAACAGACCGAAGCACAGTAGTAAGCCGGTCTTCACGCAATACAAGAACAACACAGTTGACTGTTCAAGTGGAGCATTATGCATTAACGCTACCGGGACATTTTGATCAAAAATTCTAGCCGACATTTCGCACTTGACTTCGACTGTGCACCTCTTGGGGATCATAGGACGCTTACGCTGTCCTGAGTAGTCTGCATTCAACCAAGAAAAAATCGTAACCTGAAAAGTGGAGGCTGAGTTTCAATACTAAGCACTACAAAGCTGACGAGGAAAATTTGAATTTCTACGACCTTAACACGTATACTTGCTCAAGTAGGAACAGAGGCTTCCTGGATGACACTGTTGCTCTACAATTGAGCATGTTTTCCAGAAAAAGCGAATAATCATCCCTGCTTCAATTATCTCGTGAAATCTAAGCCATTGACGGAGAATCAGCTGCAAGCGTTTGCTGTCTTTTAAGTTGGAGGAGATTCAGTGGAACTATGTAACCCTGCCTGTACACGGGGTTTATAGTAGCCTAACAGAGGCGAAACTGTTTTTGGAAGACAGCCAAGCGTTTCAATATTACTGGCGTCAATTGCAACATCTAATGAAGCATAAAAGCACAACCGATAAGCTACTGACTTTCATTTGTTGATAATTCAGAATATTTCTCATAATTCTTGTAAAGGTTTCTTGAAAACGGCTCTTCATTACAAAGGTTACAGAAGCAGTATTATTTTACAAATTTATCGCTACGTTGAATGAGTTAACGCGTGCACAGTACTTTAGGTGGATATCTCATAACAGGATGAAGGATAGGTAAAGTAAACAAAGGTAACATCCTTGCTAGCAGGAAATAATTTTCTTGACTTCTTGCAGCGTCGTATTTGTGCAATTCTAATGAACCACTTTTTGTATGCGTAACTACCTTGACTTATTAATAATGGACAGCTTGAAGGTTGATTGCTCTGCGGAAGTTCCGTAAGGCGCTGAAAACACCATTTTCCTTTCAGTACAAAAAGTGATAGGCGTGACGCTGCATGAAAGAACTTCAATCTTGCATCTTAAGTGTCCAGCTGATGGACAAAGCGGGTTGCTCCGACCGGCAAGAAACTTCCTGCAGCTGGGTAAGCAAAGACGCTCAATTGGATGGCCTTTGCTCCGGTGACGGGATAAATTGGGATTACAAGCAATTTTTTGTGGCCTCCCAAAGTGTTCGCAAAGGTGACACTACAATGGGAGGGCAGATCAAGCGGCTGATTGCACAATAACCACTAACGATTACGCCACGGGGGCAACGTAAAGTTTCGTTTCTTCCGCTGTGGTTCTATTATCTAACGAAACAATCAACGTCGACACGGCTGAGAGCCACTAATTAACGGCCGGAAGGTAATTTGCCACCGGTCACAGTGGCTGCAATGCCTTGATGCCTATTGGTCAACGCCATTGCTCCTCCCCTATCCCTCGTGGTACAAATGGCCAACAGCGGTGGTGAACCAGCAGACTGACATAGCTATTTTTTCGCGTCAAGCGCTTCTGCCGCTATGACAATGGCTTCAAGTCATTCCCGCATGGAGAGCTTCAAACAGGTAACAACTGCGAGTCTTAATAGCTATGTTGGGAGTGTTATTCAGGTAGAAACAGTTAAAGCGAGCGTAACGAGGAGAAAAGCTACAAGCTGTGCCGAAGGTCAGCAGAACCCAAGTCGAGACGCAGGAAGGCCAAGGCGGAAGTATCGCCCCAGAACCAAAGCAAAAAGTCCGGATACCTTGGCTAAGCAAAGACGGATGCGGCGAACGAAGGCTAACAACAGGGAGCGATCACGTATGCATAGCCTCAATGATGCCTTGGACCGTCTTCGAGAAGTGCTTCCCGTTTTGCCTGACGACAATAAGCTCACTAAGATTGAAACACTGCGTATGGCTCACAATTACATACTGGCTTTAACGAAAATCCTTAATTCCCCTGAAGAGGAAGGAGAAAGCTCATCGTCGCCAGGCAGCTATCTTTGCAGCAGTGGTATGCCTACTCAGACAAGCACTCCAATGGCGGTAGATTACATGACGTCAACTCAGCCAGCTGAGCAGCTCCCATCCGTTGTACCACCACTTACGAGCGTCGGTGTAGAGGAGCAACATTGCTACTATCAGCCCAACAGTGCGTACGTCACCACTGGGTACTATACAACTGCCTGGCAGACGAACGTCAGCGGCCCAGTCGTGGGTTACCAACTGAACCAGCCCATTGATCCAAATTGCTACCATCCCTGCTCTGCATATTCGTGACAGTCTCCTTCGCTGAGCCACATCCAGCTATACACAGGTCGTTTTGTGCAATAGTTAATTCTGCATCCCATTTTGGACAGTATTCTCAGTTGACTGATTCAACGTACTTTTTGAATGAACAGCATTCCGCTTTTGAACGTGTCCGACAAGGAGGGCTTGCAAAGGTCGCCGTAGCAGGCGGCGCGATAATCGTTTAGGACGATCAGCCGCTAAGCCTGAGGGTCAAAAGTGGATCAAGCAAAGTGGAACTACACACACTTATGCAGTCCATTGACTTGTCGAGGCGGAAGTTCAGGGCAAAGCGGATTAGCCGTAGATGGCTCACCGAAGCAAAGCTGAAAACGAGCTTAGTAAGGTAGCCAGATTTCATGCATCGCCGAGGAAATGGGCTGTGTACCCCGCTATGCTAAGAACAATTCCAGAGTCGCTTTGAGCTTAATGACATTCATTTCATGATGCTTGGTGAAGAAGAAAAGTATGCCAATGCATCCTATGTCAGTAGAAGAAAAGTGCAGCAGAGACAACGGCGCTACTACGAGTGAGGTCATTAGTCGTCCCTACGAGCTCAGGTAAGTTTGCTCACCTAAGGCAATGCGGGTAGTAGCATACCGATTGAGTAACCTATGATCAAACGACTAATCAGTCTATAAGATCAGCTTTCTTAGCGCGAAGACAGGTCAGTTGTTAGTTACAAAATCGAAAATTGCAAGCCTCTTAAGGCGTGAAAGAACTAGCTGTTACGGGAAATCGTAGGCAACCATATTAGGCAACATCGACACTGAAGAATCACGTCTGTCTTTTCGGGGAAAGTAGATACTATATCTGCCAGTGAAAAGATTCAATTAAGAAGTAGAGATCCAACCGAGATGGGTCGCGTTGCCAGCGAAAGTTCGCACCTTATCAGGCAGACGAAGCCGTTGCGAGTCTGGCCAATTTACCAACCTCGACCTGGCTTTGTTCCTTGAACGGAGACCGTACCAGAAACTAAAGGCCGTTAGCACAACGGAAAGTGTCATTTTACTGCTGACCATTTGTCAACCTAAATGTTCACAACGACTGGCTCCACCTCGCTGTCTTACGGCTAGAACCAGTTGACTTGGAATGGCAAGTGCAGGAGCAGATTGCCCAACATCCGGTCGGATGTAGTGGTGAAACGATGCTTTGTCCTTGTCCTGTGCCATCGCTTTGTAGGCATTTGTCAAGCCGAGACGGTTTGCATCCTGGCGAGAGATATCATGTCAACGAGCGCTCCCGTTGAGAGTATTGCACCGATCGACCAAGTTTACCGCAATGCTTGGATGAATGTAGATAAATAGGCTGCCGTTGGTAGATTGCCTGAGTAGAGTGGCCGATAGACGCCAGACGTGTCGCTCCAACGAATGATAACGAAAAAGGTATGTCAAGTGACTAAGGGTTAGTTGATTGCCTATGCAACTGTTCCCGCTCTCTTCGATCTATTAGGATACTGAAGCACCTATGACGGAAAGCACATAACCTATTTGCGGTAATATCTATTGATCCGACGGCTCTCGCAACGGCATTATGTGGAAAACAATGACAGATGATGTGTGAGCACTTAGCAAGAGTCAAATCGTGGCCGATAGATGACCAACGGCCGTAAAGGTCAAACTGCTTTTTGTTCATCCTAAATCTGTGCTTTAGCTATCCCGTTAATCTGCTAACGAAACCAAGCAATAGGAAGTAATCTGATGGCGTCTGCTGCATCACTGCACTCCATCGGACATTTCAAAGGAGCTGAAAGCTTCAGCTGTGACGTATAGGTGTACATATCTGCACTAACAACCTCGCCGAACGTTTTCCCCTTAACTAAGGCCACAAATAAAGCTTAGAGAGCTCAGTACAATGCGAAACTTTTGTGATGATACAGACATTGCTGACATGAAAGACAGTATTCCTACGAATGCTCAATTGAACTAGAAGGCGGGCATTCGCAGATTGTGTTATGAAGAAAAGATGAGCCAGAAAATTTTCTTACAGTTTTCCAAAAGAAAGGGAAAACTCATGATAGCCCTTAAGCACAGAGCGACTATTTTGCTAACAGTGGCAAACTCTGCAAGCGATAAATCTAAATCTATTACGCACTTAAAATTATAGAACGTATTCCCCTTGTAATGTAGAGCAGGACAGTTTAGATTGCAAATACGTGAATAAACATGGATTGATAATCGTTAAAACTTAGCATTTCAAAAACCGCAAACATTAGCACTATTGATGCATGGCTGAAGGGAACTGAGGTGACAAAGCTGCGGTGAAATTTGAAAAGCAAACTCAAAATTAAACAGCAAATTGAAATTTGAAAGCAGAAACGACCTTAGCAAAAAGCAAATGCTCCCGTCGCTTATGGACAGTTTAACAAACAGTAAATAGATTGTAAGGTTACAATAGGAAGTTACGTAGGATGCTGCAAACTGCTCGAACTTCCTTCATCCAGCGTATTGCACACTGCTAGTGTGGTGGTATTATTATATCGATTATATATGTGGTGAACAAAACTGCAGGTTGGAGTACGGTTTTTACAATGTTCCTTTTAAACGCCTGTCCCACTTCGAAAGCTTAAACTTAGTAGGGAAGTTAGGTTGGCTAATTGCATTTTGTTGCGATGGACTAACTATTCCTTGCTAGTATGATAGAAGACTTAAGAGACGATAAAACTGCTACTGTTCCGATCGTGATAGAGCTTCATTAAAGCTTTGACGGCGGCGTATTGAGGTACCAGCAGAGAAGCAAGAAAGGCAGGTCTGTGCAAATTTAATTTCTACTACACGCTTGTCTGGAATAGCGGCGAAAAGTAGACAAAATAGTTGTACGTTGTGCGCCTAGTTGGCAACAAGCCTGCGAATCAAATGTACTGTCGAGCGCCTTGCATTCCGAAGTGGTTAAACAGTCCAGTCGCGTCAAACCGGTTATTTATGAGCCATTGTACTTCTGTCTTTTTCTTGCTTTCCATTGAATGCACATGCCGTATAAATTTTTTTCGCAAATTCTGCAATTGCTATTTAAATACAGTAGTGAATGCAGTCAGTTTATGTTTCCTAAGAGATTCACGCAGCTCTTTAGCCATCTTATGACTTTTCACGTTCCTCTAGATCAGTGTGTGTTCACCTGGCAAGTTTTTGTTCTGCGCCAATCAATAGTTTTAGTTTCCCATTAGATGTGGCAGAGTGAAAGGCGGCTCGACTTTTCAATGACTCATTCAGTATTCGCGTACCGGTTACTCGCATTCTGTAGTATTGCTCGTTTTGTTGCTAGCACGCAGTTGCGTCTCTGAAAGCGTTATGGCGGCGGCTGATGTGTCGTCGGATTCAATAACCGACGTCAGTGGGGTGTCTGTGGACATTGCCCAAGTGGAACTAGCCGAAGCAGACGTTCTTGTATCCTTTGTCAAACGCATGGTCCTTCTTCTACTTGAGGATGCCTCAGGTTTGTTGTAGAGACTTAGGTTCCTTCGATCAGTGAGCTTTTGCGTAAACGTAAATACAGGCGGACTTGCTGGGGAGAGAAGCGCCTCTGCGCTCGATGAATGTTTTTCCAAAAGCGAGAGTATGGAAACTTTTCGGCGCTTTATAGCCGATGTCCAGACGGTGGTCCTTATGATTGAACGCTGCAGCGAAAGAGGTGACGAAACAGACTGGAGCCGTTTCACGTTTAAGTAGTTTTTTCCAGAAAGTGAACTGGGCGAGCCAGGAGAAAACGCTTGCGCGGATGCTGTTGAAAATGTGACCTACAACGTTTCCTCGGAAGTTCACTTCTCAAATTCGAAAACTAGCAGGTTGCACCTTTTCTTTGCACTGCATATATGGAATACAATAGCTTTCAGCTTGGTGCTTATCAAGTGTGGATCAGTAATTGAAGCAGATAAACCTCTAATCCAGCAAATTCGTTTGCTCAGTCTTACGGATGGTTCGCCTTACGAAACATTGCACTCGTACATTGCTACGGCTGTTTCTCCGTATTTTAAATCCTACGTTAAGAGATCTGGACGGAATGACAGGTGCTCTTGTTTTTCTGCTTTCCAACTGCTGGGATGAAGTTTGGTCCTTATAGTTATCGTGACAATGAGAAGGTTGCACCTTCGGTGGAAAAGAAGCTGATAGAACTGGAGATGGGCCTTTTGCATCTTCAACAAGACATTGAAATACCCGAGATAACACTTCCGGTACATCCCGTTGTACAAGCAGTAGTAAAAAAAGCAAATGAGGAAGGCCGCAGGGCGAAAGTGACTGACTTTGGAGATAGGGTTGATGATTCGACATTTTTAAATCAACTGCAGAACGGTGTGACGAGATGGGTTCGCGAAATGCAGAAGGTTTGACATTTAGTACGTTTGGCATTTTTCCATTTAAGTATACCCTGACCAGGTTACTAAGCTGGACCGTGATCCAAGCTCTGGCTCTTCTCTGCAAGAAATTACATTCTGGCGCAACCTGGAACGCGCCCTGCTAAACTTGGTGGAAAAGCGCGAATCTCCGGAAGTCACTTCAACCCTCGAAGTGCTTAAGCATGGAAAACGCTTTCATGCCACTGTCAGCTTTGATGCAGATACTGGTAAGCTTCCGAAGGCATGTAGCCGCTCCTATTGTCGCTGTGTTAGGTTTGAAGCACGCTATCGACATGGTCAACGACTACAACCTGTTGATGAAAGACTTTCCCATTAATGATTTATTGAGCGCGGTCGAAATGGACCGAATCAGAGCTGCCATAGCTACCATTTTTGGACATCTTCGCAAAATCCGCAACACAAGATACCCAATAGCTCGATGCCTACGATTGATTGAAGCCATATCGCGAGATTTGCAATTGCAAATGCTCAAGGTGCTGGGAATGCGTCGCCTGTTGCAAATAAGCTTTGACGAGTTTGATAAGGTGAATTTTCCTTGTCTGTTGGAATTTCTACTTTGGCAACAATCCATTCTGCAAAGGTGATGGCTCAAGCATTTGAAGTGTTCACTTGCTGGGACGACGAGTACGACAAGCTGCAATGCTTGCTGAGAGATCTAATGAAGAAAAAGCGGGAAGAGCAATTGAAAATGGTTTGGCGCATTGTGCCGGCTCACAAGAAGCTTCAAGCCAGGTTGGAGCAAATGAGGAAGTAAGCAAAATTTTGCATTTCACCTTTACTAGCAGAGCAAGGGATTAATGTTTCTTTAAGCCCTGAAATAATTTTTTCTACAACCCTGTTTTGTAGAATAGCGAATGCAGGTAAACATGAAATCCTACAGTATGCAAGCACAGTAGAAACTCAGGTAACCAAAGTATGAATAATTCCTGCAAATGACTAATCGAAAATTCTGTTATCACAGTAATTTGTTCGGCGTCAGTTTTTCTTTGACTTCATTTATTTCCCGTCCTCATATAGTAATCTATCAAAAGCTTAGTTTGGGACATTCTAGTGGTTATGTGTGTCTGTAGCTTGGAAGGTCAGCATTGCTTATAGGTACAGCTCTCAAGAAAACAGCAGTTTTCAACCTGTGCAAACGATTTTATTGTTTGACGTATCATAGTGAATCAGTCAAACGTTCGAACCACCGCGGAGAATGGTGTTCACAACTTATACATAAAGCGTATATAGATATCTGCTTCCGTAAATTCCCATCGTTAGAAGTGCCGCTCTGTTTATAAGTATATTCAAGGGATAATGCTCTCCCATGCTTATTTTTGAAAAGACGACGGATAATGACAGCATCTGCATTGATGAGCAAACTTAATTAGCGGTTCAAGAGCGCTGTAAAGTATTATCCGTCTGTCAGTTGAAGCGATCGCGAGAATGCCTTTAAGATAGTCTGCTAGAAATTAATTTTTAATAATCCTGTTCCTTATCTGTCCTGTGGCAGTGGCTTTTATGTTCTTCGAATTGTTGTAGTCAAATTTTATAACAGGCGGAAGGAAGGTCGAATATTCTTCCGCCTCAACGGTTGTTGTTCTCCTGGCATGGGATTTTTCAGACGGACCGCTTTTATAGGTTTCGTAGACATCATGAACAGTTGCGTACTGTAATTGTGCGCGTTCTACGACTGAAGAAACAGCAGCAATCGCTGAGTGTCAATGAAGCTCCTCAGTTGAACAACGGCGAAAGTCCTCGTCTCTTAGAAGGAGCCGACGCCAATTCAGTTGAGGTATGTATGCTTGGTTGAATACGCAGTTGGTCGAAAGCTTGCCTTTCTAGGAGGTGAACATAGCCTTCGACATGGTACAGAATATAGACTGCTTAGACTTAACCAAAGAAGGTTGTGACAACTGGGATTCCGCCCTGAAATGGTAAACTGTGCGCTTAGCCTTCACTTATAATGATTCTTTTCCTATTCAGTTACGATGAGCGGATCGATCGAGTTGAAGGAAGGATTGCCAGTCGGCTGCGAGATCAACTTGGCGCTGCAAAGAATGCAAACGAGATGTTTAGAATCTTTTCCCGCTTCAACCCCCTTTTCGTCAGGCCTCACATCCGTGGCGCCATTCGCGAATATCAGACCCAATTGATCCATCGAGTTAAAGACGACATTGAATCTTTACACGAAAAGTTCAAGGTGAACTTTTCAGTATATCATCGAAATGTAATTGACGCTACTTTTTAAAGAAGCAGTTCTCGCAAAGCAAAGCCTGCTCAATGAGCTACTGTTTCGACATACCACCTGTTTGCGCTTACGTAATTTGGGCAAAGCAGGTATATAGTGGAGATATTCGTATTAGTCGAGTTCAAATGCATTGCAGTGAAAACGTTTCAGATAGAGCGTCAGTTGGCTCTTTACCTTCGACGTGTTGAAGACGTCCTTGGAAAAGGATGGGAAAACCACATTGAGGGGCAGGCTTTGAAGGCGTTTGGCGACAGTTTTCGCCACAAGCTGAACACGCAAGAAGTATTCGACGATTGGGTCACAAAAGTGCAGGCGCGCGATTTGGGAGTATCCGGTCGAATTTACGTAATCGACAATGCCCGGCGTCGAGTTGACGGCAAAGTGGTGCCTCACTTACGTGTAAATTTTGCCCCTGAGATAATAACCCTTGCAAAAGAGGCGCGTCACTTCAAAAACCTTGGCTTTCGGGTTCCATTCGCCGTAGTAAACAAGGCGCATCAAGTGAATCAACTGTACCCGTTTGCCGTATGCTTGATTGAATCCATGAGAGTTTACGATTCCATTAATGAACGTATTTGCGGCAAGGAAGGTGTATCTGCCTTGTTGGCCGGCTTGATCAAAGATATACGTTCCCAAATAATGGAGGTACCATCCGCCTTTGTGATTATCCGCGCTTAAGTCCCTTCTTGCCTTTTAGGGTGCAAATTTGGTTTGGGAGTCATATAAGCTTGATTCCTATGTACAGCGTTTCTCTGAAATGATATCGCATTATCAAGAGAAGGTGGAAGAAGTGTTGCACATTGAGGAACAGATTAATACTCAACTTAGTTTGCTGGACACTTGTCAGTACTCGGCTCCGGTTATACAGCAGATTCTTCAAAATGTTCAAAAGTTTGTGGACGCCCTTAGCTTGTATGAATATTCAAATTTGCCATTTTGGGTCACGCAGCTGGACGAAACGGTACCGCTTTTCGTCTTAACTAATTTCGTGTCCTACGCTGCTTGTAGATCGAACGGAAGTTAGTTGTACGCCTCGAGGAAGGGATCAAAGCATGGGTGCGAGCCTTAAACGGGGTAAACGAGGAGATGTCGTCAACTGAAGATCTTTCAAAAGATTCGAAGGCACGAATTGGTGGCGATCCTATCCTGCAGGTTGGCGCGCATTTGGCGCTATTCTCTTTGAGCGAAGTTTCCAATTTGAATATTCGTTCTTGCAGCCTATCATGCACGAAATTAGATTGACTCAACAAGTTATGTACCTTTCTCCGTGCATTGAAGAGATCCGAGTCAACTTATTGCAGCAACTATTTTCTTGGGAAGCAATTGTCACCACGCAGACGCGCATATCAGCCTCGCGATATCAGGTAACTTCTCTTTGTCGATCGTTTCGATGACTATACGTTATTGCACAGTGTTATTTCTAATATATTAATATTTTGACTAGTATGTAGATAAGTATGGTTGCACGCTTCGATTTATGCATAAATCTTTTGCGACGGTCCAAGAAAAACAAAAATGTTGCTACGGGCCGTTAGCAAACGCCCAATATTCAATGCCCAACTATTGTTTTGCAGGTTGGGTTCGAACGTAGCCAATATCCCGCTACATACAGAAATCTATTGGCACGAATGCCAAGCGGCTGCAAAGTCCTTACCGATGCTTATATGGTTATTGAAAATTTTGTGAGCAAAGTTAAATTTTACGTTGATGTAAGTTGACGTAATGCTTTTTTGGAATATTCTATGCTAAACTTTTTAAGGAGTGGCTTCGCTATCAAGCGCTTTGGGATCTTCAGGCAGACATGCTTTACGATCGTCTGGGCACCGACCTATGCAGGTGGATGAGGACATTGCATGAAATCAAGGAGGCGCGGGCAACTTTCGACACGTCGGAAACGCGCAAGGAATTTGGCGTGGTCATCATCGATTTTGCCAAGGTGCAATCCAAGGTGTTTCTCAAATACGACTCTTGGCATAAGGAGATTTTGCAACGCTTTGGAACTTTGCTTGGAAGCGAAATGCATAAACTCTATTCGACGATTAATAAGAGCCGAAATCAGTTGGAACAACAAAACGTCGACGTTAGTAGCACGTCCGAAGCGGTTGGTTTCATCACGTACGTGCAAAATTTGAAACGCCAAGTCAAGGAATGGGAAAACAACGTCGAGGTTGGACAATGAAGCTTTTCTTGCTGACTTTGCTTTTCATGTGCCCTTTGCAGAACTTCAAAGAAGCGCAGCGCATTTTGGAAAGGCAGAGATTTCAGTTTCCCGCCAACTGGTTGTACAGCGAAAATTTCGAAGGCGAGTGGTTAGCCTTCAGCGATATATTAGTGCGACGAGATAGAGCAATTCAAAATCAGGTAATTTAGATTAGGCATTTTCTTGACGCGAACCGAATTTTCGTGTAAGGTAAATGTTCTACAAGCCAAAATACGCCAAGAGAACAGCGTCGTGGAAACGCGGAGCGGAGAAATCATTGCTGATTGGAATGCGAATAAGCCAATTGCAGTATGTGCCACTGCATTAATGCATTAAGGAACACTTGGTTGAGCTCGTGTTGTTTTACAGGGTGATCAGCGACCATCCGTGGCGATGCAAACCCTTAGTATATACGAGGCCAAGTTGTTGCGTTTGAAAGAAGAAAGAGATAACATCGTTCGCGCAAAGGAAGCTCTGGAACTGAAGGAGACGGCGCATCCGACCGTTCATGGAGAAAGGTTAAAGGTGGCCATAGAAGAATTGAACGATTTGAAACACGTCTGGGAGGCGCTCGATCCCATTTATCAAGAATTGGACGAGGTCAAGGAACGAGCGTGGCTCAGTATACAACCTCGAAAGTTGCGGCACAATATTGATTCCTTGTTAAATCGAATGAAAGAGTTATCTGCGAACTATCGCAGTTACGACGCCTATGATCATCTCAAGCGTTTATTGCAAGGATATATCAAGGTACTTTGCATTTTTTACTGACAAAAGATTTTTAATGTTTGATTGCTCTCAATTCAACTTTACATAGTCTTGATAAGCCTATTAGGGACCCGGCGCCTCTTTCTACAACGTATTGCCTTTAAGGGTGTAGCACTACATTTGTTGATGTCGCTTGGAGTTGAATTGCCTGCGAGTTTGTATTTCTTACTATTCAGGTGAACCCTATCATCGTGGAACTAAAATCGGACGCATTGAAAGAACGTCACTGGAAGCAGCTTATGAAATTGTTAAACGTCTGCTGGAGTTTGAACAGCCTTACGCTCGGCCAGGTGGCGTACAGTTTCATTTCTGCTTTTTTGCTTTCCAAATTCCGGGTTTTCAAGGTTTGGACATGCGATCTGCAAAAGTACGAATTGGCAATAAAGGATATCATATTGGTGGCTCAGGGAGAGCTCGCCTTGGAGGAGTTCCTGAAGCAGGTTCGCGAGTTTTGGCAAGTTTACGAACTGGAATTGGTGAGCTACCAAAACAAGACAAAGTTGATACGTGGATGGGACGACCTTTTCACCAAGTTGAAAGAACATATTAACAGCATGCACGCAATGAAGCTGTCTCCATACTATAAGGTTGCCGTTGCCGTATTCGGCTGCGTAGCGCATTATTTTTTGCTTTTCTGTACTTTAGGAATTTGAAGAAGACGCGATAGTGTGGGAAGAAAAATTGAATAGGATCACGGCGCTATTCGATGCTTGGATTGACGTCCAGAGACGTTGGGTTTACCTTGACGGTATATTCAGCGGTTCAGTGGACATCAAGACGTTGCTTCCGGTGGAAACTTCAAAATTTCAAAGCATTAGTTCGGAATTCTTGGGTATTATGAAGAAGGTGGCGATTGCTCCAAGAGTCATTGAAATTTTGAACATTCCCGGCGTTCAGCGCCTGTTGGAACGTTTAGGCGACATGCTAACCAAAATTCAGAAGGCGTTGGGCGAATACCTTGAGCGCGAGCGGTCGGCCTTCCCTCGATTCTACTTTGTTGGCGACGAAGACTTGTTGGAAATAATCGGCAACAGCAAGAACATTCCTCGTCTGCAAAAGCATTTCAAGAAAATGTTTGCCGGCGTTGCTGTGATACTGTTCAACGATGATTATTCGCAAATCTTGGGCGTTTCATCGCGAGAAGGAGAAGAGGTCCACTTCGTCAATCCCATTCTAATCAAGGACGTACCGAAAGTAAATGAATGGTTGAGTATGGTGGAAAAGGAAACTCAGTCGACCTTGGCGCAACTGCTTGCTTTATGCCTGAAAGATTTTCGGCAATTCAAGACTGAATCTATAGATGCTACAGCTTATTACAATTGGTTGGATAAATATCCAGCGCAATTGATTCTCCTGTCTGCTCAGATAGCATGGTCGAACGACGTAGAGTCCGCTTTGAGTAAATCGGCAAGCTTACAACCGACGGTTGACTTCATTGACGCAATGTTGAAATTGCTGGCGGACAGCGTTTTGCATGAACATCCAGTTTTGAGGAGGAGAAAAATAGAACATTTGATAACTGAGTTTGTTCACAAGAGGGACGTAATGCGTGAACTTTTGGACTGCAAGGTCGACTCCAATCAGAATTTCCACTGGTTGCGCCAAATGAGATTTTACTTTGACCCGTCGGAGCCGTCACCGCAAAAGAAATTATCCATCCGAATGGCGAATGCGAGCTTCAATTACGGTTTTGAATATCTTGGAATACAGGATAAACTGGTGCAAACCCCGCTTACGGATAGGTGCTTTTTAACGATGACTCAAGCTTTGGAGTCACGCCTTGGCGGTTCGCCGTTCGGGCCAGCGGGTACTGGCAAGACGGAATCGGTGAAATCGCTGGGTAACCAACTTGGTCGCTTTGTGCTGGTGTTCAATTGCGACGAGAACTTTGACTTCCAAGCAGTGGGGCGTATTTTTATTGGTCTATGTCAGGTGGGCGCTTGGGGTTGCTTCGACGAGTTCAACAGATTGGAAGAACGTATGCTGTCGGCGGTTAGCCAGCAGATTCAGGC
Organism: Trichuris suis; assembly: GCA_000797535.1. Classification (NCBI taxonomy): domain Eukaryota; kingdom Metazoa; phylum Nematoda; class Enoplea; order Trichinellida; family Trichuridae; genus Trichuris; species Trichuris suis. Next base: position 427,452 of record KN538406.1, read on the forward strand.
CATCCAGGAGACCCTTCGCCTCAGTCAGACGAAGAGCGACGTTACGGTGGAACTTTTGGGCAAACGCCTTACCGTTAACCCTTCCATGGCCATATTTATCACTATGAATCCTGGATACGCTGGAAGAACCAACTTGCCCGACAATTTAAAGCAGTTGTTCCGCAGCTTAGCGATGACGCAGCCTGATAGGCAGTTGATAGCCGAAGTGATGCTCTTCTCTCAAGGATTTCGTTCTGCCGAAAAGTTAGCCAGCAAGATTGTACCATTCTTTACCTTATGCGCTGAGCAGCTATCCAATCAAACGCACTACGATTTTGGTCTTCGCGCGTTGAAATACGTGCTAGTTAAAGCGGGTAATGTAAAACGCGAGAGAGTTCAGAAGGTGAAGGAAGAATTGGAAAAGTCGGAGCAGATAGTCAGCGAGGAAGCTATAGCTGAGAAGTTGGGTGAGCAAGAAGTGCTTATACAGTCTATTTGTGAAACGCTTGTCCCAAAACTGGTCGCTGAAGATATACCGCTTATGTTCAGTCTGCTGTCCGACGTTTTCCCGGGAGTGGCGCACGTTAAAGCAGACATGAAGCGTTTGCGCGAAGAAATCAGCGCGGTTTGTTCTGAAAGGCACCTTTGCTATTCCGAAGTGGACGGCGAGCTTGGATATAGTTGGGGCGAAAAAGTGATCCAACTGTATCAGATTATTCAATTGAATCACGGGCTCATGATGGTTGGCTCCAGCGGTTCGGGAAAGACAATGGCGTGGCAAGTATTGCTGGAAGCTCTTCAACGCGTTGATGGCATTGAAGGAGCAGTACACGTCATTGATCCGAAGGCAATAACCAAAGATGCTCTTTATGGTACATTGGATCCCAACACAAGGGAATGGTCGGACGGATTGTTTACGCATATCTTGCGAAAGTTAGTTTAAGCCATTTCGTTGCTTCCAATGGATTTGTACCGCCCTTATTTTAGAATAATTGACAATGTAAGAGGAGAAATCACTAAGAGGCAATGGATCATTTTCGACGGCGATGTTGACCCGGAATGGGTGGAAAACTTGAACTCAGTTCTTGACGACAACAAGCTGCTAACGTTACCCAACGGCGAGCGCCTTGCACTCCCGCCGAACGTAAGCCGTTTTGAAGCTTTTTAATATTTTATGCTCATGTTTACGTAATATCTACAAAAGCAGAGATTTTATTTTGTTTTTGAACTATAATGTATTGTGTATTTCAACATTGTTACCATAAACTTTATATTGACAAATTCACCCTTCAGTCTAGCGCAGTCTTTGATATATGCATTATACGGAAAGGCGTTTTTAGGTGCGGATTATGTTTGAAGTAGAAAGCCTCAAGTACGCCACTCTGGCAACGGTTTCGCGTTGCGGAATGGTGTGGTTCTCGGCGGACTGCGTATCCGATGAAATGTTCTTTGAGTATTTCCTCCAAAAGCTTCGGCACATCAGTTTGGACGTCAGCGATGTTGGAGGCGTAGCTTTACAAGCATTCTCTGCTTTGCCTACAGCGGCGACTTCGATGCAGCAGTCAGTGACTGAGAATGTGTCGTCTTCTTTGCAGACGCAGCGCGATATAGCGAATATCTTAGCGCCGTACTTTCGTGCTGGTGGTTTAATCGCACGTTGTTTGGAATATGCCGCTGAAAACGTGGAGCACGTCATGGAATTTTCAACTTGCAGAGCTCTGAGTTCCTTCTTCTCCATGATGAACCAGTGCGTTCGTAAGGTGTTGCGACATAATCAGCAACATAGCGATTTCACTATGACCGTACGTTTTCTCTATTCACCTTTCGGTATCCTGTGCCTTCTTATTGCAGCTTGACCAAATTGAACGGTTTATTACAAAGTCATTAGTGATCAGCATTGTTTGGTCATTTGCTGGTGACTCGAGGCACAAGTTTAGGCAAGACCTGTGCAACTTGATTCGTAGTCTGACCACCATTCCTCTGCCTGCTCAGGAAAGCGTTTCGTTGACAGAGTTTGAAGTAAGTCGTACTGTTGCTCCGCATGCCTTTTGAACTCCCTTTTCACTGAGATTAATTTAAATTAAGGGACGAGACCATATTATTAAACTCAACAGTACGGAGCCTTCAGGACAGGGCCACGTCCTGTCGTCAACGTGGTACATAATGGCGTCATTACGTCTTGACGTTAATAAAACTGTTTTCCCTCCGTACTATCAAATAATGAAATTCGAAAAAATCTTTAAAAAGTCGCAGTTTCGGTGTGGTGGTTTTGAATACTTTTCCCAGGAAGGCCTTGTAGAGGGAGTTCGGTGCGCCTGAAATCGCCTAAGTGTACTTTCGAAGCACTGTTAGCCGGTATATCATGCCCAGTAAAATTTGCCTTAGCTTCCTAGCGGGACCATTTGTGGCAATTATGAATTTGCATTGTTGTTTGTTTGCTTAATTTAACTAAATGCTTAGGTGTCGATCGATGGAGAATGGCTGTCATGGCATAGCAAAGTGCCCGAAGTGGAAATTGAGTCTCACAAAGTTGGATCACCTGACGTAGTGATCCCAACAATTGATACCGTTTTACACGAGCAACTATTGTACACGTGGTTGGCTGATCACAAGCCGCTGGTGCTTTGCGGGCCTCCCGGCAGTGGTAAAACGATGACCTTGTTCGCGTCGCTACGCTCTTTGCCTGATATGGAAGTGATCGGTTTGAACTTTTCGTCCGCTACCAGTCCTGAACTTCTGCTGAAAACGTTCGACCACTATTGCGAGTACAAAAGAACTCCTAACGGCGTTGTGCTGGCACCTGTTCAGCTGGGAAAATGGATAGTGCTCTTCTGCGACGAAATCAACTTACCAAATTATGATCGCTATGGCACGCAGCGAGTGATTTCGTTCTTACGGCAAATGGTCGAACATGGCGGCTTTTACCGCAGTTCAGATCAAGCTTGGGTTACAATAGAACGCATTCAGTTCGTAGGCGCTTGCAATCCTCCTACTGATCCTGGTAGGAAGCCGCTGTCGCTGAGGTATTCACTTGGTCGGTCTGAGTGCGATTAAGGTCGCTTTAACATATTGACGCATTGTAGATTCCTACGCCACGTCCCCGTGGTGTACGTTGATTATCCCGGCGAGATATCTCTAAAACAAATCTATGGTACTTTCAACCGAGCTATGTTGCGTATGATTCCATCTCTTCGGTCGTATGCTGATCCACTAACTGCTGCTATGGTTGAACTATACTTTCTTTCCCAGGTAACCTTTTTTTGGAAAGTGAGGCCTTTAACGCTTCCGTATAATTCCATCTTCGGATATCACTATATCAAACTCGGTCAGTAAAGTTAGGGTTCTCCTGTCCAGCGGGTTGGACTATGATTTTTGAAGATCGAAACAATTCTCTTATTTAACTTATGCCATTTATTCATAGGACCATTTCACGCCGGACATGCAGCCACATTACGTGTACAGCCCGCGCGAGCTTACGCGATGGGTTCGTGGTATATGCGAAGCAGTAAGGCCTTTGGATACGTTGACCGTCGAAGGATTGGTTAAACTGTGGGCGCACGAAGCATTGAGGTTGTTCCAAGATCGGTATGAGCGCATATTTTAAAAAATTCCGCTTCAAAGGAATTTCATTTTTTTCAGTTTGATCGAGGAGGAGGAACGCCGTTGGACCGATGAGCAAATTGACCTTATCGCTTCTAAGCATTTTCCAAACGTCGATTGTTCAGTAGTATTGAAGCGTCCGTTGTTGTACAGTTGCTGGCTGACGAAAGACTATACCGCCGTCGATCGAGAGGAATTGCGGTCTTACCTTCAGGCCAGACTTAAAGTAAGTTTCAGTCTTACTTGTACGCCTTGCTCAGCCTTACAAAGGGCTGCTAGGAAATTTTATTAACATCATACTGTAGCGCGTCGTGTTTGCCGCCTTGGCGTGGCTAGTCAAAAATGGTTAAAAACCAACTGCTCAACAAGTAGTAATATCCTTAGCAAACCCGCTAGACAGGCAATTTCTTAAGTCTGCTTAACGTAAGGGCCTTATTTGCTATGATAGTTACGTACATGTAGTGCGCAAAGTCATGGAAATATTTGTCCTACTGTTTGGCTTTTCTCTGTGTTCATTTTCTTTGCACCTCCAGGAAGTAGTAGCGCTAACTGCAAAAGGGTCTGTGCTGGCAGCAGAGGCTATTAGCGAACTGTAGCTTCATCTATGAAACCACTACATTTTGATTAGGAACGGACTTGGTAGAATGTGTTGGGCGGCTGACGTTGCTTCTTGTTAGCTTTTGGTAAATAGTTGTTCCTGAAATTTTTAGGTTTTCTATGAAGAAGAGCTGGACATCAAGCTTGTATCGTTCGACGAAATGTTGGAGCACGTGCTTCGCATAGACAGAATATTTAGGCAGCCGCAGGTTTCAAAATTGCGCAATTTTATTCACAGGCTTTGGAGCTCCCTATTTTAGGGTCACTTGTTGCTAATTGGCGTAAGCGGGAGTGGGCGAGCCACCTTGTCTCGTTTTGTCGCGTGGATGAATGGTCTGTCCGTGTTTCAAGTCAAGGTTTGCTCTTTATAAGCTTTATTGTGCCACTACCTTTCAACGGACATAATGCCATTGCAGATCCACAACAAATATACGGCGCAAGACTTTGACGACGACCTTCGGCATGTGTTGCGACGCGTCGGTTCTAAGGTAATGTTTTAGACATTTAGTTCCAGCGTTTAGCCACTATTCTTTTCAAGGGAGAAAAGTTGTGCTTCATTATTGACGAATCAAGTTTACTCGACTCCAGTTTTCTGGAGCGTATTAACACTTTGCTGGCTAATGGAGAAGTCCCTGGCTTGTTTGAAGGCGACGAGTACACTACCCTTATATCGCAAATTAAGGAAGGCTCCCAACGCGAAGGGCTAATGCTAGATTCGTCCGAGGAGCTGTACAGATGGTTTACGCAGCAAGTTATGCGCAATTTGCATGTAGTTTTTACGATGAACCCGTCGTCGGAGGGCTTGAAAGATCGTGTAGCGACTTCGCCAGCTTTGTTCAATCGTTCCGTTGTTAACTGGTTCGGTGATTGGACCAAAACGGCACTATTCCAAGTTGGCCGGGAGCTCACTTGCTCACTGGATATTGACCGTCCGGACTACAAAGCTCCAGACTATTTCCCGTACGCTTGCGATAACATATCCAGACCTCCTACTTACCGAGAAGCCGTTGTTAATGCCTTTGTATATGTGCACGAAACGCTGCAACAAGTGACCGCTCAGATGGCCAAACGAGAGCAGCGTACCATGTCAATAACACCGCGGCACTTCCTAGACTTTATAAAGCATTATGTAAAGTTGTTGGGCGAAAAGCGTTCCGAGCTAGTCGAACAGCAGCTCCACTTGAACGTAGGTTTGAACAAAATAGTCGAAACCGAGCAGCAGGTGACCGAATTGCAAAAGTCGCTGAGCTTGAAATCTCAAGAATTGGAAGAGAAGAACGCTGCCGCCAATGCGAAGCTAAAATTGATGGTTTGCACTTGCTAAGCTTTTGTACAAGCGTAGTTTTTTCATTTGGTGCGTACTTGCAGCTTAGTAATCAGCAAGAGGCTGAAAAGCAAAAACAGGTGAGCGAGAAGATACAGATACAATTGCAAAATCAACTGGAGGCCATTGCCTCAAAAAAGGCGGACGTCATGAACGAGCTGGCTCAGGTTGAGCCGGCCGTTATTGAAGCGCAAAATGGTAAGCATTGCCGGCTGGGCGTTGTGCACTCATCCTTTGCTGGCTTTCGTATCGTTTTGTCTTTTTTGCCCGCTGTGTGCATGTCATGTGTTTGTAGCTGTTAAGTCGATAAAGAAGCAGCATCTGGTTGAAGTTCGTTCCATGGCCAATCCGCCAGGCCAAGTGAAACTTGCTTTGGAATCTATATGTTTGTTGCTTGGCGAAAGTGGTTGTACAGATTGGAAAGTGATGCGTGGTGTTATTGTGAAGGATGACTTTATTAGCCGTATTGTGAACTTCGACACTGATTCGGTGACGTAAGTGTTTGATTTGTTTCTCCTCGCCTTTACGCTTTCCCGTCAGATTGCGCCCAGCGCTTTTTTGATCAGACCTGCATGCCCTGTACCCATTGTTTTGCCAAGGGAATGTGCTTGCAAGTGCCGCCACTTGATTTAAAAATGTATCACTGCTCTTTTACAATAGCGGTACGGAATATCAAGCGGCAGCACTTGGGCGAGGTGCGCTACTTGTCCAGTCCACCTTCATCGGTTAAACTTGCCCTTGAAGTGGTGATTTTTTTCTTGACGGGCACGTCCAATATGGACTGGAAGACCATTCGAGGTTATTTGATGCGTGACGACTTCGTCTCGCAAATTCTCAACTTTGATGTTGAAACTATCACGTAAGTTGGTGGCGCTAAGACAGTCGAATTTCAGTAGTTCGTTTTTGGCTTTAACCTTTTGGCTGTTCCCGTTAAATTAAGTTTTCTTCTGTAACTCTACTTGGTCAGGTTTGAGGTATAGCGTATGTTTATACACTTTGCTCGTTAAGCTTTTCATTAATGCTACTTCACCGTGTATGAGATGAGGTCGAATAGAATGAAGTAAAAATGAAAATAATGCAAACTAAACAGATGAGCGTGTCAGTGTGTAGGTTTTGATAGAAGTTGGATAGAGTCCTCAAGGCGCAGCAATCCGTGCCGTGAATGAAGGGTTCCCGTGCATCACTGACTTCGATTCCTTCGATGATGGGCTTTTAGGGATGACATAAGACAGAAAATGAAAACAAGATACTTCGACAATCCTGATTACAACTACGAAAAGGTCAATCGTGCAAGCCAGGCTTGCGGTCCCATGGTCAAATGGGCTACGGCGCAGGTCTCTCTACTGTTGTTTGCTTAGTTTGAAATAGCTTGTTCGCCGTGTTGTAGATAAACTATGCCGACATGTTGCATAAGGTGGAACCGCTGCGAAATGAATTGAAAAAACTGGAAAACGATGCCGACGTGAACAGACATAAAGTTGAAGAGGTGAACGGCACCCTGAGTCAACTAGAGAAGAGTATCGCTGCTTACAAGGACGAGTATGCCGTGCTAATCAGCGAGGCACAGGCGATTAAGGCAGATTTGTCAGCTGTGCAGAAAAAGGTTATTTCCGATTGGTTTGGGCGCTACTATCTCAACCTTAACCTTTTCGCAACAGGTGGAGCGAAGTATCCAACTTCTCAAGAATTTGGGCAGCGAGCGGGAGCGTTGGGAACAAAGTTCCAAAACGTTCCAGACGCAAATGGAAACTATTGTTGGCGATGTGCTTTTATCGTCGGCTTTTATTTCTTACGCTGGTATACCATCAGGCTGGCAGTGCTTTAATTTGCATTTTTCACCCTTTAGGCTATTTTGACCAGCAAATTCGTATGTTCTTGATCAGCAACTGGTCGCATCATTTGGAACAGGCGGGAATTCAATTCCGCTCTGACATTGCGTTGATAGAATACTTGGCGAATCCTGACGAACGGCTGCGCTGGCAGAAGAACGCCCTACCGGCCGACGAACTGTGTGTGGAGAATGCTATTATCTTGAAGCGATTCACGAGGTTCCCGTTGATCATCGACCCATCTGGTCAGGCGGTAGACTTTTTGATGAACGAATACAGCGCCCGGAAGATAACAAAGACTAGTTTTCTGGATGACGCGTTCCGCAAGAATTTGGAAAGCGCGTTACGTTTCGGAAACCCATTGCTTGTGCAAGATGCGGAATGCTACGATCCCATACTTAATCCAGTGCTCAACTGTGAAGTGAAACGAACCGGGGGGCGAGTATTAATAACCCTTGGCGATCAGGACATTGATCTTTCCCCAAGTTTCCAAGTATTCCTTTCGTCCCGTGATCCAACGATCGAATTAACGCCGGATATATGCTCACGTGTTACTCTAATCAACTTCACCGTGACGCGAAGCAGTCTACAAAGTCAATGTCTCAATCACATACTGAAGGCGGAACGGCCGGACATTGACGCAAAGCGTTCGGATCTAATGAAGCTGCAGGGAGAATTTGCGCTAAGACTACGTCATTTGGAGACTTCCCTTTTGCAAGCTCTCAACGAAGTCAAGGGTCGTATTCTGGACGACGATAGCATAATCTCGACGTTGGAAACGCTGAAGCAAGAAGCCGCCGAGGTTACTCGCAAGGCTAGCGAAACAGAGACTGTCATGGCGGAGGTGGAGAAAACATGGCAGCAGTATACCCCATTTTCTTCCTACTGTGCTTCATTGTATTTCACCTTGGAAAATTTGAACCAGGTTACTTTTTCGTCGTGTTATCCTTCCGTTGCGAATTATCTTTTATTGCAGATGCACTTTCTTTATCAATATTCTTTGCAATTCTTCCTGGACATATTTATGCATGTTATCAATGACAAAAGCTCGCTTGCTGGAGTGTCTGGTCATAGTCAACGACTGGCGATTATTACGAACAATATATTCCAGGCAAATCAAGTCAAAGTGGCTGTTGATTTTTGAACTTTCAATTTCAGACTGTCTACAGCCGAGTTGCGGTGGGAATGCTGCACGAAGATAGACTAGGCTTTGCAGTACTTTTATCCCGGTTGTATCTGAAGGGCAAACGATCGTAATGGCTTACGTGTAGGCTTCAGATGGTGTCCTAACTTTCTGCGTGTCTTTTAGTGAGCCTTCGTTCGATGACGAATTCACGCTGTTGCTTCGCGGACCCGAGTCATTAAGATTGACTACTCGTCATAGTGCAAGCAGCGGTCTACCGAATATGAGCAAGGAGCAGACAGAACGCCTTACTCAGCTGGCGACGTTACCTGCATTCGCTTCAATTTTTGAACGTCTTTCCGGTAACAGTGAAATCAAAGAATGGCTAGTTTGTCAGAATCCCGAAAATTCTTGTCCCACACTGTGGGACTCCAACGGTCTCCCAGAAGTTGGTGCTGCTATCTATCGCTTGTTGTTAATACAAGCTCTGCGACCAGACAGATTTCTGTCCGCAGCGCATAGTTTTGTCAACGCTGTCTTTGGTGAGTCATTCATGTCCAGCGCAAGCAGTGTGATGGACTTGCGAAGAATAGTGGAGCATGAGGTGAGCGAAATTTATCCTGCGTCGATAGGCTCTTATTTGCATATATATTTTCGATCATACTTGTCAGGTAACTACAGCAGCGTAGGTCAAATATTGGCATCCATTCGAACTTCTAGCCTTCGTAACTTAGTCGCTTGTTAGTAATAGGAGATGCATTTATAATGCGTGAGTGGCTTAAACGACAGTGATTTATAGTAGCTTTTTCGGGATAGCGGGAATTCGCTGCCATTAATGGTTCGTTGATAGCTCAGTACAATTACTGCTGAGATAAATTGACAAAGCGCTTCACCTGCCACGTTCTTATGTATTAAAAGTGTGGGAATAGGTTACTACTAACGATTAATGGGAATTCACCTTTCTACCCTATGCAGTTTCTATGGAAATTAAGCATTCCACAGTTCCACCTTTATTTGTAATTGTACGTCGTCACGATTTGCAGTTTTCCAGTATATTGCACGTAAAGCATAAAATATGAGAATTCTACTTGTACTCACGGCCGCTGTTCCCCTTGTTAGTATAATGTCTCAAAATTTTCATATTTGAGCTTCAGTACGGCTTCTTTATTAGGGCATACGCAGTTTATGGTTGTCTAACAAATCTGTCTTCTTTGCGCTTGCTAAAGTAACTGTTTAAAATAACATAATTCGTTTGCATAAATTGTTTGGAAATACTCCAGGAAGGCCTATTATCTTTCACTACTTAATCCTTCAGGTGACGTCAGCGGTGCCTTTGCTGCTGTGTTCCGTACCTGGATACGACGCAAGCGGACGCGTAAACGATTTGGCCATTGAAATGGATAGAGGCATTACACCAATTGCAATGGGCAAGTTGTTGCGTAAAGATTTATCATTGCGACAATAGTCATTGTTTTGCAGGTTCTACGGAAGGTTTTACATCGGCCGAGGAGACGATAAGTTCGTCTTCAAAATCCGGTCGATGGGTGCTGCTGAAAAATGTTCACTTGGCGCCTCAATGGCTCGTTCAACTGGAGAAGAAGTTGCACTCGTTGGTACCGCATCCCAACTTCCGTCTATTCTTAACAATGGAAATACATCCCAAGGTGAGCTTTATTAAATTCTGTGTTTTGCTAATTTGGACTTTTGTAGCTTCCTGTCAATTTGCTGCGCGCTGGGCGCATTATCGTCTACGAACCTCCTCCCGGAATCAAGGCGAACTTGATGCGAACATTCAGCACAATTCCGCCTGCTAAAATGTCCAAAGCACCGACGGAACGCCCTCGGCTCTTCTTCCTACTTGCGTGGCTGCATGCTCTCGTCCAGGAGCGGTTGCAGTACGTCCCAATTGGTTGGACGAAGAGATATGAATTTTCTGAGGCGGACTTGCGCGTAGCGTGGGATTGCGTTGACGCTTGGGTTGATACAGCCGCAATGGTAGGTGTTCCGTGTCTAATTGAACTTTTGCGTTTATACGAAAAGCATTAGGATCGAGCCAATCTTCCTCCGGAGAAGGTACCTTGGGATGCTATTCGTACCTTACTGTCGCAATGCATTTATGGTGGCCGTTTGGACAATAAATTTGACCAGGTTAGTTTTACTCCGGTTTCCTAGTCGCGGGAAGACTCCGTTTCTTACTTGCAGATACTGTTGGACTGTTTCATAAGAAAACTGTTTACGGGAAAAAGCTTCAGCGCAGATTTTGCTCTGGTTGAAAGCTACGGCAGTGCTGGTGGAAAATTAACTGTCCCGGATGCTGTCCGCCGAGAACAGTTTATTTCGTGGGTTGATTCAATTCGTGAATTGCAATCCCCTTCCTGGCTTGGGTTACCAAACAATGCTGAGAAGGTGCTGCTGACACTTCGCGGCCAAATGATGCTGAAAAAGTTGTTGAAAACTAGCGTAGAGGAAGAGGAACTGGCCTACACGGAAGTTGGAGCAGATGCAGCTGATCGTAGTCGACCTCAATGGCTTATTCAGATGCGCGACGCTTCCATGCACTGGCTTAATACGATACCTTCGGTCAGTTTGCTGAAATGCGCAACTTGCTGAAGGATCTTGTGTTTCATTTCAGGTATTATCATCGTTGAAACGTTCCGTAAGCAACATTAAAGACCCGATGTACCGCTTCTTTGAGCGGGAAGTGAATAGCGCCAGTTGCCTTCTTGCTAACGTCAGGCAAGACCTTACCGATTTGGTTGCTATAGCCAATGGGCAGAAGAAGCCGACGAATCACCATCGCGAACTGTTCGCCAGCATCAATAAAGGTACAGCAAATGGCCATATCCCTTTGCGAGCGTACTTTTTTCTAGGTTTGGTACCCGAATCTTGGAAACGTTACCGCATTCCATCCAGTACGACTGTATCCCAATGGATAAACGATTTTGCCGAACGGGTTAAGCAGTTCCAGACGGTCGTCGATGCTGTATCTAGCGGGCGTATAAAGAATCTCAAAGTATCTTTTCTATCACTTAATTATTCACCGTATGGAACAGCTGTGAATTCGCTTAGAATCAGATCTGGATCGGCGGCTTACTAAGTCCTGAAGCCTACCTGACCGCTACTCGGCAGTTCGTGGCTCAGACGAACGAGTGGTCCTTGGAAGAGCTAAAGTTGAACGTCAGTTTTGCTTCCAGTTTTGATTCCCTCGAAATGGATGATTGCAGCTTTGGCGTCATAGGTAGTAACCTATAGGCGGCAATAATTTTTGCGCTTGCTTAAAGGTGCGATTTTTCTCAGGCTTGAAAATAATGGGCGTTTCGTGCTCGTCGAACAACTGCTTGAAAGTGAGCCCTGACATTTGGACCGAATTGAAAGCTGTACAGTTGCGGTGGGTCCATGAACCCGGAAGCCGATTAGTTAAAGAAGATGTTGTCAACTTGCCTGTTTACCTGTACGCTGATCGTGACAGGCTACTGTTCAGTCTTGATTTTAAAATTGACCCAGCCGTTTCAACGGCTGAGCAGTTCTACGAAAGAGGCGTCGCCGTTGTTTGCAATACATTGTCAGAACTGTAATGCAGTATGTTTTCATCATTCTTCTGCGTTCTAACTGCTTCATTTTGCGCCCCAGTTTTGTACTTCCAGTGAATTTTGCAGTCAATGTTTTCAGTAATCATCTCCCCAACGTTCTAATTAAATCGCATAGCCTACGGCGAAGCAGTGTCTTATTGTTTGTCCTTTCCGCAATGATAGTTAATTGCTTTTCACGATGGCTTTGGTTCGAATGAATGTTTGTGTTTTATCCAAATGAAGATTAACGTTGCGGTTTTTCAATTATCTTGCCAATTAGTGGAATCTTTTGCTGCTCTGCCAAATGCTACGTAAGCTTTTCCGCCCATTATGTTACGTATAGTTTAAATATTTAGAGAAAAACGCGTGCACCATTCTGGCTTAGAAGCGGCTAAGCTGTTTTTGTCCTTAGAAATATAATTCTTTGGTATGATTTGCTAATTTTCGTGTTATTTTCTTTGTTACAATGGCCTGCTTTACGAGAATATTGTGAGATAATTCGTAAAGCTTTCGGATGTGACTTTGTCCCGTCATCAGTGTGTCAAAAAGAGAATTGAATGTTGACGGTGGAACACCATGTTCCGAAGGCTTATTTAATTATCTCGCAATAAAGAGTGGTATCGACTTCAGCAAATAGAACTCCGAGCTAGAAGAAACGACTGCACCATCCATAGTATTAATAAACCAAGGTGAACTTCAATTTGACGACTGTAAACGTAAGCTGTATACTGTAAGCGTAAAAGCGACTTTCGAAACGAGCTGCAGAAATTTTATATTCATTTGCACAGAGAAAATACGCCCAGTAAACATTATCTGTGGACGATATGTTCCAGTAACTTATGCGTTATATACTTTTTGCTTTTATATACATTCATTCCGACACAAAGGTTTAATTTATAAATTAAAGAACTCTGTAGATTATTCCACGTGGCAGTTGCAGTTCCCAGTTCTAATTCACCTTTTGCGAATACTATCGCTTGCGCAGTAGTGAGATGATTCCGTGCACTGCATTTTGCCCACATTATAGCCTGCCTTAGTTGCTAATTGAATATGATCAAACACCCGAGAGCGGTGTATGTGTACACACAACCTCGACGTTTCCGCTTGGCTAAAAGATGCGTTTTTTAGTGGACGATCTATTTGGTAGCGCAGTTTTATTTCAGTGCAACACTTTGCATTCTATCTTTTCTCCCTAATCAACTTTCTCAGTTCTGCCGAAAATGTGCCCGCAAATTGTGTTTAAAAACAAAGCATCTGCAGTTGTGTTGATATTTTTCAATTCACCAAAATGTGATCATTTATGAACAAGTGAGATTATGTTTCACTTTTGTTTGAAACGACCCGGCTGAACGTGCTCCCGGTTGATACAGCCGCAACGCAGCAAAGCGAACACGAGAACAGCGCTCAGTGTGAGAGTATATTAACACCGGCGCTCGCCTTACCTATTTCTGTTTTTGAATTTTTAAATTATTTTCACGTAGACGTCCATCATGACCGTATGCAAGATTACTTGAGAATCAGTAATTGTGCAGTCGTAGAATCATTTTTTCCGAGTTGACTCGTGGAAAATCGCACCGACTCACGATTCCAGTCAGCGCACTGTCAACAAGTTTTCGTTTCATGAAGGGGTGTCAAACGACGAAATCTCTCAGTGATTGTAGCGTGCTTACTTAGGATGATGTTCTGTCCTATAGCCAAGTATAGTTGTGGATTGCTGAGTTTTGTCATGGCGGAAGTTTCATCTGTGACGAAGCAATGTCTGGTCGACCGGTTGAAGCGACCTCAGACGAAAGTGTTGCAGCCGTCGAAAAGATGGTTTGCAGAACAGGAGAATATGGACTGCAGATATGATACAGAGTGAGCTTTCTCGAGGAACGGTTCTAAACATTCTATGTGATTGCTGAAGGTGTCAAAGGCAAGTGCACATTGGGTCCCCAAAGCTCTTTCACCTTTTGAGAGGGGACTTCACTTTCTGCATTAGGAGAGGAAATCTTCGAGTTGTCTAAAAAACCAGAAGAAGAACTTTTGAGGTCCATAATAACTAGTGCTGATGAACTGCAGCTCAATCACTACGACGGCGAGTTTTAGCAACAAAGCGTGTTAACTGCTTTTTGTTTGGAGATCTGAAGCAGCACCTTCAAGGAACAAGGTTCAGAGACTACAACAAGCTGCAATGGAAATTTGAAGAGTATCTTAACTCGTGTGAAAAAATCTTTTTAGTGGCCTAATGAGTTTGAAATCTCGATGTGAAAAGTTCAAGAACATAATCTGATCATATTAAAGTTTCGCTTTCCTGGCTCATCTGAAAGTAGGTGAGCTTTTGTGCTGCACTGGTTTCAGGAATGCTTAGTTGTTTCCGATTTGCTAAAGACGAAAAAGTAATCAGTGGTTATCCGTTCAAAGGTGAACAGTTTATGTATTGAAAGACTAAATGACCAACCAAACGCAGTTACTAAACGTACTCTTCAACATAATAGACTTATTAGGCAGGTTCACAGTCGCAAGCTTGTATTGAACGGGTACGATTTTGTAACAGGTGCTTACGTCGTGTTTGCTTTCTACGAAGCAGCCCATTTGTTGAAAAAAGTGTACAAATAACGTAGCTTTCGCGATCAAAACATTTTCCCGTTTGACGCTGAGTTGCTTTCGTAAAAACAGAAATGAAGTCACACGCTCACCAATTATGTTGAGACATTCGGCAAGTGGATGCGATCAGGATTCCGCATGTTATCTATTAAGAGCAGCTTCTCGCCATTTTAAGATTTTGAACATTTTGAGAAGTTAAAAATTTCTGATTCCCTGTCAATCAAGATAACCAGCAGTTTCACTGTAGTTGTAAAATCTTATTAGATGCAGCCGATTAGGAAATGATGTTCAAGAAATGCGATGCTTGCTTTGATAACACAGCAGTTTGAATTCTTTCTCTAATCTTAGCTTGATGGGCATATATGGAAGTTAAAAACATTATTCCATGTTTTAAACTGGCGAACAGTGACACTTCTCGCACGCGGAACGTTTTTGCTTAAATACCATCCTTAAAAGCTGTTCCCTTAATGTTTTGCAGAAGTGGATGTTAATTTTGCTCTTTCAGAACAAGTAAATAAGACTTGGCGTAAAATCGTAGGATCGGCTGTTCAAACTAGGCACGATGATGAACCATCCGGACGTTCTTAGCAAGTCATTGATTGCCTGGCATTTCGAACAGCGTTTTTGGCTATGCAAGCTAATTTACCACTTTATGGACTTTTGTGCAATGAAAACATCGCGTGGGCCACATTGTTTGATGTTTGGAACAAGAGTTGGTTTGTTCAGGAATCGCGGATGGTATTTATAAGCAGAAAATATTGTTGCGGAGTAAGTCACATTTCCGCCATGTCAAAGAGTTACATGTTCGCAATCTTAGCTTTCAGCTTCGTCAGCTTATCTCTGTGCGCAGGTCACAGTCCCTCATCGCAGCAGTCGATATCAGACTATAGTAAATATTTCAATTCTATCCACCAAAGGTGAGAAAGAAATCTTCTCATGTATTGGCTAATTCACAACGCCTCCATATAGCATCATTTGCTTCATACTTTTCTTGTGAGGCTATATCGCTACCTATAGCAGTTGTTAGGTACGTCTGTGATCAGTGAAACAAGGTCGTAACAATTAGAAGTTTGAATGTATTATCTGCAGAAAAAGTCAAACTGTACTTACAAGTGGAGCATTGCCCGAAACTTTTGCAATTGACACGTTTCATCATTAATGTAGCAAAGTTAGTGAAGAAGATTTATTCCTGTTTTGTAGGTCCTTCCTTTTGCTAGTAAATCACGCAGCACTTCCAATGCGTATAAAGTTACTTTAGTGATTCGACATTCATCTAACGACCACGGCAGCTATACTTCGTCACAGAAAAAATGCATTCTTGTTGACTTTACTAATTCAACAGCAAACACAGTTTAAATCGCTGGTATTAGTTATTAGCTATCAACAGTATTTTAGGCATAGCTGCTGTTTTATTCGCTGGATGAAAGAGTGGGTATTAAATTGGTCAGAAAAACAAGGAACGCATTTTATTAGTTTTTTATAAATACCATTATATTTGTGACCAGTGTATAGACCAGAAATGGCAATTTCTCAATTTTTTCCCAATTGTTGGTTATTGAAAATATGAGCAATTGGCACTGTTATGTTAGCAGAATGCTTGTCCCATATGGCATTTGCGGACTGACATTCGTTTTGACTTTGTTATCTTTAAGCAAAGAGCTCCAAACGAATGAAATATTGGACACTGGAGAGAGTATAGCAGCACGTTGTACCGCTGAAATTATCCGTTTCTGTGACAAGTCTACATGCCTTGGAGTGGAAAGCACTTTTATGGATTACATTTACAGTCGTGGATCCAGCAGCAGTTCTAGCAGTTCTAGCAGTTCTAGTAGTTCCGACGAAAATGATGCTTACATAGATTGCCTTTACGGGTGCTGCGCAAATGTGTTAAAGGTACTTATTTTATTTTAGCTTCTTTATAACTTTTACCCTAAAATTAAGAACTTTGCTCTCCTGCAATGTCCTCCTCAGAATCAAAGAGGATGCTGCATGTAGCTTTACAGATGTTTTTAAATTTTGCATGAAAATCGTGGATACAGAAAAACTCGATCTTTACAATAGTATTTCTGAAGCACACGCAATGGCCCACGAGAAATAATTGAATTAGAGTACTCTTAAAGCTCGTTTTAAGTGTGACCTTAAGTAAAAGCAAAGGACTAACTTCTTTGTCTGAATTGCAGTAGTTGATGCTCACATCGCCGAATAGGAACATGGAAATTCATAAATATTGTTAAACGTTCTACGCTCAGCTTTCCAGCCAGTTCAATATACTTATTGATTAATGTTTCTTATAACTTCAGTCATGCTTTACTATTTCGTTATATAAAAAAACTATCTTTCTTTCTTCGCGTTATTTATTCACCTGATCAAAAGCTAGAAGCATATGCTTTACAGTTTTATGGCAAACTGCAGAATCATGTGCACACTTTGTTTCAGATGAAACTGAACCTCCAAACACTTGCACAAATCATGGTTGCTAAACCGTAAGCGTTCTTTCGCTAGCTTACTGTCTTGCCAGTTTTTTTTGCTCTTCTTCTTCTTCTCAACTTTCAAATCTCTCTAGTAAAACATTACTTAAATGTACATATATGATAAGTGAACATAATTAAAGGTTCCATGTTTCGTATCGGTAGACATAATAGTAGTGCAGTAATGGTACCATTTAATACTCAGTATTTTTTAGCAAGAAGCCAGCGAAGAGCAGCGGAATCGTAAGCTAATAAATTTAGCAAATGACAGAAATACGAATTCAAGTTATAGTCATCAATTACGAGCTATGACCCCGTTCTGGAGGAGAAATGCAGGGACAAATATTGTAAGAAGGAAGCAGAAGAGTATGAAAAGCGTGCGTCTAAGCATCCGAAAAAGGCGAGGAAGAGCAGCGCTTTTAAGAGATACGCTCATTGTCTCTACCCATGCGTAACGTGTAAGTTTGCTTCTACTTGTTCGTTTTCGTTAATTCCAAAAAGCTAGTTTAATATTTTCGTTTACTTGTTGTTGGCTTACGTAGCTATTATGCACCTATAATCTGATGCTAATACTAATGCCCTCGCTCAGCGAAGGTCGATGGTTCATAAGAGGCAGTTCGTAAAATAGGTTATTAATCGTAAAGTCTTTATACGGTGGGACCCGTTAATAATAAAGTATTTACTGCGGAGCTTTCGGGTCAGAGGATCCTAATCCCCTAAAAGGTTCTCAACCCCTAAAAGTTGCCTGCCAACTCATATTAGGAATGTGAAGTATCAGGAATAGCACATATCTGAATGATCCGTCGTTCAACAGAGCAACTTTCTCGTTATACAGAAAGTTTTTATTTTGAAGTATTCAGAGCACTCGACAGCATGCCGCTTTACACGCTGATGACAGTCCAGACATCTGTCAAAAGCTCTGAATTGCTCTAAATAAAAGTTTTTCTGCCTATTGGGAAAGTTACCATATTCTATGAGGAAACTGTGGGGCCATTTTCCTAGTCATCCTACCAAAGCACAAGTTTGAATGATTGTTAGTACAGCATTCTTCACAACGGGTCTGAAGGTTTTCATACTGAATCTTTACGCGGCTTTATACCCTCCGTTTTTGGTTTTCTGAAATTAAGCTAAACAAACGCCCTACCAACCGATGGATAAGTACCTATTAGAGAAATAGCAGAAAACAATCACTTAACCACAGCTTTCAGAACCACCTTGCTCCGCCCTCAGCGATGGCGATAGTATCCCGTTGCTGAAAATGTTGTATTAAAACATATAATCGTCGTCCGTGAACGCATCAAGGTACTTACTTTCATCTACGTCTCCCGTGATGTCGGAGATTGAGGTTCATCGCCTGCTATTACTGATGCGAAGGCTAAGAGACGGGCGCTTCTTACAGGTGATTGTTGTACGAATTAAATGAACCTAAAACACAGATGCGGCGAACTGATGCTCTCATTAGTTCCCTGAGGACATTGAGCATTCTGACTCATGCTTTAATCATACGCACTCACGAGATAACAGAGGAATGCTGGGTTACAAAATCGTCATACTTGTGTTATCAGTGGCAATTGTTTCAGATTTTGCATCCACCCAGTCTAAATATGAGACCAACGTCATCAAGCCTGTAAATGAAAAAGTGCACAAACAAAAATACGACAAGAAACTGGAGGCGAAGCTGAAGACCAATCGAGTGTGATTTTGATTAATAGACTGTTCAATCGCTAATAACTTTTCAATGCAAGCAATGCAATTTCGCTGGTATTGTTAACTCAGTGAAGGTGAACATTTGAAATACCTTATTTCTTACAAAGCGCGTCATTGCTCTGCTAGGACGGCAGATTGAGTCGCTCATTTATCTCCTACCAGTTTGCCGAACCAGAAATAATGCGCTGAAATATAACTTCTATGCAGATGAGTTTAACACAGCGGCTGTTGCGTACTTAAACTTGCAGCTCATTGCTTTTATTGTTCACGCAAGCTAGAATACATTTGGTGCTTTATTATCTGAAATGCTCCAAAATCGGGAAGTTTTCAGCGTTAGTATGACGTCACTTTTTGCGCAATCAGCTGCAACTGAAAGTAACACGTTCGCTGACGAATGTGAC
This sequence comes from Trichuris suis, assembly GCA_000797535.1. Lineage (NCBI taxonomy): Eukaryota > Metazoa > Nematoda > Enoplea > Trichinellida > Trichuridae > Trichuris > Trichuris suis. The sequence continues at coordinate 446,635 of KN538406.1, forward strand.
GCCTACGTAATGGGTGCTCGCTTAGAGCTTCGTGCGGGCCTAGTATGACGTGGAGTGTAATGCTACTTCGCCAATCCTAACGTGTGAATTAGAAAAGGTCGGTTGGTTCGCTTGCTGCAATGTTGGTGAAGTGTTGCTACTAGCTGCTCGGGCTTTCTACTTGCACTGAATATCTCACACTAATGCCTCTCTGGATAAAAGGTGGTAGGGAAAAGAGAAAACATTTATGATATGCCTCGTATATTCCAAAGTCCTGAAGACCTCTGATCCTGAACACTCCGGATAATGGATCACCTACTGTATAGCGTCATTTTATCCCAGTAAACTAACTGCATTTACATATAGCTTTAATTGTCAATTTTCGTAAATTAATGAAAACCTGCCAGCAGAGAAAGCACATTGAGTATTATACCAAATCAGTATGCGTATGCAGGAAGCATACTTTTCACACAAGTAGATTGCGCTTCCCTTCTAAATGAATATGAATGATTTAGTTAACCTTGCTAACCCAAGGAGGAAGCCCCGCAAATTGCTAGCAATGGCATGCTTCTTCTCATTTATTAACGGTCGCTGCGACCTTACTGTAAGAGGAGATAATCCCTCTGCGTAAACGCATTCATTAAGCTTGCAGTTTTAATGACGAACTATTGAGCTAAATTTTCACAAGAGAATTTACTATTACGCTTTCTCACGATCGTATTAACGCCGAACCTCGCGTATGAAATGAATGAAAATCAAGTACGTCTTCTTCAGTATAGAGCTATGAAATGCAACCGGTTTCGCTTTCCGATTTATCTAAATGTTGTACGGCTGAGGCTAAGGGCGAAAATGCTGAACGATTCGTTGGAAATCAAGCTATTTTCCTCCTTTGCGCAGTTACTGAAAATGTTCTAGGCGGACATGGGCAGTACTGAGCATCATGCCCTGGAGGACCACATGGACCAGGACGTCCAGGTTGTCCTTTAGCTCCAGGTCTGCCTGGAGGTCCCGGTAAGCCCTGACGAAAAACAGTTGACTGTAAAACTGACGAAAGTGACTGATGACGTCGTTTACCTTCCTCCCAACTTCTCCTTGCTTACCCGGCAGTCCCGGGTAACCGTCTTCACCTTTGCGTCCAGGTTGACCTCTGGGGCCAGTTTCACCTTTTCTACCTGGCCTTCCTCTTCCATATTCAAAGTCACTTCCTGGAGGCCCTCGCGGACCTGGCGGTCCCCGTCCACCTGGGCGACCATTAGGTCCTGGTGGTCCAGGCAGTCCTGGAAGTGAGGACGGCATGCCATCTCTTCCTGGTCGGCCTGGCTCTCCCTTTCGTCCAGGTTGTCCAGGCGGTCCGGGTAACCCTGGCAGTTAGAAGCACTAGGCTTGAGAAAGTTAAACTGTTACCTATGCTACTAACCTGGAGGACCGGGTGGTCCTTCAGGACAAACTTTGCATTGAGAACTTGCATCATCACCAATAACAGCTGCCTCTCCTGGTTTTCCTGGTTGTCCAGGAGCACCGGGCTCACCGTCTAAGCCGTCCATACCAGGAAGTCCTGGTGGGCCGGGGGGTCCTGTAGGGCATGTGCTGTACGGATTACAGTCTAAAGAAGTTTTATTATAACCCAATGCCTAACTGCTTCTTGAACTCTTACTGCACACATGTTTCGCCTCTCTTTTCCCTCTGCCGGCTCCGTGTAGATGCAATTGTTCTAGTATAGGATCTCGTAGCTGACGCACTCCATCCCAAATGTCATCCGAAACTGTCTTTACGAAAATAGAGCTTGAACATTCACTGTATTTTGTATCACAAGCCTACCTGGAAGTCAGCCATGCGAAAGGTTATGTCATCCTTTAGGTTCGTGATTTGCATGTACAGCATGGGCACTACTACGAGGCAAACGAGTAGAGCTATCGCGCTAGCAGCTGTCGCCAAGCAGGCGACAAGCTTGGGACTGCAGCACATGGTCATGATGACCTTTTAATGAATGGAACAGAGGCAGGGATTGCCCTTTTATTTTTAAGGCGAAAGCATGTTCTTGGAAGTTCCCTCAGGTCGAAAAGAATTAATTCATTCAAGCTGTCATTGCAGTTCATTATGTATTCTGCATTCCCTTCATAACTGTATTTGTTATTTCAAATACTCGAGAAAGGAAACGACTGGTTTACATAGACTGCAGAAGAAATTTGAGGCTATTTTTAAAACGTTGATGCGCATAGTGGGGTTTGTTAGAGAGTCGCTCAAGGAATTAGGGCTGAACAAGACTGAAAGGACAGGTTCTAGCGTAGCGTAACGATAATGCACTATCACTTGGAAGACACGCTGGCATTATAATAGTAACGCTTCTCATCAGTCAGTTTTATTTAATGCATTTACGCTGCAACGAGTTTATGATAAAATCTATTTGCCGTGACCCTATTTTAAAGGAGCAGTTTACCCTACTCCTTCTTTGTTCGTTCATCTCTCGGATTTTCCATTTGCAACGATGCCGTTATTGTGCTAACAGAAATGCTCGTTAACTTGCTGTACAGCAAGGGACAGAACAATGTACTATAAAGACTCGATATCACGTCACGTAGTGGCTTAGGACTACTTTGCTAAAGTTTACCCAAATTCATTCGAAACTATTCATACAAAGTTAAGATAGCAAGCAGTAAAAGGTTATACGGTATGAAATGTAGTCGTCCACGATCCACTACTTAAACTTCAGCTGATTATCAGCAGAACAGCGGCGTCTGCAATTTTCACGTAAACGTTAATACTTTGCAGACAGTAATCGCACTGAACAATTGCGTGACGGCTTTTGCACTATTCCTTGCCTTTCTGTGTGAAAATATTCACGTTTTAATCTTTACACGCACTGCTGATCGACCATTATCCAAAAAATATGTTAATTTCAGCAGGAGCAACGGTAATTTTCAAATGCTATCCCAGTCGCCATCAAAAAATCGCCGAAGCTTTTCTTCGTCGTATTCCTCGATTGCTTCTACTAGCATCGGGACCCATTGCTTCGCTTCTTGACCTTTGAATTTAAAACTATCCATGAAGAGGTCTGTCAGGAATCGTGCAACGCCAAAAAGGGTTAAGGAAATGAGAAGAGTTGCAAACTGCTGAAATTGTTGCGTGAATGTTGGTTCCATCACCCCGGACTAGCGCTAAATCATTTTTTGGATGACTTTAAAGGCTTGCTATCAGTACGCTGTGTGTTATAAGCTTAACGTGTATTGCTTAATATCAACATCAAAGATAATGCTTGTTCTATTGACAAAACAACTTGGAAACACTTATTTATGCACCTCACACCTTTGCACACGTGTTCTGAAATAAAGTGGACTTCTTGGGAGTACTCAGTATTAAGATTTATCTGTTCAGACAATGCAGAAGGAATTAGGTTTGAAGATTATCGTCTTAGCTAAGACGTAGACGGTTAAGTTTACAAGTACCTTTACGGCAAAGTCTTAATAGTGGTCAGTTGTTGCCTTTCAGATACTTACACAAAAGAAGTAAGCATTATGCTGCGTATATAACTTTTATATGGATAAAATGATTTGGACAAAAGTTTAACTCGCTGTTACGATGTCAAATTAAGTATAGCGACAGGTTGGTACTTGCAATCTAATGCTATCAATCATTTATTGATATTAGAAACCCGCTTCCTATTCTGTCATTCTTATCTTTCTCAATAAAGATTACTGTACGTCAGGATTTGTAAATTCGCAGCGAAAAGTCAGCAGAATATTCTCCCCTACCTTTAAGCTATACACCATAGCAAATCGGTTGCTATAAAGGGGACTATAAAGTTTAATATTGTAGCATGGCTTGTCTCTGGCTGTCTGGATCTTTCGTCAGCCTGAAGTGTGTTAATATATATTTTCTGAAAGCTCATGTTTTTTAAATAAAGCGTGTATGGCTAACGTGAAACAAGCCGTGCTGCAAAATGAAATGATTACTTCTTCATGAACATAGTAACCTTATAGCGCATTCTGTATTTATATAAGTTACAAGAATTAGAAAGGATATCTTTCATTCTTTCCATCTGCGCTTGAACAGCAGTTTTCATGTTCGAATAGCCGCTAGAATTGCGTAGCACTTCCTTGAATTCAGTTGTCAAGTATTCTTCTTCTTCAGGGAGAATTGTAACATCCTGCAAATAAATGAACGAAAAATTAATGAGAATTCCATAACAAGGTCATCGTAAGTGCACCTTTAAGATTTCCGCATATGCTATTGTCTTCAGCATATTGGACCATTCTCTCAAGCGTTCACTGACCAGGTTCAGGACGAAAGGTACAGTGCTCTGATTTACATCTGCAATGTCACCGTTTAACCTTCCTCCAATTGTAATATTGACACACAAGTTATTCAGATACTATTAATGTTAGTACGGCAGGTTATCCTTCAACCGGAATTCTGAAATCTGGAAGACATCGGAAGTGTTCTCTACATAATTCCACGTGACAATCCTGTTGGTAAATAGCGTCACCCACGTAAGAACCGTGGACGCTGACGATGGGATTTGGTGAATCCCAGAAGCTCCGTTGTAATTTTGACTTAAATAATAAAAATACTGCTCTGAGGCGGTTTTTCGTGAAATTTATAAAATTAAAGAGCTTCTACGACGAATACCGTCCTTAATGAGACAAAGGGCTCTATTGTTAATAAATTCCGTTTTCGTAACTGGGATTCACCATAAATAAAATCTATATAAAGGACTCAACCAAGACGCATCCTCGTTCCCAGAGAACCTATTTCCAGTTAATAAAAACTACTAAGTTGTTGAAGCATTGCATAAAATTACCTTCACGCAATGTGTTTAGGACACATATGAACCATCAAGCGAGTTTCATGTTTACGTTTGAATCCCAACCCCAACATACCACGTTGCATTTTGGAATACATGGGTATATTGTGATTAATATATTCCGAAAATCTGGAGAAATCTAAAATCCAGGAAAAGTCGGCCTCGAGCATTCTGTACGATGGACTACCTAGTGTATTAGTGCTCATTAGGAACCAGAGAGCCATTGCAAAAAACATTGGACAAAAACTTGACAGAAGACAAACGTGTAAAATGCTCTTCTCTTTCAACTCCATAACTTTACTGCTCAATACGCCAAGGCGGACAAAACAATGAAGCCTGTTAACACTTGGGTGTATTATCGATAAAAGAAGGTTAACCTTTACAGCGTTTCTGAGAAATCGTTTTGCTAATAGCTTTCCACTGTATTCAACATTGTTAGCAACTGCACTGTAAATAGAGGTTGACTAAAGGAGATTACCACAGCTGATATCCAACTTCCACCCGCGGTTGCTAGCTTCACGGTTGATAACATCTTGCAAGATGGTTATCGTTGATAAATTATCTGACAGCGCAGTGATTTCATTCTGCCTGAAATAAGATTCATCCATTTAATTTTATGTATCGGACGAATTTGCTGCTAAACAGCTTGCGTAGGTCAAATGGAAAAGGGTTGCGGTGGCGCTTGGTTTTATAAATCGCTTGCCAAGTTGGGCTGGTACAGTTCGCGTCTTCAGCATGAGATTTGCACATTTAAGTAAACATTTCCCTAGTATCTCTATTCGTCATAGCAGAAGCGTGGAAAACCTGTAAGTAGCTTCACACAATGCTGAACTGTGCATGATCTATGCAGAAAGTCTATCATGGAAAATTTGTGTTCAGAATAAGGTCCATTATTAGCGCATTACCTAAGACAGCGTCCATTATTAGCAGATAATAACGATTGTCTTTTAATATTAATATAAATTATTCGCATCTGCCTACTTGCCTCTTCTCCAGTTGAAACGTTACTACTACTGAAAACTGGTAGACTGAAGGTCTTCCCGTCAAATCAGTGAATTCAAAATTTGAAGTGAGTGAGCTGATGCCATTAGCATGGCTAAGATTCTCTGGAAGAACAAACCTAAGCAAAGTAGTGGGCATACAAATGTAGCTTTATTATTAATAATAAAATGTGCGTTGTTTAAACGAACATAACCAGCATACTGCTTGAATTGCGGAAAAATTTGAATAAGGACTAATAATTAATAAGCCTCTTACCGGCAACACGAAACTAGGTAAATGTTAGCGTTAAACAAAGGAAAGAGTAAGGGTAGAAATTATGCAAACGTAAAAAAAGAAGACAAGGCCATCGAAAACTGAAATAAACAGCAAAGTAAAGCATGGGATTAAGTTGGCTTAAATGATGCAAGGTTAGAAGTCGTAAAAGAAAAGTATTAATACGTTATTCTGGTAAGAATTTTGAGAAAAAGTAAATAAAAGATACTGCTGCATAATCAACAGAAGTTACGTCATTAATAAATGATAACATTATTTCTGAATATCCGTTTTGCATCTCAAAGGGCAGCAACGGCACTGTGCTTACTATCTGCCAGTACGAGTCTCTCGCTGATTATAGCTGGTCGAGATAAGATAATGTTAAGCGGTGCGAGTCTCTCGCTGATTATAGCTCACAGCAATGCAATCATTCAGCAGAAAACAAGCGCTAAAACTGTTCCTCTCAATCCGGCAGCTTACCTGCAACTTATTTGGAGTTGCGTGCCTGTAAAGCAGGAAACGAAGCAGCATGAAATCTCTTCAGTTTCTGGCGGTTGTTCAGCCATCCCAGGTAAGCAGAAAGTTATTATATCATACGCCTCAAAAAGCCCAAACTTTCCTTTAACTGACAGCTTGTTCTGCGGCCGACTTTCATCAAATTTTAACGTTCTTCTATGCAGCGACAGTGCTTTGATAGGGTATGCTCGCAGCTGACAGACAGTAGGGCTCGTCCTTGGGCAAACGTAGAGTTCTAGGTTGCCATATTTTCCTTCAATTGTACGCATACTCATTTCAAACCGCGTCATATTGGCCTGACATCGATATGTTGCCATGAGCGCATCTGATGACTAGAACAGTTATGCAGGAAAGGTACCTCGTTGACTATAGTTAAATATTACTATTCCTTCACTTGCTATGGGGCTAAAAATGGCAGAGTTTTGCTTAGCATCTAGAAGATCAATGGCAACTTCGCTCTAAACATTCGTGGGAATTCAAAATAATATAAATAAATTAACACCGAAGAAACTTACTCTAAGCAGCACCCAATCAATGGAAACTGGCAGCTCCATGCTCAACTGGTGAACAGTATCTTGGTCATTCAAGAACAGTCGTTCTTCTATGGGAAAAATGGGCAAACGGGACATGGCAGCCTTTTGCTGATTAGCCATGACGTATTCAGCTCTTTTAGATTTCACTTCCTCTCTTAATTTGTCAATTTCTGCCCTAATGAGTAAGCACCAGCCATCTACTATGCTGTCAGGGAAATTCCAGTTTTACCTTAAAGAGCCGAACTTGGCCTCTAAAACGCCTGCGCTTTCATCCTTCTCCGAACTAGCAAATGGTTCATCCATTGTCCAAGCAAGTAATTTGCCTGAGATAATGCAAATCAGAATGCAATTAAAAAGTAACTGCGACTATTACCTGAATAAGTGCAAGCAAGAATGTCTTGTTTGGTCGTTGTAGTGAAGTAACCGCACTGAAGTGCTACGACGTTTCCGGGGCATTTCTGGAGTTGTTTTCATGCAGGAAATGTGTAATCTCTGATTCGCACACATACTACGCAGTCAATCAAAGTAATTCCCTGCCCGATGATGTAATGATAAATCTCTATGATGCCATCGTCTCGGCCTGCCAGCAAACTTAGTGAACCGTCGCCCTTCAAGTCGTGGCATTCGATTGCGTTGACCACTGCATTACCATTGGGGGAAGGCAGTTCCCATTTATTCTCTATGTGACTGCTGTAAAGAAGCTACTTTTAAAATTTTAAAAATAATAATAGCTTATTGTCCACCTGTCCACTGCAATTTCACCTATAGATCCCGCAAACGTTCCGTAGACTAACAGTCTCTCTTCTGAGAGTTCTTGTGATTCTAGAAATCCAGTGCCAGCCTGTGCTGCAGTTTTATCATGCTGGTTTTACCTTCTTTCATCAAGGTGAGATATAGGATATTGGGGGCTGCGGAAATCTCAATTTCAGCCACTAGGTGTTTCCCGCACAGTAATTTGAAAGAATGATTTTCGCATGCCAAAACAATGCTTAGCTCTCTGCCGTCATTGAACTCTGCAGCAGTTTCAAAACAAGCAACATCCAGAATGGCGTCGTCACTCAAATAATGAAAGGTCTCAGTGCAGTCATGGTAGTGAGTCATTGTATGGGTAGAGCAGAGAACCATTTCCACTCCGTGAATTGCGCTGGAATCAATGAGGAAGAGTAGTGAAAGAATGCAAATGATTACAATGTACATGCAGTTAATTAAATCAGTTTTGTTTGTTTCAAACGCCAGGAAGTGTTTGCCCCTTCGATTGTATCCATTGACAACGCTTCCACTAGCGAAGAAAATTTTGTCAGCCCCAACATCTTCTTCACCTCCGAGCGTTAGTGCATCAATTCTTGGGCCCGGAAAAGTTTTGAATTCTACCTGCAAAGGCATTAAGCAGCTGCGAAACTTTAGGCGGCCATTTCGAACCAGCGGTTGCTTCTTCCAGCGCAGGCACCAGACTACGCCGTTCTGATTGGCCAAAACGACTTGTTGCGTATTGTCTCCTTTGGCCAGGTGAGGCAGAAGTCGCATACACTTTTTGCTTGTTGATGAGGACTGTGGAAATGCAAATCAAGCTAAGCATTTGAAGACGTGGCACACTCCTTACCTGAAAAAGTTCGGTCATGTACCAACCCATTGGAAATGTAGCCTAATACGTACAGCGGGTCGATCTTGCTGCCTAGCAACAGACAACAGTACTGCTATAATCAAGTGCCTTCAATTCAGTTCATTTAGCCACACATTAATACCATTAGTATGACCACGTTAAAGAAAGGGTGAAGTAGTATCACTATAATACATAGAAGCAAACTGCTGAAATAATGATTTTTATTAATATATTAATGTTAGCAGATAAAAAAGTTTTTCGCTCTTACAGAGCCACACTGATGCATTAGCAGTATCCATTCAGCGCGTTTTGTTTGGCTTTCTGTCTGACGACTAAAGAGTGCGTAGGAAAGTAGGGATTAAAGAAATCAGGCATGCATGATTGTTTACGAACTTTTGCGCTCTTTTATTTGTTTTTATTGTTGTCCGTAAAATTTTTACTTGTTTACAACACAAACTGCAGAAATTTTGAGAACGTGTGGTACATAGCACTCCGGTCATTTTTAAGTAATGGCTATGCATCACGATTAGTCATTCTGGATATCTTCTTAGTGACATACTCTGTAAAGGACGAGATACTATGCGTGGAAACTCTAGAAAGAAAAAGGTGCAACAGGATATCGGCACTGAACAATGAAGCCTGCTTTGAACCACGCATTCACAAATCCTGACTATCCTGCCAACTTATACTAGCTGTGCATGTTGCCCGTCCCACTTCATTTTCAGCTATGACTGCATACTGGCCTATATGATGGTGGCACAGACGACGGATGACTAGGCGGCATGAATCAGCTGTGTCAAAAATGTCCACATCTTCAAATTCCACCGGTTTGTCGTTGAACAACCACGTAACCTGAAGCATACAATTGGGCATCGGAATGGGATTTCATCTTACCTTAGGTCTAGGACGTCCAATGAGGAGGCAGTCAAGAGTCACACTGGCGCCGAATGTTGCTCTCAGGTCAGTGAACACTTTTAAAAATTCAGGTGGATTAAACTGCCAACTGGAGTATTTAGGGGTTATGTAGGTCCACTGGTCAACGTTCTGATGCAAAGTTATCAATATTTTCAAAGTCGTCAAAATTCGCTATTTACCTTTGTAAGCGATGTCGCCTGGTTTTTAGTCTGCTTTCCATTGCATTCTGAACACATCTTGCCGGCAGATTTCGAACTCAGCGGGCCGTGTGAGTGCCAGCACAACAGTATCTCTGTTTCCAAAGACTGAAAAACCAATGCAGGAACAGATAGACTTACTCTTCTACTTGTTGAAAGCGCATCGTAAACATGTTCTTCCTCTTCAAACGAAAGGTAAATAGTTCTTTACTGTTTCATAAGAATCGGATAGCGCCTATTTTTAACTAACTACGTTTCGCTTCCGTTCTCACTTTTAAGCTAGCAATCTACTGAATTGAATCACAGCCTAGCGGTTTGAAAACATACTTGAGAAAAGAAAGTGTTTAAGAAGAGATAAGCTACATGGGCACATTTTTTCTAAAAGGCCCATTTACCGCAAAAATAATTACTTTAACCATAGTGAAATTAGGTTCGGGACATGTTTGATAGCCTGATCATTTGTACCTGCATTCACTTTAACAATTTTTGACACTTGACGAAATGTAGCGAAGTAAAACCAAGAAACATATTATTAATTGTCTTCGATAGTAATATTTGTTACTTACATAGTACAAATCGGAGCCAGTATCTGTACTAAGTTAGCTAACTAAACGGCAACAGTAATTCTAAGAATCTATCTCAGCCTGAAGAGTTAGGTCTGGAGTATTGCAAAATTATTTTGCATTCATTTCTCGCAGTTGTTGGATGATTGAATTACAACTTGTACTCCTTTGAAACGTTGAATAGGCGTTGTCACTTCAGTGCATCAGTGAAGTGGATAGTGACAGCGGCCAGCTTAAGTGGAATCGGCAAAAGACACAAAGGATGAAAATTTTTGTTTATTGAAAGTTTGAGTTCAAGTAGGAGGCATAGGACGAATTCCAGTCCCGCTGAAATACGTCTTGGAGCTGAACGACGATGGAATCTTGAGTGCGATTCCCATGAATCAGCTCCATTGGCTGACGAATGACCACAGCTGCGCCAGCTGTGGTCAAAAAGTAGTCTCCTACGAAGTTAGAGGTTCCTAAATGAACGCAAAATTAAGTTGTATTCAAACGGATACCCCAATGCACAAATTACCTATGTATGCTGTGTTTTCAGTCACAACGTATTTGTTGTGATTGACCCGAGAAAAAGGTATTTTCGCCTGACGCTCCGTGTACGACGGGATGGTGAATAGTTTCTGCAATGCTATTATGTGTATCTGTTAATATGGGTAAGTTTAAGTCCGCGTACTATTTGGACCATGTCTGGGCCCAAGGAAGCACCAAAAGCACTCAGAGAGTGCAAGAAACCAAACATCATTAGTTTGGTGTGATTCCATTTACTAATCAACAATTTTACGGATACCTTGCGGTCATACGCTGCCGCCCGCAGGGCATCATCAATATCTCCCCAATATCTGGAATGTTTCAACAGTTAGGAGTAAACAGAGCAGCGGAATGTGTTCACCTGGAAGGCTTTGCATAATAAACAACAGGCATGTAATCCATAACAGCTACATTAACGAATCGCTTTGCACTATTTATCACCTCCAACAATGCACTAATATCGCTTTGCCGGTTGCGAGAGCAAAACTGTTTGGGCGAACTCTAGAAGTAAGGCAAAATGGAGTTTCACTGACCGAAATAAAAAGGGTGTTCAACTTTACCGAAAAGTAGACTTCGCTTGGCACGCCATTAAGCCGCAGTCTCGCAGGATTGGAAAAATTGAAAAAGGTGGTATACTTAGGTGGCCACACTTTTGGTAGTACAGTGCCAGGATATCCCATGTGCCAATAAACTTGGAATATTTTATCCAGATCACGTGCAAGACAACTGCAGTTGAACAAGGCGAATCCCATTTCCTTCACCTAAAATCACAGTTACAGTAGACTAAGCAGTATTTTTAGGCGAAACCCTAACTCCAGAATATCTCTGGCTCATTGTATTTATCTATCAGCTGTAAATCCTATGGTATGACTGGGTCTCAGTGCTTATGTTGGCAACGTGTTCATTGTTTTTGACTCGCACTGATTGACCTACTTTTTCAACAACGTTGACAACTACATATGCTACGCAGAAGTTTAGCAAGCGAGGGTAGGTTTGACAGACGTGAATAACGTGCTAATGTACTTCATTTCCAAGGAAACGCTTCTTGAAAGAGACTTCACTAGAGGACTCGATAAAAGATTCCAATGGAGTAAACTGTACAATGAATGGCTGGGAAGGAATGCAAAACCTCTTTGGTACCTTATCCTTTATTAATAATCAAACATTAAGCCAAGGAGTAGGCTAACTACCTGAGTCAATGCCCTCCAGTCCATATTTGCCGAACCAATGTACAGATGAGCATCATCAACAATCCACATTTTAGTATGCATGACGCCACTGCCGAACCAAGCAGTATGGTTCATACTTCTGACTTCTGCCAGACCTTGAAAAGATGCTGTAGAAAAATGCGAACCAAAAGTCTTGCTAAAACCCAACCCTGCCGCTGCAGTAACACAGATTCTTGCATTGTTGACTCGGTACCCAAGTTTTGAACTAACAACACCTGTCGTTCCCGACCTACCCTTTCGAGCGTGTTGTAAATCTCTGTTCCCTGCAGAAATAACAAAAAATGCTTAATTAGTTAAATGCCATTGTCCATGCTAATTTAACCTGAGCATCTGAGTCATCCGTGAGCATATCCTTAGCCCGCAGGGTCCAGTAGAACGCTGTGGCGTGTAGGGAAACTTGGGTACTTTGCAAAAGCTCGAGCCACACTTCGTACGTGCTTAAATGCATCTTCTCCGTTGCAGGATAGGTCATTCCTTCAGGAATGCTCTCTACCAGATGTGCCCTCAAAGCAAAAAATAAATCAAGGAACAATCAAGCCACAGTGCCTGCTTTATTTAGAATAACATTTCCACGGCTGGCAGCTCTTCTAAGGGCTCAATGGACTTACCGGCAGTCCTGCTGAAGGCACAATTGCTGCTCCTCTTTCCATGTGGCAAAGCCTTCTACGTAATCTTCATTGAGCAAAGAAAACATTATGACCATTGCAATGAAGATTATGATTATTGTAATCGGCAAACAGGCCGGCTTCAAAATATTTCTGTGCCATCCGGATGTCTTCTCGTTGTCAGCTAAGCGCTCGGTGGAGTGCTTCATGCGCACATCGAAAAGATCCATTTCCAAGTTTGTCAAGTCTGACCTGCCATCCCGCGTCTACAACTAACATTAGTTAAGCTAGTCGCACTTTTGCGCACTGCGACGCTTTTTGAACACAAGAACTACTGAGTGAATTTTATGAGACTAAGAAGGAATGACTGATAGGTGATATTATTAACATTACAATGACAATAGTGGATTAGCGTATTCTACATCTTAGTTTTAACAAATATTCAAAAGACAAAAGTTGGCTGAATGTTCCCTCATTTCTGTCAAAGCGGTAACCATGACGATAAAGCGAAAAGCTTAGTCAATCAGTAGCCCTGCCAGCCGTTGGGTATAGGCATTCCATCTTAAAGGATAAAACATCGCCAGAACCCGCTTTCCTCGGTGCTTCTATGGCTTAACGAAAAGTTGTCAGGCGAAGACACTCCCAAAGCGCATAAGCAAGTAATTGGGCTGTAAACCACGTGCTCTCCTAAGGTAATCTATCCCATTTAAGGCGAAACTAACTGAAAGGTTTCGGCGCGAGCAAGTGTTCGTAGAACTTTTAAAACAGCTACTCCTATTCAGTTCAGCGAAACATACGACATCAACAAGCTTTGAAATCTCAATGATGCACTGAACAAGTGCGCCCCCTCGAGCTAAACAGGTTCTTATTGTCTGCTACCGGTTTGGCACATCTTCAGCAAATCGTCCACTTGGGCAGAAGTTCAATGCCAAAGTTGGTGTGAGAAAATATTGCCGTCGTTTCAACGATGAATTTTTAGTTTCCTTCAATCAGCAGCTGGCAATGCGAGGATCAAAATATTTTCCCAGCAACTTGCGAGAAGCAACTGCGTACGAACATCATCAACGTTGCAAATCAAATATACCGAGTTGGCGAAAGCTCACAATTAAGGGCAGTTGAATAATGGCAACTGATTACCACAATTCGATAAAATCAAGGGAAAAATGATGTGGACAGGAATTGTCCACGAATTCCTAGTGCAAACCGCGGCAACCCAAGTGACCGATACCTTCGGCTTCTTGTACATGTTGAAAGTGTCAGCTCAGCTGGGACGAATGCAGATATGCTTTTTACGCGCGTGTTTCCTCAGAGCAACGATGTCGCTTCGAACGTAGTGATTTAGCAATGTTGACTAGCGAGGACCGAACGTCACTTAAGTTGAAAATCAACGCCTATGGTTAGCTGTTCCAAGCAAATTAGCAAAGGCACAGAAATGAGAAAAGTGCATTAGTTGCTTTCAGTGGGGAAAAGAAGGGTGTTGAAAAAGTTGCTCAATATTTCGGAATCCAGACTAGCGCAGACAAATTCTGATCTCGTTGGTTAATGTTTACCCTAGAGCCGGTGAAAGGCGCCTCTGAGCATAAACATGGCGCGGCATTCAACTTTTGCCCTCTTCGCTGACTGAAGTGTTAATCCTATTCGACCAGAAAAGCATTCTGTTAGCTATACGTGAAAGATTAAAAAACTTGTAGGGTTAAGTAAAATTCATCATGTCAGTTTCAATTCTAAGTTAAAATAATAAGTTTAGGATCACCTCAATTCCAGCTATTCATAAAACAGATGCTTGACGTGAAAATTTTAGAATCAGTTTTTACGCTAAGGACAACAGGGAAGAATTGAAAATGCTCAGAAACGAGAAAACGAAAGTTCACCTTTCAGAAGGAACCAGTAAGCCAAAATTTAGGACTGCCGCCATTTTCCAGGCGAAGAGTTATCATTGATTGTTAGAAGGTGAAAGCGGCTATATCATGCTTAAATTGCTATAGCATAAATTGTTAGCACGCATCTGCCTTCACTTCAAATAATGGGTAAACGTAACGCCTCAAAGTTCTCCTATTGACCCTTCATCCAGACAATCCGAAGCAAACTGCACAAAGCGCTGCCACACTAGAAGCACGGAAAACAATAGCCGAAGGGTGCAACAAAGTATGACAACGAAACAAGAAGTTCTGCAAACTGGAGAACAACTAAGAGTTCTTCACTACAATTTATAGCCTTTTGACACCATTAACCTCACCTTGATGAAAGGAACCTACGTAAGACAAATGATAACGGTTTGAGGACGCTGAACGTCAGAAAGTGACTGTCCTCTTGCCATATGCCGCATTATACAGCAGCGGTTTGAACTGCTTCCGTCTGCTGTCATGATAGTGTTATATTCTCCTTTAGGCTATTCGAACCTAAAATGGCCTAACATTGTGATTGGTGGGCTGATAAATGACTGACGCTGTCGTTATCATCATAGCAGAAAAACGAAAACCTATAAGGCGTGAGAATTGCCGGAGTTCACCTGCAAAAAGCAAGCAGCAGCATTAAGACGCAAAAGCGTAGAACCCGGGATTGAAAAAGAGTTGCTATTCAATGTGAATGGGACGCGTAAATGCAAGGGAAACGAAGCAACTGGGGACCATAAGCTAATTTATATAGCAACAACCGAGGCAGATTAGAGTTGGAAAATCTAAGAATTGTCAGCCGGCTGAACACTGCTAACTGCCACCAGTCAGTTGGACAAATATTTTTTGTTTCAAAATCAAACAAAATTCAGGAGAACATTTAAAATTGGCAATTAGTCATAGAATTTTGAGACTGAAAAAAAGCATTGGGGATATTGTGCCGACTGCATCAAGTATGGAACAAGAGACATACTCTTTTCTATAAAAGCTACTGACTTTGTCGAAAAGGCCTACATGGAAGAAGGAAAGCGCAAGGCAACCTGCGTGGAAATACTTCTTTTAATTTTCACACTACTTTCTTGATGTTCGATTTTAACTTTAGCAGATTAGCAGAGTGACTTGCGTAACTTGTTTTTCAAGGCTATTATGTTGCCGGGCATGCCGGCGTGTCAATATGAACTAAGACACAAGCAAGTGCCTGTCGAAAGAACATCATTTCCTGTTGATAATAAATATGATCTCATTCACGATGTAGTATATTTGAAGACTTTGTTACGTGAAGGGTTTCGCGGCAAACATGATGCTTTGTTAGTAGATAGTGGTAACTAGAGACCATGAGAAAGGGTTCATTGTCTCTCTGCTGTTAAGTGACACGCAATCTGAACGAACGTTGTAGGCCTACATGTACGCATCAGAAATTCTGGAAGTAGGCCTACAGCCGATAAAAAGTGTTTCCATACGCGATTTAAATTATTTCCTTGCCAAAGTGACTGCGCTCAGTAGCCTGAGATTTTTGCATGCTATTTTCCTTTATCAAAAAACTAGGTCACACACACACAGAGTCGAAAACGGCAGGCCAGTTCCATTAGACTCATGGCAGACGTTGCCCAGGCAACGCGTTGAAGAATGAAATTCGAATTCAGGGCAAGCAGACCATCAAGCAGAAACGCTAAAGCTGTATAATGAGTTTGAGCCGTGCATAGTCGCGGAAAAATAATGGCAGAAAAAGCAGGATGGAACTGGTCTGCGAGGAAGAAGTTCAATCGTCAAAAGTTGGTTTAAATGCTACTTTGGACATTTTGAAGTGCCACAAGATGTGCGACAGCGCAGAGGGGCCAGTTATGGCTATACTTTTCATGTACAAAAAAAGCAATAGGAGCTTGATCTAACTGCTACCATAAGAGGATGGGCAGAATTTGAAAGATGGAAACGTAGTCTGACATCGTCGCCAAGTAGAATTAAACCACGCTTGATTAGTCTCAGGGTAACCTTAAACTTACGAACGATGAAAGGGCAAACCAGTTTGCAAAGCGCTCATTGACGGTGACGGAACGTACGCCGGGGTTGGTCAAAAAGACTGCCGTGCGCTCATGTCCACTTTTGCACCAGACTTGTTCCTATGGACCAATCTATAAATTCATCTAACCGAACGCGCTGAAATGTTATTTTCGGAAAGATTCTCTTAGGAAATTGCCTCATTCTAGTTTCCCTGGCAAAGCTTCCAAAATTTCTTGCCTGTGCCTCCTACATTTTAGATTACTGGAAATGAATTGATCTAATGCGCGCACTGCGACACCGAGAAAGTAATAATTCAGAATCCAGTACGCAAAAGCAAGCCTTCAGTTGCAATCGGGCTTAACGAACTATTCATGGTCACTTAGTTCATTCATGTGAACCATATGAGAAGAGCCGTTGTAAAGAGTCAGCAAAAACGCTAATGGAAATAAATTCAACGAAACTGGCCCATAGGAAGGTAGAAACCTATTTCTAGGTCTCGTACTGCCATCAGAAGTGGTAGAGCGGTTGTAAGTGATGCATCAGAAAAGGTCAGATACGACAAAATACGTAACCAGACTCCCTTTGCAAAAAAACTCCTACCAGCTGAACCACGACAGCCGTTAATGAACCAAAGGGCGATTTTTCTAAGAATCAGAATGATGCCTTGGGCGGGCCTCAGTTCGGAAAAACATTACGCACAAGCTTAGTTCTAGCGGTCAAAAAGAAAGGCGAAAAGTGGGTGCGTTAAGAGGGGGAGTACTCCGCTTCGTCAACTTGTCCAATACCACAGAACGCAGGTGCGGGCGAGCTTGACAAACTTTATTTTTGCCTAACTATCTTTCAGGGAAGTCAAAAAATAAATTCAAACATTTGATCACCTGATAAATTTCAGCACGAAGCAATCAATCTGGAGCTGAAGTATTTAAAGCGCGTCAGCAGTGCTTGACGGGATACTCTGCGAGAAAACTCAGACAGAGTTTTGCAGCTTAAGGAAAAAAGGTCGGCGGCAGATGAAAAGTAGTAAAATAAGTGAACATATGATCCTGATCACACTTTATTCGCCAAGATATTAAACTGCCACGCGCCGTTTATAAATTCCTATTAGGCTTTTCAACTTTCAAAGAGACCGGCCAGTCTTCCCCTGCACTCAGTACGCTCAGTCGGTTTGCAAGTAGCAGAGCATGCGCGCTCTTGTGCTGCAAAATCAAAGACGATGACGTACGCGTTACCAGAATAGCCATTACATTCTGCTTTTTTAGCTGAGTGCATATTTGTTTCTATATATAGCTATAGCAAAAAGGCAGCTCAATTTGTTCACAGCTTCAAAATGACTTTTGGGCATATTTCCCAGTTCAAAGATTCCGTCATAGTAATTGTAGTGCAATCTCAAAAGGAAGGCGCCAATGCAAGTAGCGATTGATAAGCTCAGACCGATGAATTCATTAATACCGTGAACAAGTTTATAGACGAATACTCTTTTATTAACGTTATGCTTATACATATCCGGACGCGACTGATATTACTCGTCCTCTACCACGTTCGAACGCTGAAGATAGAGCAGATTTGTATCGAGGAATATCGTGACACTACTGACATTCATCAAGCAGCCGACATTCATACTGCACAAAGTGAGCACGCAAGGCAGTATGAACTGTTATTCATAAGATTAATAGTAATCAGTGTAAAAATAACTCTACTGTACGTACAACAGAGAACAAGCCAAAATGGATGCATTAGATTTGACTGTCAGTTGCCGGCATACGTTAATCGTTAATAGATTAGCTGATTTAAGTCCGTTCGAACTAGCGGCTTTTCTATCTCTTCCTTCAAGAGAGAGCAAAGAAAAGAAGAAAACAGACAATCCGTTTAAGCTGTTGCTTCAGCACTGAATAGTCAACCTATACCTGATGCATTGATACTGATAGAATAAAACGAATAAGTATTGTATCCTAAAAGTATTAAATAACGTAGACGGCACGAACGATCCATTGTTCCACTTCTGAAACCATACTGCCAATATAACCATATAGCGTTTGAAAATTATTAATATTACTGTCTGTTAACAGAGTTTCTTACCGGTTTAGCATTACGCAGAAGCATACTAGAAATCGTTAAGCAGATTAATGAAAATCCCATACATGGTGGGATACGCAATGACATGAGCAGGTATTAGCCTCTGCAAAACAGATTAATATTCCATAAGTTGTGTGCCTTGAAATTACGTTCTTGGATTATCAACGCATAAAAATAGCTCTCCGTCATGACCTTCACCAAGTGAGGATTCATTATAAGTAACCTAGAAAACGTAAGTCACAATTCACAAGATAAAAGCAAAACTTTGGATTCCAGCACATCTGTTAATATTGCTGATCATCACCAAAAGCAATTAAAATAGTACACTGGTTGACCAAGACAAAATTTTCAGTCAATGTAGAAATACAATATGAGAAGAATGGCTAATTTTTAATAAATTGTAACAACAGAGCCCTCTCCGCAAAAGCAACGCAACTGTTTGCAAGTTTACGAGCTGAGAACGTTTGGTTAATGAATTATACACCACTAGAAAACTTAATTTATGCCTGCATGCAAACAGATAGCAGTAAACATATAATTTATAAAACCTTGCGGACAATTACAATGCATAAAGTATCATGAAGACATAGTCAGGCGTGTTAAGCAAAAATTATTAATATTACTCTCTTTAATGCAGTATGTAAGTGGAATTGAAAAGAAGCAAATAGTTCCAGCTCCACTTGATCACATGACTCTATTGCTGTTTATGCAACGCGTAATCTCATCTTCATAGGTACCGTTGTGAACATCAGCCGCAACAGCTATCAAAATGTTCAACCTCCAGTATATGTCACAAGCTGTGAGGATGAGGCAGAAAAAATATGTTTAGCAAAACTACATCTGACTGACCTCAGCCGCTACCGGCGTGTAACCGTAGCCTTCGAAATACCAGTAGTACAACCTGAGCAAAGCCTTCCGCGGTAATAAAAACAGCAGGGCAAACAAATTGCATTCAACAAACTGGTCGCAGAGAATAAATGACTTTGTAATATTATTAATATTTATTTCAAAGACTGTCGGCCTCATAACGGGTCGTCTGGGCAGTCACTCTGCTCATTTTGTGCGATGCGAATGTCGGCTACAGCATGAGTCGGTAGAGTTTCACGTTGGACTGATGGCGCGATATCTCTCAGTGCAAATCTGACCTATCTTCTATAGCTCCTGGAAGTGGTGGGCGCCATGGAAGGATCAAAGGAGGCGAGAGGGGGCGCTGGAGTCTTTCAGCAGATTTAGGCTATGAACAAGTGAAGAGCATCTCTGTTCATCTTTGTAGTGATGTAAATTATTTCTTATCAGCTTCATGACAGAGCCACTCAGAAACGGGTAGCGAAAGACATGAAGGAAGCAGAAGGAGGAAGAGGACGATGGGGAAGAGTGAGAGGGAGCCTGAGAAAATCTGAGCTCCAAAAGAAAAGCTTGCGATACACTGGTCTAGATGATACTTCCCATGTTATTAATAAAAATCAGGTAGCTTAACGTAAAAGGGTAAGGAGGCATGAGTAAGTTAAAGTCATGCTTCATAATTGTGGGTACAATATGGATTGCAATTGTTGAAACCGCTGAGCAGAGTATAATAAATGAGTGAAGTTGGAAATGCGCTTCTTGTTTTAAGTTTAAGAGGCTATACGACCCTGTATAATTTACTCTATTATATTAATAGACATCTTGAGCATAACATTCCCTTCACAGAGTTTCGCCGCATAGTTACATTCATGAAAGTTTGTTTAATCATTGTCATGCGTGTAATATTAGGCGATCTGTTCATAAGTAAGCTCAAGGACTATTATAGAGAAACTGTGCAGCAGTGTAAAGGTGATCATGCTTAGCAAGCAACTGCAATTTTAATAGCACAAATAGTGAACCAGCAACGCAAAGTCCGCATGTATGATTCTCTGCTTCATTAACTTTGACGTTTGAACACGTAATGCAAAATATGTTGATGAATAACGGGTGAGAAGCTGGAAGTCTAACTGTAGTGGGTTGCTAGTAATACATTCTTCTTTATGTAAATTAACCATTACAGAAAGGGTAGGCTATTTTAGTCTCATCGATTTTAGGCGAGCAATCAATATTCAGCATTTAAATAGCTGTTAAATAGTTCCCAGGTGATTTCTATTATCAAAGTCGGACGCTGAGAAAGCAAAATAAAAAACCCAACAAACGGGGCTACCATAAAACGCGTTAATGAAAACTGACGCGTCCAAAAAGAAGTGTTTTTTCTAAGACAACTTGGTCAGTTATGCTAATTACAACTTTAAAATGGCCAGTTGATTTTTCCGTTAACCTATACGACTAGGCGATCTGCAGCAACGCTCTACAAGGTTCTAGAAGTGCTCACAAGGAAAGCTAAACCGCTTGCGCTTTCTAAATTTGGTGTTACAACAAAATAAAATTCTTAAAGGAAGAGCAGATCATGTTGCCCGTATTTCAGTTATGAAAACAATCGTTTAATTGATTTTCGTAACCTTAATCTTGAAATTGCAGTTCAGCTATGCGCATTTTATCACAACATCATTCCTTATTAGTGCCTTACACCTACTTAGTTCACTTAGGGATGCAATTCCTGGACTGCGCTTATGATTACTGACGCATCTGATGAACAAAGCAATCTAGCTCGTACCTTTTCACTATACGAGATGAAACAGAAGAAATCTGAGCGCCTGAATTATAACCACAAGTCAATTTGGGGTGAACAATGAATTAAATTAAGTCAAAACAAATTCGTTAGCCATATTTGCATTCACTGCTATTTCATTCAGTCCTATTTATTATTTGTGCACTTAAGGATGACGTCCCGAACGAAACGGTAGGCAACAACATGGAAACTTTTCACGTCAATTACATTACCTAAACCTTGCGTATGGAGAACCTAAACAATATAATGAACATGTCGCTATGCTTCCAAATTTCCAGCAATGCCTAATCAGTTGGAAACTGTGGAAGTGCTTGCCACAACATCTATAATCCGAAATCATCAACTGTGAAATCATTCGATTTATTCATTAAGCCTAGCGTGCAGCTGTTTTACCAGCTCCGCCTCTAACAGAGTACGCAATTTATTGCAAGGGAAGGCCCTATCGACTCTCGCTACTACATACCCACCAAGAAAGGAATCAGCCGAACCGCAAAGCACGATTTCTGCGTATGTTATAGTATATCAAACACCCATATTCCAAGGCAGGAATGGATCGAAGAGCGTTGCAAGTCAAAACAGCTGCATACGTCAGCGTATTAAATTTTCGACGCTCTTTAAAATCTTACCGTCAACGGAACAATCTTTACCATTACTGAACCTTATTTAAGACGCTGACGATGGTATCTGGTGAATCCTAAAACCCCTGCTACAGCTTTGGCTTTAATAAAAGTGGGCCTGATGTGTTCATGCCAGGAATACCTATGCACCCTGTTAGCGCAACAGATTCGTTGCCAGAAGAGCACGTTGTACGCAACACGTAGGGTAAAGGAGTTCAGGGCAGTGCGTCTAGAATATTTCTTAGTAAAAAAAGCAAGAGAAAAGAAAATGAAAACAATAAAATAATGCTAAAAGAATGGTGCTAAATAAAAAGCGGCGTCCGCTTGATGCCTAGGCAACATTAACAGAATATGCCTGACATTGCAACTTGAAGAAAAGCTATTGCCTTTTTCGTCCTTAACCTTAGAGGGCGCGCCTTGTTCTGCTACTTAAAATAGAAATCCAGCTTTAGTTGCTTCACTCTTGTTCCTCCTTGTCCTCCTTCACCCTCGTATGGCTATCCTGCCTCATAACCGTAACTGCTGAGCTGTAGGTTTCATCATTACTGTATGTCTACACCGCATTTACCTGTTGCTGAGGTGTTTTCTGGTTTGATTCGTCAACTTCATTCATTCTGCAGTTCCTCCGTATGCATCAAGTTCTTGGAAAATGCTCAGGGGATAAGTCACTTGTTCACTCTGAACATCAAAATTGCGAATGTGCCTACCTCACTGTTAAATATCATCACGCCCTCTCCAGTTTCCCATAGGCATCGCACGGAGCAAGAAACGTTCCCTAATTCGTAAATCGCATAGGAACGGATTCGCGCCATACGAAAACGCTTTATATGAAAACCAGTTCTGTAGATATTCTTATTGAACAATTGCTTTTGACAACGTGACTGAACTATAAAAGAATTCATGCATTTATTAGTACTTTTACAACAATGCTAAGCAGGACTGTGATTGCTTCTACCCATAGTTCATCGACGTTGACGCACGAAAAGCTAAAGTAACCAAACAGAAAAACGGAGCGTTCTTTGCGGTTAACCTGCTGGGTTAAAACGGCAAAAAGCAGACTGCTGGTTTTCCGTCAGCCAAACGAAAGACAGCCTGCCATGAAAATTAAAGTGAAATTGCATTAGCTCACATCTTATGCTTATGATATGCAGAGATAAGCCGCTCCACAAGGGTTTAACGGCGATACAAAAGAAATGGATCAAGCGGAAAATGTGAAGTTCGCCTATTAAAACTTGGCACTAGAAAACAGGCCTCGCAGCGTCGTACATGTTATTACGGCAAGCAGCAGCGTCCACGAATGACAGACAGCTGTTCCCAACCCACGCATTCAGAAAAATCAGCACAACACTGATTGCTTGGCAGAGGTATAAACAAACTTGAAGAGGTGTACTTCCGGCAAATGCTCCACCCACGTTTAGAATAGTTGGCGGTACACTACGTCACAATACTTTTCCTACGCGTTTCCGCTTGCTCGCTACAAAAAACGCTCAAGCGACACCTCTGTGGCCTTCAGCACTCGAGCCTACGAAGTAGTTAAGAAATGATAAATGAAAGTGGAGATGTAAAGTCGACTCAGAGTTGTGCAAAGGAATTGGTAAAATAGCGAAGGAAAAAGTAAACACTAGACACTATTCCTAATTGAGAACATGCTGCATGCATTCTAGAGCAACCACTAAGAAAGCGTTTGCGCACATGCTAGTTTTCACCTTGTATCCCTGAAGACCGCAGGCGGCTGCTCTGAAGCTGTTTCGAGATAGCGTATGATATCGGTAGGCTTGTCCCATTGAACTTTGTTATCAGAGATCCTGAAGTGAAATGCACACTCTGTCGAACTGAACTGTATTTTCACTTTTAAGCTAGGCAAAATGGCAGAACCGCTCTTTGGCAAAGAGCAAAGTAATATCAATAACTTGCAAGCGCCGTCTGAGCTGTCGAGCAAGCACTCTTCCAACAATTATATTCGCCTTTACCAGATACTTTCACTCTACGCGAAAGGCGCTTGGGGCAAAACGGTGCGCGCGTTTTCAAGCATTCGCGATAGCCAAGTTAAACGCTATCAATTCCACTCGCCTAAGTGCTTTTCAAGTGCCACAAGAAGCGCATCTTTCGCTAATTCTTGTGTGATGAGCACGCCTCCTTTTCCTCAACTGTCATACTAAAAATTCTGAAATCACGCTGAACCGCTTTTTGTTCACTCAGAGTCCACTATCTGCTATCGCATAAACGCAATACTTAATGTGGGTAGGAAAAGATCAACTTACTTGCCAACTCATTGCGTTATCTGACTATATCTGGGAACAATTCACTTTCATAAGGATAAATCGCTGTTGCAAAAACAGACCTTCACTAGTCAGGCGATTATCATACCTTAATAAACGGTTACGCACGATCTGATACGTGTTTAATGTTGACGTGGGCGCAGGCGTCGATTGGAGACACCTCAGCTAATTGTCTTATACTAACCGGAAAACCGGTTCCGGAAAACAAAATGGAAAACAATAGACAATGGAATTACAACTGGCGGGAGAACGACAAACGATAGAATACTTCGAGGCTTGCAGATCAATAATTAATGCGAAAGCTCACCTCTCCAAGAGCAGCCATATTCGAGTGATTCTTCTAAGCTATGCTCCAAACTGTCGTATGAGCTTTCAAGCGGAGAATTTTTGTCTTTGCGCGAGAAAGTTTCAATTCAGAAGCAGTCCCGCGTACAAGCCAAATAGGGATGCGTTGTTCTTCGCTGTCAAACCACTGGGCATTTAGCGGAATGACCAATCGAATGGTGCTTGGACGACAAAGAAAATTAGTGAAACTTTAATGAATTCGCCAAACGACCGATCTTACATCAGCTCCCATCAATGCTTGTTTTCACCGAAAGGTAATGCTGTCGCAAGGACGATCTAAAGGTTGTATTAACAACATGGCACTTTCGTCGTGTACTCATGTTTAAATCATGTCTTCACCAACCAAGAATGAACAAAGTGCTAAGTTCAAAGACCATGTATTATATCGATCGGTAGAAGTAGTAGGAGTGCTCCGCAAATAAGTACAAATTGTCTGCCTTGAAAAAGCGTGCACTTAATAACCACATCTGGCAGCAAGAGGTTAGTACCAAAGACAGAAGTTCATATTGAACTACCGACGTCTTTCCTCAGCCTGCTGAAGCACTTTCGCAATAACAAACGTTGCATTAAATATCTGCGAAGCGTAAGTACTCGCAGTCCCGACAATTTGCAAATCGACCAGCTTCTCTCTTTTTTGAGAGGCAGTTTGAATGTCAATCCTTCCAAGGTGACGTTAATAATAGAAGCTTAACTCTGAAATACACTGAAGAATATATACAAGGGAAGCAAAGGAATCAAAACATATTACACGGTAATATGAGTTGTACTTCAACATCCTAGGCAGATACTAAACCTTTAGCAAGTAATTCATATGAAAACGCTCAAAGTCGAACCGAACCAGAAAGGAAATTATTGATCTGAACAAGTTGCACCATGACCATGAGAAATGGGATAATGTTACACTTGTGCTGCTGGTGTTAATATCCATAATAATATATGGAATCGCAGTAACGCTACTCACTTTGTAGTGGCACGCACATATCAAGTCTCATAGCTTTACAGTAAATCTCATTATCTCGCTTTATCATCATGCAAAAACGGTCTAGGTCCATTCCATGAAGTATTTATTTTCGGAACTATTTTCTGTCTGGAAAATAAAGGGATGACGTTTCCTCAACCTATCACACTGAAGACGGGAGCTGGAGGTCCTAAAAGCTCCGGAACTTCTTACTCTTTTATTTTTTCAATAAGCGGACACACCGTAACTTTTATGATGAAAACCTGTACGCCCCTTACAAGAAGTCCTATTTTCAAGTTTAATCTGATTACTGCATTAACAGAATAATTTTTGACCACTCTCTTTGATAACCGGCGAACTTGTAACATGTATAAGTATAAAAGCTTTCATTATCAGTACTAAAGCCAACTAACTTATTGTAGCAAGAACTATCATATTAGCATAACAAGTCTGTTAGCGATATGGGCTGCATATTGCTCCAACTATACTTCTATGCCCTCTGTAAGCTGCTCTCTTCCATTGTACCCATCGAATCACTATACTATTTATACGTTGCTGATGAATCGCACAAGCTCTGAAGACTCCACTGTTGCTTCACAATTCTGTGAGCGACTAATTGGTTGGTCGTAAGGCAGATGATGATCTGTACCACTCCTACATGACAGCAAACGTTCCTTTAACTCTCGTATGCTTAAAATGGGACAAAAGCTATTCAAAATGGGTTTATTCTTCAATAACAAGCATATGACAAAATAAGGTTGGTTGTTAGCAGAACAGCATTAACCATTGTATAGTGTGGGACCTGTTTAGCTATTATTTCAGTGCCAGTCAAATGCTTTGCAAAGAGCAATTTGTTCACATTAGCGTCCAGGTTGAACTAACCTTGCAATAGACCAACTCGTTCTGATTGCTGACTTTTAGTTATCAGCATTAACAGAATTGCTCGGCAAGGATAAACAATCTATGCTGCCCTTGTGAAAGGAAGAAACTTTAACAACAGAAAGCAAAGTTAGGCATTGCGGTGGTGCTACTGCAACTTCTTTAGTACAACAAATGGTGCAGATCAATAATACTGAAGAATTCTTCATTGCTAGCAGTAGAATGGTTATTGTTTCGAAGGAAATGCAATATTACGGGCATACTACAGACAGTAACCAATATCAATAGATATGTGGAAAGTGAATCTATTTGGGATTTTGAAAGGAACTTTGCTACTTTCTAACAAAGAAGTAAATCGCTTCAAGCTGTAACACTTTTACCACACTAAGATTACGATAGCATTTCACCTAACAATCTTTTAATCAGATAACTTTTTGTAGTGGGTTAATAAGTATTCATACTATAGAATTTATTTTGCGGAAGAACCCGTTGAAGAAGTAAGAAAAGTACCAGATCTTCAGGTCCCTTCTGAGCCTGTCTTCAGTGAGTCCAAAAGAGATCCGAAAGTCTGATACCCTTTCTTGCTTCTTCAAAGGGTTCTTGGGTTAATAAATTCTGTTAATATGATACGAAAACGTTCTGGCTATTTTGCTAAATGGTTGGAACGTGAATGAGACGACGGTGGGTTGTTAGCAGAATTGCTCGACAAATGCGGGGTTCATATGGGTAGGTTCTTATCAATGAAAGCATGTTCATTGCAATTATGACTGACTTCCTGTGCCTTTGGAAGGTGCTACACTGTCTGAAGCTTCAGGAATGCGAACTAGAATTACTGTGCATTCGCAGGGACAGTATTTTCAGTTTCCCTATAGAAGCTCATCCATGCACGGTCATGTTTTTGTTGCAAACATTTTTTCAGTCAATGGTTTAGCATCGAATTCAAACTTTTTTTGAAAGACAGTCATTATGTTTGTAACATTCAATGCCATCGACGTGTTCATTGTGAGTTCCAGAGAGTGCGCAATTGAGGGTACAGAAAAGGCATGTAGAACATACTGTCGCTATTTTTAATGCTTCTTCTATCTAAAATGCTTGGAATCATAGTCGCTTGGGAAAAGCATTTCTGAAGTGCAAGCATGTACTAATCACGCGTAACACTAATAGCTATCCAATAACTGAACGCCCAGTCACTCGCGGCGAGCTTAAGCTTCATTCGAAGCCTTTTTCTTGATTCTGTTCCGTTCACTGTATGTGCTTGTGTCCTCCTTCTTCACCTTTACGAAAGGCGGAACAAGAGCATCCTAAATGCTCTGATTCTCAGCAACGCTGCGTTCTGCGAATTTTTTAAATAACTGCCCAGTCGTTCATTGGTTAAACATTTGCTTGATTTGCTACAGATGCTCACAAAAATCAAACGGGGAGACTGCAGAAAAGTGTCAGAGAAACATGAAATAATGATAGGTGCTCTTCCCTTTGTTTGTACGGTCCTCTCAGCTTTATCTTATTTCCAAGGCATATGCTTATTTCCAGACTTAACGATTTCATCATTTGAATGAAATGAATAAGTAATATTTTCAACATTTTCGATTTATGATGCTTTTATATGACGATAACCATCGTAAAGTGGAACCCAAATGTGGAGAAGGATAAATTCGAACGAAAAAGGCTCATCGGTACAATTCAATTCCAAGTCAATATACGAATCTAAGTAATCTACGCAGCTTGAATGAATAGGTGCGTAAATTGTGAACCTCATCAGTCAAACAAGACAGCCACACTTTTAAATATGCAACTCTTTGCAACGAGCATTCGACAACCTTATTACGGACTAATGCCATTTCGTTTAAGGACGCCTTTATTTTTTTAACGTCTCTGGGCACGAAAGAAAGTTTGCCCTGAAGGCTACTTTCAAGTGAAAAGGAAATATTCGCACAAGGAACGGCACTTTTTCGTCATAAGATTATGAAATCATACGTTAATAGTATACATTAGATTAAATTCATGATATAGAGCAGGGCAAACATGTCCAACAACAGAAAAGATGTTGAATGCAACTAAAAGCAAGATGAGGTGTTTTGTAACACAAATAGCAATAACAAACTAAAACTGGATGAAATATGGGCAGTATTATATTAACATGGCTTGGTTTTATTGCAAGTGCGAATGTAAATAAAATGGAAAGGAAAATGTTGAAACAATGGAGGACAAGCACGAATGCATTAGCCAGGTAACATTGGTTCATTCAACAGAGTGGTAAAGTTGGAAGACGTTAGACGTTTATAATATTCCAGGAGTTTCCTCATAATTTCATTTGAAACTTAAACAGACAGTTATTCATTGCGTTGCACTTTATTTTGTATTAATATATTTTAAGCCATGCGTTAAACATTTTTATTTGGTTATGAATTAAGTTAACCAATTAAGTTATTCGGAATGAAAGAATATTACCAACGATTGGATCAACAACAAGAATGCCTCCTGTAACCGCATGTATACTGTACGAGACACTACGTATGAATTTCAACATGGAAAACCCTGTCTTAATTATCACACAGATGCGCCAGTTTAAAATAAAGTCGCTTAAGAAGAGACTAAGAAAGGAAGGGATGCTTGAGCTTACTTTGACTCTACGACTATAGGAACCAACTTTCCACTTTCACGCGCTATGTCGCGGCAGTTCCTAACTTTCAAGAAACATTGAATGCAACGCTGTCGACTATCATGGGATTAACCTTCATAGACAGCTAATGAAAGTTCAGAGATTCCCATGTGGCAACATTGAAAAATTCCTCTCACAATGGCTTGTTCCCGTAAGCCATAGTAATAATTAAAAATCAATTGCCCACGAGTAGCTATCTACAAAAGAATTCAGTTGACCAACTTTCCAAACTTTCTGCGCACGCTTTCCGTGTGAAATCAGACTGCGAAGACATGGAATGTCACGTTATTTGCCCTTGGAAATCACTGCTCTTAGTTATGGAAAACCCATTACATCTTAGATGGAAACTGCCTCTTTCAGGGTAATACTACGTTAGTTAGGAGAGGATTGAATGTGCGATCATTTGCTAGATTAACAGGGTAGAACGGTCCCATTCAGACGCAGCTGCCGTAATTATGAAGTAGATCAATTGCGTATAAAAACATGCATGGATAGTTCAGTTTAATACATATTATAAATATATTAATGTTATTCCAACGTGACTTTGAGGGGGTCAGTTCGTTTTAACACACATATGCGCGTTGACAGCAGTGCTGATTCCGTAAACATTCACCTAACGCGCTTTCAATTAGCTGAAAATGCTGCGCCATTTTACTGCTCCATATTGAAGCGGGAGATAATTATGAAGGCAAGACATAAGGATAAAATAAAATATGGTAGGGAGAGGTACAGTAATCCTGACAATAATCAGCTCTGCTACACCCGCAAAACAACTGACTGTTCATTGTGCGCGCGCGCGTCATGTTGCCCTTGTGTCTGCTTCGTTTTCTTTTAGTGTCAATCCTCACAACTTCGCTTTGCTATTCATTCTGGACGTATGGGGTATGTTCCCTCGTGTTTGCTCTTAAGCAGAGGCGTTGGCAGACCCGCAATGCATGAAAAGCATACGCATACGCAATCCACTGGCATTCCTGACATCCAAGCGATGAAATTTCGCCAAGCTGTCCGTGAACGCCAGCCAGTTCATTTTCTCAGTCAAAACGGCCAAGACGAAAGGGGGCGTACCCTTGTTATGTATTGGCCCTCACGCTATATGTTATCCTGAGTATCAGAAGTGCAACCGCATGCCATTGGTGGATCAAGTAGGTTGGAATGAGTATAGCAGCGTATTGTGTGAGTAAAAGAAAGAACAATTGTACTGCCCTTGGCATCTAGGCACCGGAGCATCGTTACCAGCAGCACAAAAAACCCAGTAAAGGCATATTGCCGTCGAGCCTCATTCACTGGCGACGAATTACAGCCTAACTCAAACAGTCAAAAATAAAGATTTCGCATGCTCATTGTTGTACTTGTTTGCTAACTGCACTCTAATACATAATGCTGAAAATATCGATAGTAACACACTGTTTCCTTCTTTTCTAAATCATAACATGGATTTAGGCGTTTAAGCAATTGTTCTTCGTTTGCAACTTTTATAATTTGGGAAATGCGTCCGCATATCTTCTGAGGATGGCCAATTTTAAAGCGCTAAGCTGATTGGTACATGATTGTGCTGCAAGAAGGCTAAAAGTTGAAATAGATCATTTCATAGCCATGGAAAAGAGAGTACGGCAACAACTTGATTATTCAAATTTCTGAAAGGAGCAGTTCAGATAATCAAAAACCCTGTTGTCAGAGCAATGTTCAATTTCACACTTATTTCTCAGACATGGCCTTAAGGGTGCAGTACGTTTCTGACGCGTACAGTTCGACGCGAATTCGTACTAATGGAATCCGGCGCCTGACTTATGACTGTCGTCAATGGACAACCTTGCTCTGGTTCAGGCCAGCATGCATTATGTTTCGCTAGCCACGTTTCGAAGGTCTCCTTTTAGAGGCGTTTTAGTTCCCATGCTGAGCTCTTGTGGGACTGTGTTATCTGTATCCTCGTATCTCGTGCTAGCAAGTTTCCTCAGGGCTTCCTTTCCGTGCGGTAGGTTTCCACAAGGTACATTTCCATTGGTCTGCAACCATGTATTTTATCAAGTGACTGTCGCTAGTGGACAATCTCCTTTTTATACATCCCAGGGCGCATCGTGTTTCCCCGGCAGTGTTTCCAAGCCTTCCTTTTGGTAGCGGTTTCGCTTTCATACTATCACGTTTCCTCATTGCCTGCACACGATGCGATATGTTTCCAGGGGGTATCTTTTCATGGGCTGTGGCCTGAAAGGTAGGAACTTGGAAACGCACGATCAAACAAAAGTTAGTTTTGCCGAAACGTGTGGCCACAGACCATGGAAAGGCACCCGTGGAAGCATGCTACATCGTGAGCAGGCAATGCGGAAACGTGATGGCATGAAAACGAAACCACCACTGAAAGGAACCCTTGGAAACACAGCTAGCGAAACAAAATGGATCCTGAGAGCTAGCAAAAGGATGTTGGCTACTGGCAGCAGTCACTTCATAAAATACATGGTTGCAGACCAATGAAAATGTACCTTGTGGAAACGTATCGCACGGACAGCAAGCCCTGAGAGAACGTGACAGCATGAGAACTAAAGCGTCCCTGAAAGGAAACATTCGAAACATGGCTGGCGAAACATAATGCACGCTGGCCAGAACCAAAGGAATGTTGCCCATTGACGACAGTCGTAAGTCGGATTGCGGACTCCATTAGTACGAATCATGTATGCATCGAACCGTAAGCAGCGAACAGTACGCGTCCAACTGTACTCGAACACGCTAATCAGCGACTGCCTTTGGCTCTGTAGCTTCCTGAAGGCTTAAAGGAAAGCAACTCACCTATTCATTTTGCTCTACATCTAACATGCTCGGAATATCTTACTCGCTAGTTTATACAGCCGTTTATAGCAGCAACGATGTGAGCAAGACCAGCATCCAATCATCGACTCTGCTGCAAATCAGTACTACAATACAATAAGAATGCGCAGGTTATATTCTCATTCATGCACGACTTAAACCGGGCAAAGTTCGTTGACGGCGATTTCGCCGTAGTCGATTATACGCGGACTCTTAGGCGCTTGACAATATTTAGGTACAATAGTTCTGATGGTGCGTGCTCCATTCTGCAGGTCGAGAACGTCGTTGGGACTGCCTAACTCCGCTGATTGCGCCACTAGAAACCCTTTCATCGTTCATTCCTGCGGCTTTTCGACGTCGGTATTTTCTTAGGCTCAAAGGTGTTCAACCACGTTAGTTACATCTAACCCATTCTTATTCTTCCGAAAATTTCAAAGTTCTCAGAATGCGTATGATCCCGTCTTCAATGAGAGTTCCAACTGTGAGCTCTTTGGGCATGCGGTGATAGCGTAATGATAGTCTATCTCTAAGGAGCAACTGTCTGGCTTTGTTCGTACTGGGAATTGTTTATGTATTAAAACAAGCTGGAGTGGAAGAGTTTACTTCAGAAGACAGAATGGAATGAAGTAAAGTTAGGTAAGCAAGATAGGATAACATGTGAAAGAACGTAGACAAGAAAGTATTAATAATATAATAAAACATAATATTATATATATCGACCCGAATGAACAATTAAGAAGAAAATTGTTTCGTTGATTGAAATGGAGGATGAAGCTCGTTTGATGAACGCCCACTGCTACGGAATTGAATATTTACTTGTAAATGAAGGATAGAGCAACTGGATGGCATAATTTGCTCATACTAGCGCATATTGCTTTAAATATTTATAACGCTTCGTAAACACATTTCTTCCCGTAAAACAATGAGGTGATGAAAGCTAACAGTATAAGCAATACTATTTTAACAACGTTGATCAATGCGAATTTTTCAGCTGAACATGAATTATCCATTCAGAACATGACGCTTCTGATTTTTTTATCCTCTCCGCCGGACACAGATGATGAGCTTGTAGATTCCATTTCATTGAATGACCGAATGGCACAGCTTACCATACCTTTTCGATGCTCTCGAATAAATGCAATGCTCGGCCTGACGCAGACAGAGTCTTCACCATCTATGCCAGCATCAAAGCGCGTGTTCTTTTCCATATTTAGTAGTGACGCTTTTCTAGCATCAGAAGCAGCAAAGTCAACGTTCAACTTCAAGACAGCCGAAGACTTCGATTCGCTTGAATGGACTTTGGGTGGACTTTTCTCTATCAATACTTTAGATGATGTTTGTGGAGCAGTGAATTGCTCACTCCCGAAAGGTTGAGCTCTATTTGGCTTTACACCGCTTAGACCAGCTTTCAAAGAGTTGGGTCTTCCTCGACGAAGACGCCGACTGCCAATGGCCGCACCACCCGTTGACAGAGCTAACTTTGGGCTCCCATTGATTGGATCGCTGTTTGAGCGGTTAAGTGAACATTTCCTCAAAACATTTCTTCTATCTGCGCTACTTCCTGCTTCCGAGAATTTGTTTTCTACGGCTCTTCGAACAAGCGGAGGCTTATGGACGGGCACATTTCCCGACTCCCTTGTCGATACCTGCGCGCCGCAAAATATTAATAATATCGACAACAGATAGCAACAAATCGAGAATTACATTTTCTTTCGGAACTGGTTTCCTCTTCGTCGCTGATACGTTTGAAGCTAAGGCCGGGGACCTTGGCAGCAGTGAACTGTTGTCACAAGCCTGAAGTGAAGCAGACTTAATGAAAAATGGAAAGCCCTCGCATATGATACGGAAAAAACAAGAGCATGTAATAAAAAAAACTTTTTTCTACGTACCTTGCAGAGTTCGTCTATTGGATGCAAACGATCCCCTTCCGGTAGAGCAGTCTGTTGAGCGGAAGTGTGAGAGTAATCTACAGAATCAGGCGACGCCTGAGCGTATGGGCCAGAGGAAATAACGCCAGCTTTAATAGAACAACCCGTTTTTTCATAACCAGTTGGTCTGGAAAGGTTTAACTAAATAAGTTATACCATAATCTATGAAAAATTATACCCTTGCAACACTGTTATATGGTGATGTAGGTCAGCCTTCCTAGCCTTATTCAGCTTTCCTAAAGGGCGCACGGGTAACGGAACCTTAAAGCAGCTTTCTCCACTATAGTATGGTTCGTCAATGACTCCTGCAGAGACCACAGCACGTTCAGAAGACGATAGAACGCCTGTTCACGAGGAAACAATAGGATTTTAGAACAACTTTGAAACAAAACTCACCAATACTACGACAGGCCTTTGTCAGGAGTCTTATCACTTCAGTCTTGAGCGCCACGTCCAACTTGGAAGCCGACATCACCTCAGCCAGTGCTTGACCACTTTTTGGCAGATAGGAGCTTGCATTATCGCGGAAAATGACAGGAGCGAAAACTGTGGCTAGATTCGCAATATCCATCTTATTTTGTGCTCTGTGCTCGGCAACCTGAGTGGACGCGCAGTTTGACAATAGTAGCGAGTTTTGTCTCTGCACCTACCTTATTCAACTTTCTCATTAGAAAAGCTAACGTTTCCTTGTGGCGCGGCGGCAGAGCATGGCAGAGTTGCAACAGGCATTTAACTTTGACGTTTGACGGCGTATTCGCGTCGACAAAACGCAAAAATTGGCCCTGCAGACCGAACGTAAGCAGCGGTTCTTCGAGCTCACGAAAAAACAATTTGATCAAGTCGCACAAATCAAACGCGTTGAGATTTTCCAGGCAATAGCCGCTCTGCCTGTTGCTAACAGAGCAAAACAAGACCTTAAATAACGGAGATCCATTGATAACGACACAAATAAAGCGAATCACTCAACCCTGTATGCCTTGACCTTGCTGGATATGCCGGGTTTACGAAAGATTCCCTCGCGGTTCAAAAACCGTTCTTCCAACAAAGTGAAAGCGGCGTGCAAAAATCTGAACGTACATAAATACTTGGTGTTTGTCAACTAACCACCGAACAGCTTCGCTTACTCGGGAACCGTTAAGGCAAAGCCATCATCGAACACGTAAGGTAGCGAACTTAGATTCGACAGCACAAGCCGGGAAGGGTCGCTCATCCTTGGATTTTGACAAAGAAGTGATGTGGTTAATTTCTGCAAAACGAACAGTACAACACTGGCTGTTCAACGAAATGATACCCCTGGATGCGCCGAATGAATTTAAACATTGTACAGTATGGACCAGCAGGTACATTGGTTACCTGTAGCGTGGCAGGTTCCTTTTCTAAAACCGCGTGCTTTATTGCCCTTTTCGACAATGTCGGCGATGCAGCATGCTTTTTAAGAGAAAACTGAAACTAATAACAACCAGTAGTAAATGGCGGCAAAGCTGTAAATGTCAAACGGCTTATTGGAAACCGTAACGAAAAGTGGTGAGCAGCGAAACGGGCAGAAAGCATTAGACATTGACTTTAAGCATGGGAGAATATCCTCCCACAGAATTTGTTTCTGCATTCATCACAAGCGTCAAGTAACTGTCACTACAGGAAAAGGGATTTGCAAGCAAAAGCAGCTTTTCAAGTCAGCTGGATTTTTCACTGCATGGAATTTTCTTACCTTGGACAGCACGCTTGATAAATTTGAAAGCCTGAAAAATGCCATCGGAATCATTTAGCGGCAGAGAAATCCTAAGGCTAAATGTATGCGTAATATAATGTTGCCCAGTGTTTAAAGAAAATATTTTAAAGAATTTTAAAGATTACAGTAGAAACTCGATTATCGGAAGTAATTGTTGCAAGGTGTGGTTCCGATAACGAAAAATTCCGATAATCGAAGTTTTCTTTGTTTATTGATTTTTCATACACTACGAGCATTCTAAGTTGTACTTCTCGAAGAGCAGCTAATGCGCGCGTCAACTCAGTTCATTAAAACCGTATGAATACAACAAAAG
>KN538406.1:482558-575140 GCA_000797535.1 Trichuris suis
CTGGAGGCCGAAGGCGGCCTATTCGGAAAACTAAGCCCTTTTAAGAAGTCACAGGCTCTCAACTTGGACATCGTTCATCATACTGTAAGTCTATTGTTCTCCTCGCCAAATTCCGATAATCGAGTATTCCGATAATCGAGGTTCCGATAATCGAGTTTCTACTGTACTTGTTATAGGCAGTTAACATTGACATGCTATCTAACTGTCTTATAACATCAGTTTAGCGTAGCATAAACAACAAGAATTAAAAATTTCAGCTATAACACCTTTGAAATTCGAGATACAACTTCTTGTAATGGACACGTTGGTCACACTTGCAAAACAGGCTATTTCCGTGCATATAAGAAACAGCTCTATCACCTTACACATTCAGTATCATCTGAAATAAAACTGATACTGAACAGTTTTCGATGGGACCAAGGTGCGCCTGCTAGTTCTGAGATACGCAATATTTTTAAGATAAGCATATACGTGTATACGCGCATTGTCATAAAGGAAAACATGAGATTCTGAAGATTCTGCCATTTAGTTTAGGGATGAACTATCAGTGCTTTGGAATCTCGTCTTTTAACCAGGCCACCGTCATACTGTAAATTTGCCAGCTATGTTGTTCTGCCCTAATCTAAGCCAAAGCGTAAACGTAAGGCCTATATTTTGGCTTAGGCTTAAGTAAGAGCAGAACAATATGGCCGGCATGCTCGCCAGTAAGCGCAGAGCACCATGGCCGCATGCTTAGAAAGAAGGAACCTGCATTTTTTTAAACGGCGGGGCGGCTAAGTGACAGGGTCCATAGTTTTGTTCATAAAAGCAATTGCAATGTTTTTTGTTTGATTACAGACGGCTAAACAGGAATAAAAGATCCAAATGAAGTAAAAACAAGTCGCAGTGTGAGAATGACTCCAGGCGTACTTTGATCTGTATTTGATCAAGGTACATGTTCTCGTGTCATCAGTTTAACTCAGGTAGTTTGTAGTCAGCCAATACAAGAAATTAATTCATTATCACTCTGTCCCGTAGCGCAATATTACGTACAATAGTGAATTTATGTTCCAGACATTTTTCTTAAAGGCAGTTCAGTAAACGTTGGTTATAGACTCAAGGAGTTAATGTTTCTGATTTAGTAAAACTGGAGCTAGACATTTAGAATAATGAACTACTACTTTGAAAGAAATCTTGATACAGAATGCAAGTTGAAATTCAAAATTGATTTTCAGGTTCCCTGTTGACTTCAAAAGATTGCCACTTAGGCGATGCGTTTTGCCTAATCTCATATACTTCACACTGCAGTTCAGCTCTGTTGAGTTAGAAGGCGTCAGACTAATTGCAGCAACTACAACGTTATTGAAATTTTGCGATTGACTTAAGGTGCATTGCGATTCGTGGCGACTTTTCAGCAGAAAGGCATTTCAACACACCTTCCATAAAGCAACATAATATCTTTTCATAAAAAGCTACTTCTGCTTACGTTCAGAAAAGCTGCATTTCGACTGATTAAGATTTGTTACACTCGCGTTTCGAGGTCAAAGGCAGATTAATTACTAAATCAGCTGTAGAACATCTGTGAAGCAAGAGCTCAATGCATGAAGTAAAGGCAATTTAAAGCTACTTGCTTGATTTCAAGCGTAGCTACTAGTCAAGACCATTGATTACAGCGCAACGCATTGCAGACGTTGCAAATTCAGTCTTTCCAAAGTAATCCCTGAAATTTCTTCGGCATCACAGATAAAACTTTCAAAGCGCAACATTAAGCCAACTGATCTTTCACCAGAAGTAAATTATGCATCACATGAAAACCATACAAACAAATTAATGCCATTAGAATTGCTGACACAGAATTCCGTCAATTATTATCCTTACGAGAGCGCATTTTGCTGCTTCTCTAAATCTGGATTTTAAAACTGATAAGTGCGGTGCTCTACTAGCGTTTTCTGAACTTCATACATCTTGGTGGTGCGACCTTGCATGTGTATGTAATGAGGGAGCACAATGGTGTGTATGCGAAACAGCATCCTATCTAAAAGAATTGGCGGGAAACCCTTTCATATAGACAGTTTATAAAGTGAAGCAGTTATGAAAGATCTTAGGACTGTTTTGTTAACGTAATTGAATAACAGTAGCAACAGCATACATTAATATTTAAGGCAGTGAAACCTGCAAATTTAATTTCTAGTAAAAGTTAGTTTGCGCATATACCGTCGACCAAAGCATAATAGTAAAATAAATGCAAAAGACCAACAGCTTTCGCTATTTAATAGCATAAATACTACTATATTAAAGAACCACTTTCCTTCCACTTCATTTGCTTTCCAAATAACTCTCAATGGTGACATACGCTTGCAAACGTTCAGCTGATTTATCATGTGCTTGTATGAGAACATGTTTTTAGGACACAACACCTGAAATCTGCGAAACTAACAAGTTTAGTAACTTGTCAAAGGAGAGAATAGCTCGACAATGTGCCTATGCAAACAGTGATTAGTCTTTTCCACTCTTAAAAGTTTTCGCTGCAACAAACACCCACTCATGACAGTGCAGTCGAACTAAGACCGCCACCAGGTGTGAATATTTTAAAACTTTTTTCATCTTATCTCCATCTGCGTGCATACGCACTACTCAGAATTTTCATGGCGATTATATGCTAACAAGTTATGCTCCATACAGCGTACGCAATCCCTTAAACGAAGTTATCCCTAAATGTTTCGATTTTACGGCTACTGAAAAAGTCACACAGAGCTGGGAAACGACTGTCAAAGCTCAACAACGCCAAGCCTGTTGCTTAAAGTAGCGGCAGACAGGAACAAAGTAGACTTCATTAATATTATTGACGTACGCTTATAGCTACAATGCTTTCTCAACTTTCTTTCAGAAAAGTGTGAATCGGTTCCACGTAGATATTCTGTCAATAAGGAAGCCGTCAAAACACTGCTTAACGTACGCCTCGACAAGGAGTGGTGGTTCATAACATGGTTGAGAAGTCAACAAGTCGCATTGAGGCAAAATTGGAACTAACAATGATCTTCTACATTGCTACGCGAAGCAAAGAAACTTCTTTACCCTACAAATGCCAGGAAGGGCGCGCTTATACGACAAAGAATCATCTTCACATCAAATACCCCAATTCTTCTTAATATCCGCCCCCGTACGACCAAAGTTCAAGCTGCTGAATTCCCAAACGTTACAAAAAGGAAAATGACGTCAGCCTGTCTTCCATCGTATTGATGGAAAAAAAGGCGCGCATGTTTTATTCTTTACGCTGGTTAAAGAACAAGTAAGATACTGGGAGCTCAAATCCCAATAAAAATTATGAACATTGTTAGTGGGTACAGTGCTTGCTTCGTTCCTGCTAATAGTTTATGCACCGCTTGGTCAGTTATTTGCCCTTCAGTTTAAATTCCACCCCGTACTAACGTGAACCTGCTTTTTCAACAGCAGGAATTTCGCTACTCTAATCCTAATAGTTTTAAAAGCATTTGCATCCAGACTGCATGTACGTTGCAGTCACTATTCGACGTTCACTGACAGAAAAGCTGCAATGTGAAACTGAAACTGCAAATTAACTCGTTTTGCTATAATAGTTGAGAGTTGGAAGGGTGAAGTTTCATTAAAATACTTTACACGGAACTGATTAGCGGAAGGCAGCGTAAAATGAATAGAAAGTGGCACTGAGAGCGCGACAAGTTAACATGAAGCTTAAAGCGTAAAGAAAATAAAATCACAAAAGCAGATTTACCTTCAACGGAGTAACGTGTACGAAGTCAGATTCCCCTGTGGAGAAAATCTAAAATGGCTATAAAAACTTGGCCAAGCTTTCCGAATAGCCCAGCTGACAACGTTGCACTGCAGCAACAGATAGAGACGGCGATCTGACAGCAGCACGCTGCAACTGCTTCGCCACTTTAGACGTGATACTTTTAGACCGTTTGAATGAAAGTGTTTTAATCGCATCCTGAAGACGGTTCACAACAACTGAGCCTCGCTCATTTATCGGCATCAAAACGCAAAGGCAATCACACAAAATCTTGCTTAGGCTAAAAAAAGCAAACCTGCGATCTGCTACAGTAGGACCTGGACTAAATGTGAGAAAACCATTATCTGCTCCGTCCCTTAAGCGCATCTCGCGAAATTTCAAACGACCCGCAGCTTATAGATAAATTAGCATCACAGGTTTGCGAAGTGACGCGCGTTGAAAACAGCTTGCGGGAGATTGCAATAATCCATACGTGCGGTCAGTAAAGCTAACTAACTTATTCCGTCGGTTACACTTTGTCAAGTCGATTACGGCTCTGCGCACTAGTTCAAAACAGAATAGCTAACTTCAATTCAATCAGAAAGCTAGCGGAAAAAGCGGCTCTTTTCTACGGGCATCAAAATAGGAAATCACGACAACTTCTCAGAGACAGATTTAGGTCAACACGAGCTCAAGAATATACGAAACGGCAGGAATGCTTATGTTGCTCATCTTAGAGGTACTCGTCAAAGAAATCGCCTATGAATACAGACAGCTACGTTAAACTCAAAATGAAAGAAAGGTAGATGAATATAAGCACTGTCAAAGCTGCAGCAGTTATTATGTAGCGAAAATCAGCGCTTCTATGGCCAACCATTACTGCTGATGCCAAAGACGGATGCTTACGATCATGATTTTGGGGTTGTCAAAATGAAAGCTGTCTATCACTATTCATTCTAACAATAGGCTGAGCGCAACGTTTTTCCAAACATTCTTCCAGCGATCACGTTGAGACAAGTTGAATTTCATCAGTTGCGTCTGACTGATACGAATTCTAAAAACGTTGCCTAGCAAGTGCGCAAGGAAGTGACATCTCGGATCATTTAGGGGAAAAATTTGTCCAAACGACTCGCGTGCAAAAATTGTGCTCCAACGGGCAACTCATATTCCGTTGGCGCAACAACAAGCTCAAATAACCATCACACAGCTCATCTGAAACGAATCGTCAATACGTCGAGGAGTTAAGATTTATTTGCACATCGGTTGGCAGCCACTCTTGCCCGGATGGCGCGAAATCGCGTGCCATCATTTGCCCGAAAGGCAGAAGACCTCAAAAGCGTGTTCGACCAGCAAATGGCGACAACTAAACGACCCATTCGATCGCAGACAAAGTAGGCAAATTTGAGTGCGCGCGCTCCAGGCTCTAATAAGAAAGCATTCGCGACAGGTGGTGGTAATTTTGAACTTAAAAAGAAAGTAACTTTTCTACAATGTTCACACGTGAAAACTTTGGTAGCAGCAACTTGACTACGTTGCTTGAACATGACGGATCATGTCGAACGATTATAGTACAGGCAGCTTTCATTGAAAGTTTCATTTCAGCTCTTCTTGAACAACACTGGCGAAGCCTGCTTCCCCTGTTGAGCATTCGAGCTTCATGCTAACGAACTTGTCTCCCCACAGAGCGTGCGAGTCGGTTGAATCATAAAACTTGCATTGCAAGTTGTGGTTCAGCTCACCAAAGGCTCCCTGAAAGGCCTGAATTCTGTTACCGTACATTGTCAGGTGTGCATTCGCTTATTCATACGCGAAACGTCAGACGAATGGCATTTCGCTTGCGGCTTTTCGTTTTGCCAAAGCCCGCTGTGGACCAACGAATCAGAAGGGATCCGTCCGGATTCGGTTCGCATATCATACTTTCCCCGTTCACTTCGAAGTCCCTGGAGCAAAGCAAAAATGATCATGCCAGTCAATTGCACGCCTCAGGTCAGCTGGCGTGAATACAGGCGGCGGGCATCCAATGTGACATTTCCTCTAACGAGTCTATTATGGACAGACAAGTTTCATTTACTTTGTATTGCGCGTATCAAATTTTCTCAGACGATTGATGAAAGCAAAGGTGCAAACGTGCATGCATGCTCAGAGAGAAGAGTCGCCATGCGTTTACCGATCCGACAAGCCTAAGTTTATTATTCTTGAACAATACGGCTCATTACACACTGCTCTGCTTGTAAACACGAAACGTCGTGATCAGCGTGCACCTCACCAATGGAAGCTTCAATGCAAATACTGCACACAAGTTACAGAAGCAATCACTTGCACAGGCAAAAGCTTAAGCACAGAAATAACTTACTCTATGCGAAAACCTGGCGTTGAAGTAATGGATATGTCATAGCAGGTATCCCGATAAAGCTTCATCGTTCGACTAGACGTAGGGAAACGGCCGCCGTCTACTTTAAACGTGACAGTTTCGATAGCAGGCTTCAAACAGCGAAAGCGCAACGCAATTTCAAATTTAGTAGGTGCCTGCATTGAAATAACGCCTACGCTTTGGATGCACAGGTATATACGTTCGTAGGCAACAACAAAGCGCGGATTTGCTCCACAACAAAACTTTCCGACGTACACTTCTTCCTTAGGAGGCCAATAGGATGGAAGAGTTCCCCAGAGGTGACCATTCACAGCGGATCAATAGCTTTTCCGAAAGCTGCGACGGTTCTCACGGTATCGGTAGGCACAAAAGAGACTTCCGTCACACCAAGCCATTATAATTGAACTGCTGCGAAACGCTGTCGATGAACAAATTCGCCGCATGCCAGTCATCTCATTGGTCGTAAGTGGTCAAGTTCCAAACGGCTTACACCTATTGGACGACGGAGGTGCGAGATCAGCAGTTTGCTTAGCTGGCTATATCGCAAGAATCATTTTTGCCGCCAAGACTAAACGGCCGCACTGATCCAATTGGCGAAGAGTTCAAAAAAGAACTTTGCCCAATTCAGTGTTCACATCCAACTATGGAGCAATTTTGCAAATAGCTCAACTTTATCAAAGCAATTTACATTCACGGCTGAACGACGTCGCGCTTGCAAGAACTTGCTATCGCATCGATCAAGCAAGCCACGCCCGATGGGGCCACGTTATTAAACACTTTCTTAAAGTCAATAGTTGCCGTGCTCATTAAGCGATCGCCGACAAATCTCAACAGATGAAACCTCACCCGCGAAAAGCATACCGACCAGATGCAATAATATCTAACCAATCTTTACTGAATTGGTCGCCCATATTTGGCGCGAAACTTCCGATACGCGTCAGACAAAACGTTCAAGAAGAGCGGCACGTCCTCCTGTTTCATGCCAATGGCGGCGGCCACTACTAAGTAACTGCAAGTTGGTGACGAAGTATGGCTACCCCAACACTGGAAAGTAAGCCCGTCGATAACTGCATTTGCCTCTTTTGGAACCACCCTGAAACGTATGCATGCAGGTAGGCAAAAGAAAAGGAAGCCAAAAGCCAACCTAGCCCCGGATATATTCCTGGAGAAGAGCATTGAGCCAAGGGCGCAAACGTTGGACGGCCGGTCGTTGCACAGCGCGTCCAGATTACGTAGGCTGACTGCTAAAAAAGCATTTACCATAAATGGGTGTTCAACGATTTTCGCCCCACCAACCGATGGAAATAGGATTCGCTGGGCTGGACAAGACAGTCTCTCCCATTTCGGATGCCCATCTGGCAATACCATCCCTAAGGGCCGGATAGCACTTTGTCGTTCGTTCCTTGATGAGAGATAGGTAGCCAGACGTGCCCATGGACAATAGCGTAATTAGGAGATCAATCGACGGGTCGGCTGAGGCCCGACCTAAAATTCGACTCGACTTCCAAATCTGGCAAACAATTTGATGCTCATTAGGGAACAACCTGGATAAATTCTCGATATGCCATCGATGACGTCTGCAGAAAATGCGCCAACGATTGCGCCGCCTACGGGCACCATGAAATTCTTATCGCAAGACTGAACGAACAGATCGACTCGTCCTTTGCGCGA
The DNA here is from genome assembly GCA_000797535.1 of Trichuris suis. NCBI lineage: Eukaryota > Metazoa > Nematoda > Enoplea > Trichinellida > Trichuridae > Trichuris > Trichuris suis. The sequence continues at coordinate 490,328 of KN538406.1, forward strand.
CGCCTACGCAAAACAATAGTACAAACGTGACAAAGTTTAAATTTATTTCTAAAAAATTTGAATTCAGCTCTTTTCGTTTCGAGTGCCGACATCAAAATTTTAATATTGATAACGTTCTTTAAAAAGCTGTGCAATACAGAAGCAATTTGAAACTTTGCTGGCAAAGCACCTGCACACTCTACTAATACTACAGAGCAATAAAAATGCTAATTGTAGCACAAGCAAATGCCCCGTCAGCAAAGCCAACGTGGATATTTTCATCCTTGCCGGCAAAGCAACGCCGAAGTCAAAGTAATACATTTGAGACACTGTACGGTCGACTTGCGAAATTAAGTTACGAAAGTTGAAGACGTCAAAAAGATATGAATTAATAACAGGGCGATTATACAAACCACTTAGAAATTTAAAAAATGCTTTTCGCTTATCAGGCTGAATATTCCTGCATAATAATGCACAAGACTTGCAAGAAGCAAAGCGGTGTGTCCCTCAGCTGAAGTACTCAACAAAACAAAGACGTCAAAAAATTCAAAGGCTCGGTTGCTACATAGGTAACGCTTCAAACCATTTCGTTTTATACCATTCATTGCCTATGGGAAGGTCGCAAACGACTTGCCAAAATACCTGCTTCTTTTACAGAAGATGAAAAGCGTCATGAAGGAACTGTACACAACGAGAGCAGCTTGCAGCTTACATGACTGAATTTAATTCGTGAGTATGACGTAACTACCACGGTCTTTGATCATTAAAAAAGAAATTTGAATGTTCATTCATTTTCCTGAACTCTCTATAAAAGTGCTGCAATGGCTGGTGAGTTCCTTCAAAAGTTGCTTCCTTGGAAACAAACCGTAATATAGCACGTAACAATTCGCCATATGACAAGCTAATACGTGCAGATGAAATCAAAACCATCAAAATTAGTAAACATGAACTTAGCCTGTTGAGCACGACAACGTATGATCTTACAAAATGCAATGGTGGGTTTAAAGACTGGAAAAAATTGAAAGTAGAAAAGTAATAGCGGGAATAAAACGATCAGATGCTCGGCACTGAACTGCGCCTGCGAATCGATCATCGTTAATTCGCTATATGTTTATCCAACAACAAGAATCGCATTGAACACTTATATCGGAAGGATTTTGGAACACCGAAGACAAAGTCGCGCTACAGCACTGCCTTTAACGAACAGACAGAAAGCTGTTAGAAACTAAAGCAGCAAACGCGTTGTCCGTACGGCAACAAGAAAATGTGTACACAATCTCAGGGACTCTCACTGTCTGAGAATACCACTAAACATGCAATGGAATACCAGCGGCGCGTTATAGGAAACAATTATTCATTCTTTCGCTTATTACTCTCGATTCGTTCATTAATGAATTACGCATCGTTTTATGAATCCATTAACCCGCAAAAAGGCATCTGTTTGCAAGCTCTGGAAAGCCCAATCTGTTTCTGGGGACCAGGTTTTCCCAAGAAAAAAAATACAATTTCGAACCTTCCGAAATTTGCTTTAAGGACGTTTATATACCTGTTCAATGTCATTGCAAATCTGCTCCGACTGCAAACCGTAGGCGTTGTTGATTAGATGGGGCACACCAAAATCCGCGCAAAGCTGTGCAATCTGAACAACTCTGCAAAAGCAACTTCATACGCAGACTTCGCTTTTCTACGATGGCGCACCTGTCCGGTGAACGAGGAGCAAAACAACTGGTAGTACTAATAACGCAGAGTACTTCTTGAGGCGAGTTCGAAATTGCCGTGCGTATGCCAGCCAGATCGGTTTCCAAATATTGGTCACCATTCGCGCTTGGCTTTTGTTCAACAACAACCACTTCTAAACCTGAATGGAAAGACGGTGTAAGCGTTACTAAATGTACGCAAGTTAAATTTTACCCGTAAAGGTCATACACTTAACGCACGTTCGTTGATCAATTCTGGACCACACGATGCGGGTTGCAGAAGGGCGCAGTTTACGCAGAAAGGTCAGGCACAACGCCAAAGCCATACCAGTAGCAACCGGGAAAACGCGACAACCAACGCAGGATCTAATGCCTGCAAATCCACAAATTATAAAGCGTCCAAAAAAGCAAGCGTTTTAGAAGTACCCGAGAGCTGAATGGCGTGAAGAGCTAAGGAGTTGCTAAGTTTATTTATAAGCGAAGAGCCTAACGCTTTTGGTTGCATTTCCGCGATGTCACCGGCCCTGCCGATGCCGTGCATAAGGCTGCAAAAAGTCGTTATGAATACTCATACTCATTTCATTGCAAACAGTTCGGGATGGCACAGTAAAGCAAGTTATTCGACATTTTTACTCACTACGACAAGGACTGCTTATTAAGCTTATAATCAGAACTTTGAACACGTAACTCTTCGTAACGGGATGGTGGGGTTTCATAATATGTAAATTTTATTTACGGCGAATCCCGTTACGGAAACGAAATTTACTAATATCGCAGCTTTCGAGTTTTCTCCTCCACCCGTCGTCAAACGGGATTTGCTGCATAAATAAAATCTATGCATCTGAGAAGTTTGGAAAACTTATTTTCGGAACTTCTCACTGCAATTCCAACAATCAGTAAGAGCTTTGCAAGACAAGCAATAAATCTGGTGTGTGTAAGCGCGGTTCAAAAACTTTTCAATGAGCCCAGACAGAAGGCTTGACGAGAACTCGCATTTGCTGTGCAATGCGCATGGATGTATGAAACTGTGGAAAGTTAGAGGACTTCAGAAAGTGCTCAGATCATAAATTGAGGCTTATATAAAAGCATCCTCTTAACAGCGGCTTCGCTCATTTGAGGGCTACCTATGCAGGCAAGTTGAGTTCAGGAAACAGAAGCATGAATGAAAAAGTGAAGAACAAGAATCAAACTCAGGTGAATGGCATGTATTATTTATTAAAGTCTACATGTCCGCCACACCTGACTGCAACTCCCAAATAGATTTCGTCTGCTTACTCTCAGCCACGTCTTCAGACGGAACCTATAAATCAGGCAGCGCGGAGAAACGTCAAAACGAAATAAGAAAAGTTGAACTCCCTCGTCACTGAAGTTAGCGACCGAAGAGAATAAATCAAAGCGGATAAGCGCTGAGACTAAATTGCATTATTGCCACAAATCTACAATTAATTTTCAGCACAGTAGGACAGTAACGGCAAAATAGATTTTCCCTAATATATTGGGCTCAGCTTGACACGGACAAAATCAATATTCCCGAGGGAAAACCAAATTGTATTCTTCAACAGCGGAAATGAACTTTCATTCATTGTGCTATCCGGCAATGCTTGGACAAATACAATCACGCGTGTTGGGTCCGCAATTATTTCGCTGCATCGATTCGGTACAACTTGCCTCCTTTGTTCAAGTGACATGCGAGGTGACAAGAGTTTCGCGTATCTATGGATACTGTGTAGCTATGCTTGCCAATTTGTGAATTGGAAAATAAAGTTACTGGATATTGGACCAAAGGGATTCGGCATTTTCATACTGCTCTTCAGTCAGCACTTCTGCCGCTGTCGTGGATGTCTGTAATCAAAATATACAGATGCCCTACTGGCGAATGGATGAGCAAATTGTTAGAGAAATTACAGGACAGTATTTTTCGTCCTGCATTCTAAAAGTTGTCCTACACTTTCTCTAACAATCTGCTCGTCTATTGGCACCTGTGTATTTTAATTACGGACATCCAAGACAAAACGGGAGAAGTCGTGACCAAAGACGAGTATAGAAACCAATGCCTAGAAGTTTAAGCATCTCATGCAAGGCAAAGAAACAAGGTGTACGCACTCTGTAACAAGGAAGGTTTCCCGTAAGCTATTTCATTTATTTAATTACTGAATCACAGTAAACACTTTGCGGGACACTAAAAGGGTGCGATCGTTTGGAAGTACTGCCCTACGTGATCACGAAGCGCGATAATTCGATGTCCAATGTCAAAGGATGAAAAGATGAATTGGATTCCACTCCATGGAACTTAAGCAATGTCCAAATGAAAACACCAACATAATAAACAAACAGATTGTTCCAAAGTTGGCCAATCAATTTCTACGACGCAAGCACAGACTGCAAAATAAAAGCGACACATCGCGATAAACAAAATGAGTTAAGACGGGAAAACTGTGCTGCTGCGTAACGTAAACTGGAATGGTAAAGTTGAACGTACAAACTTCTTTATGAGATCAAGAGTTGACTCATCAAGAAATATTTTCCACTTAAAAAGACTAGCTTTAAAAAGTAATTTATTTGCTCTTGGAAGTTTAAGTTCCAACGATACTAAGCGCAAGTCATCAGGCTGTGAAATCTATGGAACCTGAGCATCACAAAGGAGGGAAAATCTGTTCCGCTGTTACTGTAGCGGAAAGAAACATCCATTGATAATATGACATTAAGACGAATTAGAGCACGTTTCCTCTGCCGTAATTTCCCCTTCGCAGAAAACCTCTGTTTTCCATAACCTACAGTCTTGCTTCTGTTATGGTGTAATGTGCACATAAAAATGCTAACCATTAAACGTTGAATAAACGCATTCTTTGTTAGAGGGAACTCAACTAAGGATCACAGTTATGCTGGATGAAAAGAGAGTCAAAACAGTTGAAAGAGAGCGACTTCGCGCACTCAAAACAGAACAAGACTTCAGCGTATGCTTACTAAGTGTGCAATGAATATCAAAGCGTTTTCCATAGATTAAAATGGGATGCAAAGAAGAAAAAAAATTCTGCGCACAGTTGACAGCCTCATTATACATTACGAAAAACGAAGCTTCTAGTTTTCTTTAAATATTAAAATCACAATCCAACTTTTGCTTTACTTTTGGAACCTCTAATGAACGGATATTAAAAGAAAGAGATGAAAGGCAGTCATTTTTGAAGTACAACTCTTTGAAATTATTTTCTGTCACCACGACAACAGTTGGATCACTTAAATTAGCAAACCAGCGCAATAGTGACCTATTTGTTTCCGTAACTTTCTTTTGAAGCAAGCAAACCGCAAACATAGCTTTCCCTATGACAATAAGGACATAAAAGACATGGGAGGCAGGGTTACTTAACCTACAAAGAGGATCGTTACATTTGTTGGACAGTCTACAAACATACCGAAAAGAAACGACTTTCTTTTACAAGAAAATACACAAATTGAAAAGCAGTATATTAAAAATACACATGACCGATAAGCAGCGTGCTTTTCAACAAGTTCAAAGCATCAATACTAAACTGCACCCATTAGATTCAAACGTGAAATCAAAAGACTCTGATCTTCGAATGGGCTTATATTTAAAACAAATGCAACAGTATTCCCAGACTTACCGATAATGCCTTTGAGCAACAAGGTTAGAATAAACGCGTCCCTCTCGTTCGCCAACACCCATATTACCAACAAAGTTGTTAGAATCCATTGCAGACAATTTTCCGAAAAAATACTCTATTGTAACATCGTCCCACGGCTCGTCCGGAATCTTCTTCTGCAACAACAGAACTTGCGCTTTCTGTAAAGAGGTCGTAGCTATGCGCTTTACATGACGAAGCAATTGTAGAATTTTCTTTTCTCGGCACCTGCTCGAATCGTGAGCTCGTTCGCTGTACGATTTACCGAGCAGGTCGGTCAACGCAGTCCAAAATTCTGTTTCCATATAAAGCGGTGAAGCTACCAAAGCGTTCCAAACATTCCGACAGTCAGTAAAGGTTTCTCATAAATTAAATTAGCTAAACGAGCAAACAGCTTCCGGAGGAGCGCGGAGAAAAAGTACAGTAGGCCAGCTGCGAGCCTGCGATTCACAAAGATAATTTTTCGTACTGTCCTCCTGAGATCTCAGCGTGGCCGCTGTGTCGGCGCAGTTGTTTTTGCACTGTTTCGAAGCTTATAGCTTCGCCGTTGACCAGCCACCATTGATCCCACGGCCGTGGCCATAATGGCCAACGGTGCCGTCGTTGGCGACGGCACCTGGGTGTTGACCATTTACGTGAGCGATTTGAACATCACGCGCAAATTTCGGGTCCGAGGAGATATGCACATTGGAGGAGTGATGCTGCGTCTGGTGGAGGATCTGGGTGAGCAAATAAAATCCACCATGGCCCTTATTTTGTCTAGAAATTGTTCTCTTGGCATTTTGCCAATTCGAACATGTGATCGCGACTTATTTCTTAGGCATGAAATGCTATAATTGCATGAAGGACACGTTTATTTAACCTCATCGCTTCTCGAACGCAAGCTTCGTAAAAACCTCCAATTTGTAAAATTTTAATGTTTGACCAGTTCGGGCTGAACTGGTTTGCATTCCAAGCATTCTCACGATTCGTTGACCGGAAGTCGTTCCAGCAGTTAACGCTTTAGCTGTACAGCGTATTCCCATTGGAAATGGCAGAAAATCGCTTGTGCTAATAATTTTCTTGACGCCTCTATTCAACACTTTCATCGAATGTTGTGCAGCATTCGTAGTTGCTGCCAGTTCTTAATTATATCGCTGAGCAAAGCGGGCATTCTGTTTGCATCATCTAACGATATTGCTGACGTTTACAGACTGAGCCAGCGAAACAAGAATGCGACCGGCTACTAATTTCAGCACTTCAAGGGTTTGCCTTGATTCGCTTTTGCCTGGCGACGTGTCGGCCGCGTTGTCCGCCACTTGAACATAAACAGTTGGTGGCACTTGCGCTGCGCAGCTGCGGCTTTGTCTGCACTTCGAGCACGTGTGGCCGTTTTTCAAAATCAATGATGCCTTGGGCATTTCGCGAATGTCAGCCGCCCGATTAGTCTGAGACGCATGCTTTCTTTTTTACAGTATCTAAAGAAATGCAGGATACTATTTTCAAATCGGTGTCCACAGTATCTATTATGCGCAGGTCACTGTCGTTGTATTGGCAGTATTTCAGAGGAAAGAGATGAGCATGTGCATCCGAATTTCATGTTTTTGATTTTACAGTTCATGCAATGTATCTAATATTTTTCCTCTGTGCGCAGATGCTTACTGTTGTTGATTGTAGACATAACGCGCGACTGGTCTGATCACGCATTATGGTGGCCAAAAAAATTCAGATGGTTGACTCATACTCGATCCACCCTTGATCAGTAAGTCTTCCTTGTACCTACGCGCAGTTTGTGAATCTGATTGTCTAGATATGGCGTTGCTGCCGATTCGTTGCTTCATTTTACCCCCATGCATAAACTGGCACGCATACAGCTACCCGATTTGCAGTGCATAACTTTGAGATTGGATTTCAGCGTTCCCGTATTCAAGGCAGTGGTACATCTCTGCAAGGAACTTGGTAGTCGCCTTCATTATTTTTGACCCGCTTTGGTCATCACTTTTCTTGCTTAGGAATTCGCCACCCGGAAGAGTTATCACTGAAGCGCTGTATAGAGCCGGAATTTTGGGGAAGAGGCAATGGTAATGGCGGTGCCACGCTGGAAAAACGAGGCAGCTTGACAAATGTCAATCAGAGGAAGGGGACCAGCCACTCCCAATCTGCTCACAACCTCTCAACGCCCCATCAGGACGGCGAACCAAACTTCTCCATCGAACGCCAACCGTCCGCAACGATGAATTACTCCCTTCGGTCGGTCAATCAGGCGGCTTCATTGCCGCCTACGCCTAAGCACATGTCGGCGGTGAGTCTCTGCCTCTTTTTTCTTGAATTTCAAATTAATTGAAATGCAAATTTTTGCTTCGCAGAATGGAACGAACATATCCACTCCGTACGTTCTTCGGGCGCCGTCGCCGAGCCGGGATTCACCGCAGTGGGAAGACGGCATTGGGGGCGCCCACGCTGTCCAAGGGAAACCCTACGTTGCGAACGCCTTTGCCGAATCGGAAACGACGACGGAAAATTTCGACCAATCGCTGATCAACAGTCCATCGGTCATGTCGCCGGACGTTTTGAACGGTCTCTTTCGACCAAAATCATACGCGCAAAAAGCTGCCATCAATCAGGGTTGGCTCGATTCGAGTCGATCCCTGCTCGAGCAAGGCATTGTGGAAAATCAGATGGTGCTTCTGCGCTTCAAGTTTATGTGCTTTTTTGATCTGAATCTAAAGTACGATCCAGTAAGGATCAATCAAATCTACGAGCAAGCCAAGTGGGCCATCCTTCTCGAAGAAGTTGACAGCACCGAGGAGGAAGCTTTCATGTTTGCCGCTTTGCAGCTGCAGGTACAACTGCGATACGAGAACATGACCGAAGAGGTCGCCGACCATTCGGCCAACGATGTTGACCTGATGTTGAATGAGTTGGAAAATTCGCTAGAAATTTCCTCTTTCAATCATCACGGACGCGACATTACGTCCGTACCGGAGCTGTCCGACTACCTTCGTTTTTATAGGTACGACGATAATGGCATCTTCAAGGCGTTGCGCTAATTTGACCATTGTACTACTGTAGACCGAAGAAGATCAGCCTGAAAGGTTGGAGACGCGCGTATTTCACCCTGCGTGATTTGTACATATCATGGTATCCGTCGTCCTCAGCCAGTCAAGGTCAACCGATGGGTAGAATTTTCTTGAAAGGATGTGAAATAAGTCAAGAGGTTAATCTACCCGAAAGCAAGTACTCCCTAAAGTTACTGATTCCCTCTGCCGAAGGCATGTCGGAGTTTTGGATTCGTTGCGATACGGTATTTAAGCTAGCTCACAGCTTTTCTTCGGCATTAACGTTGCTATTCCTTCTAGGAGTATCAATACGCACGATGGTTGGCTGCGTGCAAGTTGGCCGCCAAAGGAAAGACCATGGCAGACTCTTCATACTTGACGGAGGTTGACTCAATAAGGCGTCTTTTGGATATGCAACATCCGGCGCCCAGTCACCCGTCTCACGGTCATTCGGTCACTGTACCTCCTATTGACTTCACGCCGGAAGAGTATCTGCCGCTTAAGTACGCCAAGAAGATTCGCACAAGACAGTCAATTGTCCAACGCGTACTGGAAGCCCATCAGAATGTCAACCATTTATCGATGAACGATGCTAAGCTGCAATACATCCGAGCTTGGCAAGCGCTGCCCGAATATGGCATTCATTACTTCGTCGTTCGATTCAGCAATGCGCGCAAACCTGTAAATTCCATTGACAGCTTTCAAGCGTTGTTATTACGTTGCTTTTATCTTCAGGAGCTGATAGCCATAGCGTACAATAGGATCATAAGAATGAACTTGGAAACGGGCGACTCTCTTAAGACGTGGCGATTCTGCAGCATGAAGCGATGGCACGTCAACTGGGAAATAAAGCGCCTTTTCGTGAGTGCTCTCGGTTTAACATTTTCTTTTCTTTCAACCGCCTGCACACAACATGCGCACATACGCGATTTATTTTTAGATTCAATTCGAAGAAGAGGACGTTGAATTCAGCTGTTTGTCAGCCGATTGCAAGGTGCCGCATGAATTCATCGGCGGCTACATTTTCTGCTCCATGCGCTCCAAGGATCAGACGCAGTGTCTGAACGAAGAGTTGTTCCACAAGCTGACCGGCGGTTGGATGTGACCCGTCGGCGACTAGACGGCGGCAGCTTTGGCCCACGATCGTATTTGTCCCTTTTTGGCAGTTGACAATTTGGGTTAGAGGCGTATACCGTTTGTCTAGACCTTTTTTAGTCGTTCAAAAACGAAAGCGCCCATAGTCCTGCGACAACGGGCTGCGTCGTTGCCATAAATAACTGATAGTGCATCGTCCATAAAAGCACGCTTGCCAATATTAAAAGTAAGCTTTCGCTTTGGCGGAACTTCATTTACTCAATGCTACAGTCAAGATGGAGAAGAACGACGTGAATTTCTAAGAAAATCAATTCGTTCAAGCGCCGACGGTCGAACCTGCGTATCTTTTGCAAGAGATAAGCACTACAGACATCACATACGAATCATTTAAGCGGCTCCGCTGGTAGTTTGATAGTAGTAACGGCTGGCGTTATCACTGAGGCGCCAACTGCCGGCGCTGAGCTCGATAAGAAGTAGAATCATCTGACCATTGGAAAATGATTGACAAAGTTGTCCTTAAATAGTGGCTTATTACTACCTTGCGTACCCATGGTTCCTTGGCTTGAATGAACGAATTGCGGAAGGTGTTTCTCAAGTCGGTAAGGCGGTCCGGATATTGACGTTCCAAGCTGTAGCCAACGTTAAGCAATGACGATATAACGCATTCAAGCTGGAAAAATGAGGGGTTACGTCAGGAATGTAAAATGACTGATCGCCTCTTCTTACCTCCTCCATTTTAATGGTCTCAAGAACTGGTGCCGAAAGCAAATAGTTGAATACGGCGAAGACTATAGCCGCCAACTGTTCTGCAAAAGTAAAAGTTTTTCAAAGGATGATGACTGATTTGAACAATGTGCCCACCTTGGGAAGTGAACACCGTGTCCGTGCATAGTTCAGATAAAAAGGACATAAATTCCAGCCAATATCTATTTTTAAGAAAAAAACAAGGCATTTGAAAATCTCAAGAGCCGCTTCAGTCTCTTACGTGCAATACTCTTGACGCAGTTTCTCCCGACGGTCAAAGTACTGGTTGCAACCGGCTAGCAAACCGTTGTGGAATTCCTGGTATGAGGGACACTTAAAGGAACAATCAATGCGAGAACGGACGATCGATTGCAATGATCTATTAATATCTACGTTGAGCAGAACGTGACATAGTTTGGCAACGACGGATTTGGGTTTTCCACCTTCAATTGCTAGCTGAACAAGAACTTGAGCTATGGATGCTGCTTGTTCGCCCGATGAGCATTTGGCTGAAAATTAGCATATCCACATTTCCAAAGAAGATAACAACGGCATAGAGTCCGTACACTCCAGCCATATGGCAACATTTTTATCATTCGCCATTTGCAAAGACGCGAAGGTCTCCTCGGCCCGTTTGAACTCGGCCTCTGAGAGCTCCTTTTTGCGATTCGACTCTTTGACCACCGCTTCTGGCAATCTTTTCAAGCCAGGCGGCCTGGAAAGGCCCGGATGAAAGCGCGCTTCCGTTCCTGCGGAAAATGCAAGTCCATGGAATGATGGTACGGATAAGCGATTATGAGCTGCTCGATTGACGGGTTTTGAACGACGAACAACGACCGCTGGATATTAAAAGAGAAAAGAATGATTAAAAAGAGATTTTTCCCGCGCTAGGCACCTACGCAAGGGCGGAGGTTCCTTCTGCTGCTCGACATTGTCGTCCGATGGTGGTGGTACATTATTGTCGGCTGCCTTTTCGCAAAGATTTTCCAACGACTTTGTCATCGTCTCCTTCTTGCGCAAGTCTACAATGAGGCATTGAAGCATTTAGCGGCACTCTCAAACGAGTCTGACCGGTTACATGGTAAAAAGCGAAAACACAAAAAGTCATAGAAACCCCAAACGCATGGTTGAATGGATATTTACGCGTGAGACGGCATGCAAACCGGTTCTCAATGGTGGCGCTCCAACTGAGAAAGGAGCACTTAACGGCCGCTTGTGACACGCTTTTGAGCAGAGGTAAATGCGACGATGAGACGAACGAAAAGTGAGCAACCAATTAGCCCATTATGCCCCTTTAGGAGACCAACTAAGCCGGCATGATCAAGGGCGACGACTAGCAAAGCGAATTGAAATCAAACAACAACGTCTTTCTTACAAGGAGGTCGATAGAGTTGAAGCGGCGGGCGAGACGTCTTGGCGCGCGTTTTGCAAAGGACAACCTGGAACAAATGACCATACAGCGGCCAGTGGAGATTAGATCGAGTCACCTCCGACTTGTCGGGCGGTAGCATCCCAATTGTGACCGGTTACAATGTAGCACCCAGCGAGGCCGGAACGCCGACCCGCAAAATATCAAAATCTGCAAACCACAGTACGCCAAGAAAGCACATTCAGGAGAAGACGAAAAGCGTGCATCTCGTCGAGAACGCACGAATATTATAAACAAAAAGCTATCCAAGATTAATAGATTTATCGATTGGCAGTTAAGTGGAAATGCCGAAGAGCGAGCAAGCTTTGCTAACGAAAAACCTATTGAAAAGCATTTGCGCTTTACAAAAAGAAAATAATGAACATCTTCCGCTTCCCTTGAAAAGGTGGAAATATTTGTCGAAGACAAACAGCCGAGTCGAAGTTGTTGTTCGCTTTCAATGAAGTTGATACCTTAATCTTTCAATACCGTAATCTGATCCGCGGGGACATACGTTTGCACAAAGTGCAGATTGAATCAAAAGCGACGAAAATATACTTTCAACATGCGCTATTTTGTCAAATTCTTTTATCCCAAATTGGAATCGCAACTTGTCGCGAACTTCAGAAAGAAAATGATCTTACAAGATTAATCAAGTGGCTGAATGAAGGGAAACACTTTTATTTTTCCTATGCTCCTACGCGATGGCCTCTCCGAGCTATTGAATGGCGTTTTTAAAAAATTCTTTTCAATTGCCCCACTCGCTAATGCAAAGAGAGCGCAGTTGGGCACTGCGCTAACTTTATGAATCAATCTTATCGACAAGAGTGAAGCAAGAGCCCACAGGCTGCCCAAGTTGTTAAGCTTCATTAATTATTTTTTTAGAATGGAAAATGCAGCCAATTTGAAAATTGGTTTTCCCGGGAGCCAATATGCAAATGAAATTGGCTTTTTGCCAGCTTAGCTGAATTTACCGGAGTCGGCACGTGCTTGCACGCGTTTGAGTACTACGTTGCAACCTAATGCAAACGCCCATTTCAGTGTAGCAGCTTGCGGAAACCTTTAAGTTATCGTTCCGATAAGTGAAGATCTATTTCGTGATTAATGATAATAATTATCCGTCTCCGTAGTTTCCGCATTGAAACTGCGATTGCAGTCAGCAAATCGACGTTTTGGCTTTGGTTAAAAAAAGAGAAATCAGAAAATGTTACTGCACTGCGTTGATTGCATATTTTAAAAGCATTAAAGTTCACTTCGATTTGGCTGACAATTAAAAACGTCTTCTTCGTTCAAGTCGTTTACATGTGAACGACTTCCAGCAAACAACTCATTAGCAAACGGAGCTCCGGCGAACTGTCCTTTCGAAAGAAAAACGACGCGCAACCACGTGAACGACGTTGAAATCGGAAAATGAAGAATTTGGTCTTCGTAATGGAAAAAGTGAGATTAAGACAAGATTAGCTGAACAAGAGTTGAACGCGCTTTTTTAAATGACTCGCCCATACGAGCTTGCGAAATTGGCGCAACAGGTGAGCAACATTCTTCCTGCCGCTTGGCGCTTAAAGTGAAGCGCCCAAAGGCTGTTTTATGGTTTGAATTTTTCTTTTCAGATGCTACCAATCAACTAGCGAACAACACATGAAACACGCTGCACACTTTCTCGTTCGCGCTCCAGTTGTTCCACTCTTCAATTACGCATTCTTACCCATTCGTTCTACCATAGGGTAAAACTTACCGGCAGGAAACCACAGCACTCACTGACGACCGCTTTTGGACTTCCTTGAGTCTATGATAACCAAAGGATTAAAAAGATACACTAAGCGGAAAACATCATTTCACAATTGCACTGTCAGCTTATTCTTATACGTTTGTTTCCCGTTGCACGTCAAACCAAAGAAACAATAATTAGTGAAACAAAATGAAGGTTCCACGCTGTTTCAAGTCTATACTTGCTTTCAGGGGGAACCACACACTCTTTTAAAGGCTAATAAGCAGAGATTAAGAAGCCACTTCCTTCAATGCGGAGAGATAACCGCTTTTCGAAGCGCTTAAGCGACGACGACCTTGTATGACGATCGCTAATCGGTCAGTACAGCGGTTGCTGGGAAACAAAGTAGTTCAAAAGGTCAAGCGAAAGCCGCGCCCTCGAAGAAGGCTCAGTAGTTGCAAGAGAACGTTTAGTTCGCTCCCTGTCCACGCAATGCAAAAACGTACAACCATCATAAATCAGACATTGCATAGAGAGCCCTATCAGCTTTAACAGAAGTGACCGACAAATTCAATAAAGGCCTAATGTACTATCTTTTCCATTAGTGAAATCTGCTGGCCATGCAAAGATATCTTCAAATACGGGCTTAAACGCTCGTTCATGCATTATCAGCACCATAGTCTAAGTGTTCTACTTCACTCGTTTCACATAATTGCCAGCAAATCAAGAATAGCAGCGAAGAAATTGTTCAAAGCAAATATTAACAGTTCTGATGAAAACATGAAGCGGAGTAATACGTTTATTGATGATTACACTTGAATGGAACACTTTGAAAATACAGTGGTCTCAGAATTTCATCATTTACGCGGGACATACCGTTTTATTGACGGAGACAGCTTTCGGGACGCGACTGATCAGTGTCGAATGAAGACGGGACCAGTCGCGTCCCAAAAGCTCCGTCTGACTTTACATCCAACAATATAATGGATTTTTTCCTTTTTAAACTTAATCAATGTGTCCCATACCTAATATCTACGTTGGCTTATCATTATGCGCAACGTGCACGCCCTGAAGGCTCCACAAATAAAAAGCAATTTTTATGAAACTGAACAAGTTGCTTTCCATAAAAGTATACAAAAGTTTCATAAATGAGATCCACTTTGGCCGTTGAAAAATACAAATCTATGGAGCTGGTAGAAAATGAACAAAAGGAAAAGTCAGACGAAGAAGTAAAGCCATTCTGATCATGTTCACCAACGTTAATGCTCTAAAACGCGCCTGTGCTATAACGCTCACCTGTTAAAGTTACCAGCTTATACAGGTATAGCAATATTTAGAAAACTGCGCTCCAGTATTGGCTTTCTTCGAGGAAGGCTCATCGATAGCCTATTATTAATATTAATTGGAATACAACGGGGATTCTTCGTGATCTGCAAGCTACCTCACATTTGCATTTATCATAGCGACAGGTATGCTATTAAACAACGAACTACAAGACCATACCGAGTGTCAGCAGAGTACAACTAAAAGGGCAACGTTAACACTGCTTTTCGCGCCAACGTGACGCAGGTGTCATTGCTACCACTATCGCTTGCGTAGAGCATAAAAATCTTGAAATGCCAATCATGTAAGTCGTTCAGTCAGTCACCACTTGTCAAACAGTAGTCTCCCAAAGTCAGTCATTTTCTGTTGGCAACCAACAAAGCCAAATGACGTCAAGAAAAGATGACGGAATGGGCACTTTATTCCACTGCAAACCCTGAGAACTAAAAAGTTGTTTTCTACGTTATATTCCCAAAGTGGATGGAACAGTCTGGCCGCTGTTCGCTTAATGTTGTTCCGCAATGTCACAGGAGAACATAAAGCATCACGACTTGAAGCTTAACCGAAAATATTCATTACACAACTATAGGCATTTTCAGCAAAGTGCAGTGGAAACTACCTAAAAAAGTAGGCATAAAGAAAAAGAACAGAATTTATACAGTCGGCTTTGTTTTTAGCCATAAGCCCACGAAGAATATATCTTATAGATATTAAGTGAACTTACAAGACTGCTACTGATGTATCTAGTTTAACAAACGCCTACTGAGTACGAGGAAGTGCTTCAGGGCACCCCAGCAGTAAAGCAGAGTGGAATAAAAGAAAGTGCAGCACACTGGATTAATAATAAGGAATATTTCTTTTGCAACAACATACTAAAGTTATTTCATTTTGATGAGCTGTGCAAATTCCTCTCCTATTCGAAGCAGTCCACAAACCTGGAACGGCGATAGCTGACGCCTTCGAAACCACGAGATGCAAATCTTGGAGTCTGCATTTCCTCAGTTACGAAATCTAAATCACTTCAAGTATACACAGAAAAATACACGTGCTCTCATTCTCTAAGAGTTCATTAATCCAGCAAACTGGCAAGAGCACGTGAACCGTATAAGGGCGGCGGAAGAATCTGACAGTTTGGATCTCTTCGCAATCAATCCATCAATTCCACCTGAGCTATCAAACACCAATGACCCCTGCTAACTTGCAACATTCGGTTTGTTTGAATAATTTCAAAAGCCAACACCGTTCATCGTGCACTCTTGTCCGGCGCGGAGAAAAGTGTCAATGTAGTAAGCCAGGCGCTGACTCTGCCGCCGCGCTGCTTTAATCAGACTAAACAAAGCTACCAAATTCGTTCAGTTTCAAAGTCCGACAGTTTCGCACTTTGACGAACGACCTTGTCAATGGCTCGTAGCCGACCAAGGTATAAAATCGGTCCGCATGAAGATGCGGCGTAGCAACTCAAGATGCGCCTTAAAGTGGTCGTCTTGACTCTTCTAACGGTCGCCCTATACGCTGCAGGTACGTTTTCCTTGAAATTTCAGTTGACAAGTCGGAAATCCCATTACCATTTAAGGTAGACACCAACAGCGGCTGAAGCTGCTCAGGGACACTGTCAACTACCAGAACGTGCGGGAAACCTACTTCCGCGTCAACCAAAAATACAAATTCAAATACGATGGCCAGGTCAAAATTGGCGTACCGGATCACAGCAATCAGAACAGCGCGAGCCGCTTTAGAGCGGACGTCACTTTGGTGAAACGATCTGATGAGCATTTCATTATCCGCATGAACAACATCCGTGTGGGCAAGCAGCTCGCCAACATGGAAGACCAGGATGAAATAGCCCCACTTGAACAATTCGAACCGGCTGAGATCAAGCAGAGCGACTTGAGAACGCTCGAACTGCCAGTCGAATTTACCTACGCTGAGGGCCAAGTGCAAGATTTGGTCTTCCAACAGGACGATGAGGAATGGTCAGAAAATTTGAAACGAGGCGTCATCAATCTGTTCCAAATCAAGTTGCAATCCACCGATCGCACCAGCATGGAAGAAGAGCAAGCTGCTTTGAACAGAATCGACACCGAGTCAAAAACTGACGTTGGTACGGCATATAGAACAAGGGAGAAAACGGTGGAAGGAGAATGCGATACCATGTACACCGTCAGCGCCATTGACGACAACGATTCGGAACAAGGTTCCAGAATGCTTGTAACAAAAGCAATCGACATGGATAGCTGCCGGAGAAGGCCTGAAGTATGGCGAAACTTCCAATTCATCAGCTCTTGCCCTCGATGCCAGCGGTTGCCAGGAAGCGGAGTAAAAACCAACCAATACCATTTAGGGCAACCCAGCTTGTGCACTTCCTTTATCCTTAGGAACGAAGTATCGAGAGCAGCACTACAATTCGCTACCAGATCCGTGGAAAGCGCGATAAGTTCCTGATTGAAAGGGCTGAACTTTGTAATGATCACGTCATCGCCCAACAGAACGCCGACGAAAGCGCAGTAGTCGTAAAAATAAGGTAGGTCCACAAGGGTTAGTTTTCTTTACTCACTTGCCTGCTGCAGAGCCACCCTGAAGCTTGTGTCATCTCAGGAGTCAAACGAGGCTTCCTCAGAGATGTCCAACTTCCCGGCAACAGGTCAGCGTGTATCTGACCTAGTATACAGCACAAGAGATGATGAGGATTTCGACCGTTTCTACGCTGAAGGGGATCAACATTACCGCGACCGATTGTTCTCACAGTGGCAGCAAGGCCAAGACAAGTCAGCAGCTCTGGCGGAAATGATAATGAAGATGATGAGGCACATGAAGGATACGGCGGACGAAAAGGCCAATCGCTATTTCTACAAGGCAGTTCAGCTAATGCGCCACATGAGCGAATCTGAAATCAGATCGACCAACGAGTACTACTTTGGACGTCAGCAGAGTGGCCCGCTGACCCCTGAAGAGAGGGAGAGAGCGCGCAACATCATGCCCAATCTCCTTGCGCAAGCGGGAACTCTGAACTCGTTCCGTCAGTTGGCTGACAAAATCGAAAATGGCGAGATTGACCCACTTAAAGCAGCAGTGGTTATAACAACAATGATGAACGCGCCAAGGGTCTCTAAGGAAATTATCACTGAAATGATGCGTCTTGAAAAGAGCCAGACGTTCCAACGCAACGAACAACTCAAAAGGGCGATTCTGCTAACGGCTGGTTCCATGATGAGAACAATGTGCGCCCCGCAACGCCAGCGAAGCCAGCAACGCCAGCAAAGCCAAAATAGAGATGACATGAGAACTGATAATACCAACGAGCAAAGATGCAACAGCGAAATTAAGCAACGCTTCGTCCGTGTAAGTACTACAGCGACTCTGAAGTCTAACTGAATTGCCTTTAAAAGAACTTAAATAACATTTGCATACTTTGAACATTTATTTTTACATTATCACAATTTGACATAACGCCACTGACCTTCGTTGACCAAACTGCCATACGCAGATGATTGCCGATCGGTGGGCCGCCAACGATAGATGGGAAGACAAGGTGCTCCTTATACGTACTCTTGGCAATGCAGGTCTTGATGTCAGCATCAGCGAATTGGAGTCAATCATCAGAAATCAAGATCGTCGCAATTCAGCCGCAATACGTCTGGAAGCCATTTTGGCTTTACGCCACATAAAGGACAGCCTTCCGCAAAAGACCAAAAACATCCTCCTGTCGGCCGCCGCCAACAGAATGGAATCGTCAGCAGTTCGCATGGCCGCTATTCAATTGCTACTTCAACAGAATCCTGATAGAATGACCATCGACCAAATAGGCGTCATCATCAACCATGATCCGAACCGACGTGTCGCCTCGTTTGCCTATAGACTGATAAGGCGCTTAGCAGATTCTGATCAGCCTTGCTATGAGGAGAAGTAAGAGTACACATAGCTAAGCAAGACTCTCCAACTTGAAGGTTCCACTTTGCAGTAAGCTGAAACTGCAAACGGTAGCCAAAAGCGTCCGACGACGGAACCTGCAGCTGCCACACAGCGACATGATATTCGAATCGCTGTACGACCGAGAGAAGAAGGCTGGATTCGACTTCTTCATAATGCCCATGTACGACATGGACGATATGGTGCCAAAGTTCATGCGCGCTGGTATCAACATGGTCGAACGAGGGGAACGCAACAGAAATTTGCTCGCTTTGGAAATTGGCACCAGTTCACTGTCTAATGTCATCTCTGAATTGCTGCCAAGCATAGAGCAGAATCGACAGGGAGGAAATACCGAAATCAAAATGAAACTTCGACGTATGGCAGAGCAGGTTAGCCAACGCTTGTCCAAGCGCAACAGCGGGAAAATCTGTCATTTTTGCAGACTAGACGCAACAGAAACCGGGACTCAAGACAACAACAGCAGACGAGGGCGTGGATGTCCATGAAGTTCAGAAATCAAGATATCATGCTGCTAACACTCAACGAGAACAGATTGAAGCAATTGATGCAGGAAAACCGCGGCATGGAGTCTCTGCTACTTCTAATAGCTAAGATGGCAACAACTCGCCAAGGGTCGATTAGCATAGACGAAGCGACCCTCCTTCGCGAGACTATCGTCAAAATTCCAACGGCCATCGGCTCGCAGTTGTCCATCAGGAGGAAGGCACCAGCCACATTCAGCGCCCATGGGCAAGCTTCCATTGAAAGAAATATGCCAATTGAGGCTAACATCAAGGCAAGAATTAGTAGCACGATAAGCATGGTGACGGACGTGAGAAGCACAACACCGATATCCACCAATGGCATCTACCTTATCAAAAACATAAAGGCGACAGTACCCGTCGACATGACCATTTCCATAGATCATAAGCAAGAGGATGAGCAATTGAAAATCCAAATGCGCAACCCTGAAGCATACAAAGACTTAATAAAATTGGAATCTCGCCCGGTCATCTATTACAAACGTTCGCAGAATCCGCTGGCCGAAGGAGAAGAAAAGACGGTCGTTGCTGAAAGGAACGTCAGAATGGAAAGCGTAAGGACACTGCTTGCCAGCAGCATCCAATTTGTCCCTTTTAGTTTAAGCGCTGCATCAGGGGACCGCTGTTTGGATCTGAAATTTGCGTGCGAGGAGTGATCACTACGCCCATGTGCAATCACAATAAACTGTTGCACTATCAGGCACCGTGGTTCGGTCCTAACAAAGTAGTCATGAGCGTCAACGCTGACGGAAGAAACAGCAAACAGGCAAGCGACCAACAGCGCCTACATAACGACAACCAACCGAGACAGGTAACTTTCAGGTCACCATCAGCGCCTACGTGAGAAGAACAACAGAAAGCGAAAACGACGATGGAATCAATCGCCAAGTTGGCCTGTCCATAAGAAGCGATTCGATGCAAAACAAGCTGGAAGTAGAATACGAAATCTCGTCCCGCTCCATGATACCAACAAAGATTGACGCAAAATGGCAAAGACAAGGATACGGCGGCCAACGGCAAGAAATATGCATTAACATGAAAACCCAAGGCCAAGGGAATGACCAAAGATCGGAACAAACTCGAAGAAGCCGCGATATAAACATTAACTGGGGACAACAGTGCAACGATGAGAACTACATAAAGACAAGGGTAGGAAGTTCCCATTGCCAACTAAGGCAGAAAAAGGTTAAGCTATCCTTCACCAGATCGAAACTGCGTCTAGAAGAAAAGTCTATCGAGACCAATGGAGATCAGACGCCATGCAGGACGACGATGAGGAAAGAGATCAAAAACAGATTGGATACAGTGTCAGCAAGGAAGAAACAGCCGGCTACAAAATTCAAATTCAACATCGCAACGTAAGCCCAAATGGTTTGCACTACAAGATCACTGTAACTGCTAATGATTGCGTAGGTGCCTGAATGGGCTGCTGACAGAGCGGAAGAGCTCATTCGGATGATAACCAGCACGAACTACTGGAGCAGCGAAGTAGAGAACAAAAGGCAGCGATATGATGCTGCCGAAAGGAACAGGCAAACATACGAACAGCCTCGCGAGGGTGAAGTGCGCATACAAGCCATAATGAGAAACGAAGACAAAGCGGACGTTAAAATTCAGGTGGCATTGTTCAGTGCGGCTAACTTATGCCATAATGGCCATTTGTTCAGACGCCTAGAAAGACCATTCGCCTGAACAACGTTTACATACCAACACTGCTGCGAAGGGAAACCTACAGACGCAGCAACCTTATGCGGTTTATGAACCTCTACATGGGCAACAAGCACACCAAAGGTGGATTTGCTAGACACTAACGCTCGCTCTGCTTTTAAGCGACTACTTTCAAGGGACTTGCCAGATTCGTCAAAATTCAATAACAACATTCGACGGTGCCACGTACAGGATTCCATTCTCCGACTGTTACACCATTCTGGCCAGGGATAGCGAAGAAGACCCAAAATTCGCCATTATGGCCAGACGGTCACGAGAACAGCAGGATAAGAAGGTGCGCGGGCGAATTCCTGCCTGCAGCACCGTCATTTGCCAACGAACCCATTTCAGATTGTTAAACTGATGACGTCAGACCACGAAATCGAGCTTATCCCTGAAAGACAAGGCGGCATTGAGGTAAAAGTTGATGGACAAAGATGGGACGATCAGCAAGCGAAGCACCATCGTGCCATGCGGTAAGCTTGCGGGAGACCGTGGCCAAATTCAAAACAATTAGCCGTGCTGTTCAATATAGCATTCGTCAGCGAGAAAACGAAGTGACCGTTGACCTGAAGAGGCCGAACGCGGACGTGCATTACGACGGAAATGAAATCACCATTAGGGTACGGCAGCGGATCATTTGCAAGAAAGTAGCAGTTTGCCGTTTAAGGTATCCGACAAGTACCACGGCAGACAAACAGGCATGTGCGGAAATTTGAATGCCGACTGGTCAGACGAATTTCCAATGTCGAACCAAAAGAACCGCGACGACATCTGGGAAATGTTTAACGAAATGACAATCAAAACAGATTCCTGCCAACACCCCCAACGACAGGATCGGGACGATTCTCAACAGTTCGATTCATACGATAGTGACAGCGACAGCGACAGTGACGACAATTGGGAAATGGCACGTCAGCATAGATCAGACGATGACGTCAGCTATGACGACGAGGAAGAAAGCTCAATATTCGACTCTGATCGAGAACAGCAGCGAAGAGACCAAGGGCGAAATCAAAATTATCGCAGTTTAGCAATTGACGACGTCCTTACTGGTAAATACTGGACAGCTACAAAGGTGACGAGAGTATTTTAGTAATTTTATATATTCTTCAGAGACTGCTCCTATCCGGCGAAACAAAGTTATTGACAGCCGTGGGCGCAAGTGCATTTCGATGAGACCCATCGAACGTTGTCCGGAGCATGGTTACACTGCTCGAGGCGAAAGAGAAGAGAAGGAGGTCCCTTACACTTGCCTGAAGGCAAATGACGAGCTCTATCACAAGATTGGACAAATGCAAAGACAGGGAATGTCCATGGACTTGTCTAACCGCGAAAGGTCGTTTACTCGCAAGGAGACCGTGCCCAGGAAGTGCATAGCTATTGTTTAAATTTCTTTCACCCGCCAATCATTGGGCGTTTCAAAAAGAAAAATAAACGCAAAATTCAAAAAGTTCTTGCCTCCCCTTGGTACATTCGGAAACTACTAAGCTGTCGTACACAAAAGGCGCGACTGAGCAAACGCACTCAGGACAGGGATTAGTGGAACCTGAAATGGCTGCACTCGCGAGAGCAAAGCAAAATATGACCTGTTACAAAATGGACTACGAAAAAAATAGGGAAGCAACGGATGACGTAAGCAACAGTAACTACGACTGTAAGAAGGCTCTTGCGTAATCTCACTGCTCCAATTGCACTCTGAAAAAGTGGTTAAATATGAGAGCGATAAGTAGCAGAACAAAGAAATCAGATGGGCCTCTGCCTACGGTATCTTCATTATCTTTCCTTCAGGTCAACTTGGGGACTATGGGCAAGACTCCGACGAAGAGCCAACGGTATTTTAACCACCTACGATTAATGTAGCCGTACCAGCGTGCTACAGGAACCATGCAAGCCCCGCACAGTTTACCATTGAATTAGCGAACTAAAAAGACTTCACCTATTCCTTTTCGATTATGCAAAACGACATCGCAGGAGGACCTCGTGCCGGCTTTGTGGAATAAGGTCGGACGAGGCATGCTAAGCTTATCATGCTCCTAAGAAATGCAGAATATGAACGGAAACAAATAAATTCCTCGCTGCCTGTTACAATTGAAAATATCACGTATGTACTCAACCGATCCACTTAATACAAAGTCATTATCAACTGCTTTGCGTGTACGGATGCACCCTTCATTGTACTGTATTAATATAAGCTTATCACTCTTACTGCTACCCAAATAGAGTAGTTTCCCTGCAGAGAAACTCAGATTCAGTAGAACGAGCAATTTTTAAAGATGAACTTTGTAACTGTAAAACAGTTCCCGCTCTTATCACTTTAAGATCAGCATTACTCGAATCAAAGTAATTGTTTGCGCAGGGTTATGCAACGTAATAGACGCCTGAAAGAATAGATAATAAATAATGCTAACATTAAATTCTATATATATAGGCAATATACTACCAAGCTTTCATTTAGTACTGGCTAACTGTACCGGCATAAATGTACAAATTAAAAGCATGGTAAACTTCTAAGCATGTCCACGTCATATGCAGGACAACGAAGGGACATCGCTTTTCTTTCGAGCTTGACAACTGTGACATCGAGTCCAAATCGAATATCTCGTCTTTATTGCCTTAAATGTATTAGTATTAATAAAACCTTTCTTGAAGTCCGTCAAAGCCGCACCTTTGGTAAAAAAGATTTCTGAACACTCCCGCTTCCTTCGACATCTCTTCTACACTGCGCCAAGAATTATCCGACGGATCTTTATCATGCCTTTCAAGCTAAAATCAAGCGTTAAGGACAAGCTGAAGAGTAATCGCTAACATACGGCGACGTAAACATCGTCATTTTCAGTGAAGTCGTTCCTTCTTCTAGGAAGAACATGTACATGAACATGCTGCATAGATAGAACGTTAGAAGACCAAATTTGCCAACTTCAACTTACCTTCACAGTTTGACCAGCATCCGGACCGTCCTGGAGGCAAACAGTGCTCGACGATAGTCCGTAGAACTTCTCCAGGGTGCGCTCGATCTCTTGAACGCACATGAATAAGTCTGCAACTTCTTCAGCATCAAGCATGCTCAACTTTGTTACGCAACGCTGAGGAGCCACCAGCACATCTGTTGCAATGTTACAAAGAATTACGAAAAAATAATTTTGAACATAATACGTTAGCATACGTCCTTCGACGACGGGCTTGCGATTTACGAATGCATACGTAAGACGGGTCGAGTAGAAAACACAACTTTTAGGAATCACCTTTTCGGCGAACGCGTAACTTTCCTTGCCCAAATGTGGATCTACAAATCGACTCTCAAAGAGCAATTTAGATCGTATACCGCGGCCGGAAGTCTTTACCCAACCGCTCGCAAACCGTAGCGGTGCGATACAAGTCTTGTCTTAGATGGTCCATGACTGGCAAACGTTTCCTAACCGTTTGAAGAAAGGGTAAATCTATGCTAGCAAAGCAAAGCGACGGTTCCGTATTTGAGCACTGCGCAACTACGTTGCCCCATGGGTCTACCACCATGGCATGCCCATAGGATGAGCGTTTTTCATTGTGCTTTCCAAACTGAGCAGCCGCAACTACGTAACATTGGTAGTCAATCGCTCGACTCCGTAGGAGAACCTGAGGAGCCAGAGGAAAGTAATCAGATTTTCACTTAGGATTGCCTTTACGCGACGGCTCACCTCCCAATGGGCCATTCCTGTATTGATCATGAATGCGGATGGAAAGCACAAAATTTCCGCTCCTCTTTGGCGGGCTATGCGGCACAATTCCGGGAATCGCAAATCATAGCACTAAAACACTATCGATAAAAGGTGAGAGAAATTATACGATTCATAATATTAGTATTCATTAAAAATGACTATGCTTACCGTACTTGCAGATAGCATACCGACAGGAGTGCCTACAGGAGGCGGAATGTGTTCTCCGGCCAAAGTGTAGTCACTTTCCCGCACGGATACTTCGTTTGGAACATCAACATCGAAAAGGTGAAGCTTGCGATATTTAAGAACCACATTTCCAGAAGAATCAATAATCAGATGAGAATTGTACACACGTTTGCTATCCTGATTGCACTGCAGGAATGAGCATTACTCTTTCGATTTAAAAGAATTTGTTGAACTAAGCTTTCACCTTTTCGTGAAAACCGCCAAGCGAAACCCAAACATCCAATTCTTTCGCTAATGAACGAAATCGACCAATGAATTCTCCGTCTTCCGTCAAAGCATTTTCAACGCTTTCCCTTCTCGACATCTCCATGTAGTCGAAACATTCAGGGAAAAAAACCATCTGCAACGAAAGAATAAAAAGGTTGGCATCACTAACTTACAACAGCATACGCCGATAGGCAATCTGATAAAGTTAGTCTTACTCGAGCAGCTCTGTCCCGGGCTGTTCTCATTAGATATTCACAAGTTTTCCAATTCTTCTCTGTATTGCTTTCCGAGCGCATCTGACACACGGCAATTAACGCTTCGCTCATTTTACCGCATGAAAGAAACCTAAACGCTGATTTTGCTAATCTCGTCCCGCCTACATTCATATCCTTAAGCTGTGAATGCCAAGCGTATGATAACTCACTGAAAATATTTCGTAAATATATCATCGCCAAACGAAGAAACAGAATTTCAGAAAAGCGCAACAATCCTTTATTCTTCCGTTTTCTATAAGCTGGTTTTTCGAGACCGGTCGTTTGCCTTCTTGGATCGCAGTCTGGAAGCAATCCTTCCCCTGATGCCCTTGGCATCCTGTCGCAAATGTTCGTATTGCTCTCCCAGCCTCTTTCGCTGCTTTTCAACGTAACGACGCACTTGCTCTCTGCTGGGTGCGGGCTTGATAATTCCAAAACGAACGAGATATCGAACACTCAATGCAGTAACACCCAACGTAACCGCATATCGAATTGGGGCTATGACCTAAACTTACAAAAAGCAAAGCGATGCAGCAATAACAAGAAGACCAGAGGTGAATCCACTTCTGAAAAAAATGAATTTTCAGACTTCCTATTAGGGGGGTATTTTGTTAACACTTACTGCATTTTGAGTACAAACTGTCAGCACACTAAAACTTCAAGAGCATATTATCTATTCATACATTGTTCAGGGAAACCATGAAAAAGGCTCCATCACATATATAAACTCCTTACCTTACAAAGAGCGAAAGCTAGAGCGATATTTCCGGCTTTGGGTGCATTTCCTAGCGCAGTGACAATCTTTTCGCTCACACCGACTGACTGTAGAACGCCGACCACGTCGAACCCACTTGACGAGAGAAAAATACTCTTAAGCCATGGCAATGTGAACGGAAATTCCAACTCACTTTGCTACAAGATAGTAGAAAGATCCTACCCACATTGCCGATGTCACAGCGTGAACGGGCAACAAAACATACCAGTACCGTTTGAAGGCAAGTTTAAAACGCTGATACTTGGTCAATTTCGACTCATCAACTTCGTTGCCATTAAGTGATTGCTCCTTTGAGTTTGAAGATCTCCAAGCTGCCCCAAATCGAGGTTGTAGTAAATTATTGAGCGCGTAATTCGAACGATACAAAGGAGCAGAGCAGCGGGCTATACTACCTAACAGAGAACGCGAAAAATGCTGCCATGAAGTTTAAATCATTTTCGAAATTACCAAGTCTAAGAATCGTCGAAGCTTGCCTGCAACAATCGCATCTCTTCGATACTGCTGTCGGTGTTGTTCGACAAAGAAAGCGTTCAAAAGAGTTGCCCACAAAGAAAAAATTGAAACGACGCATCCACATGCACGCCCTAATCTTCTGAACCGTGGCGATGTAGCTTCAAGAGAAACCGGTTTTCATAGAACTGATTGCCAATCAAAGCCTTTAGCGTCACGCAAGTAACGAAATTCACATAACGATAATCTATACGAGACAGCGAAAAAATTTAGCTCACCAAATGCGTATTCTAAAGTGAAAGATGAAAATTAGATGTACCAAACGCAGTGATATGAGGGAACATTAAACGATTCGCACGTTCTATTGGCGGCCTAAGCATTTACATGACAAGCGTTAAGATAAAACATCATTCGTTTTTGTGCTAACCTGTCAGGACTGTTAATAAAAGTGTCCTTCAAAGAGAAGCATTTGAATGTCGAACTGAAGAACGGCTGTCCTTTAACCTGGAACGTTTCTCTGTACTTACATCCATCGTACTTCAATAAACATAGACTACTTTTGCAAGAAACAGTGAAAAATAACGCATCTATTACAAAATGCTGCATCTCTTGAGCAAATAACATCTGTTTACCCCACAAAGAGACCAACCTTCTTTGCAACGATACTTGTGTTGTTTATCCCGAACGTCGCAGTTCTGCATTGTAGCGCATCTGGAATTTAATGTACAAATTATCCTCAGGCAGATTTCTGAACTGTGGGAATACAAGTTCACCTTAAGTCCAACGGGTCTATTTCAATCCGCTAAGCGGTGCAGCTCAGCAAACTAATTTTGGCAATATTTATTTGCTAGGATTTGTGCTAAGTCTTGATGCACCGCAATAAGTCGGCAGAACTTTTTCATCACATCAAGCGGAGGCTCCCGCCCGCACTGACCGAACACAACAGCGGCCCAACTCAACCTGAGTACTTTTATGAACTTGGTAACCATATTTCTGTAGCTTGTCTGACTTGTGCGTAATTCTTGGAGTAAATGAGCGCGATCGGAAAACACAACTGATTAGTTAAGGCTAGAAATACGCTTTTCAAAATTAGTCAATATGTTCTTCCTTTTTTAATTCAGCTTTGTTGGTCTTCGTAGACGAAATGTTTTTATTATGATCATTTCATATCATCAAGGGTAAGATGCACCTCATTTCCTGAGGTTAGATAGCTTTCGGGATTTCCCCAATATCTACGTTACAGCTTCTTCACTATGTAGAAGGAAAAGTGTTTCGTACTGGCACATTTATCCTTTCAAAAAAGAAATCAGATAATCCACTTGGCGTCATTTTGCAAGTTTACTCTTTTCTGAAAAAGCGACATGCTTAAGTCGAAAGGCATCTGGTTGTTGTGACTAATAGCATTGATTATAAGGACCGCAGGTTCAAACGGCAAAGCTATACATACTGTAGAGACGAAAACTAAATATGAATTAATGGCGCTGGCTGTCGATCGAGCAGATCTGCTGATCGACCGTATATGCTATGTTTGCGGTAAATGGCGAGATTTGTTTGCTGCAATTGGTTTGGGATTTTCGACTTACTGTCTATACCGTGTGACCCAACGCAGCCTTTGGGCCTTGTGGACTCATTTGGCTGGCATAATAAATGTTCAAAAACGACTGTCGGTCTACGGAAACTGCATTGGTATTTCCTATTAAATTCAGTCTTTGACACGTTACAAAATCTCAGCCTTATTCGTTAACAGCGGTGATAGGCAACCCAGGAGCGGTAAGAAATGAGCTGATGAAGCGCCTGGCCGCGCTTGGATTTAACATAATTCTTGTACAATACCGTCCAAGACGTCAGCAACTGGCGACGTATTTTGGTTGGTACATCCTATGCCAAAACAACAATAATTGCAGAAAACCTTTCCGTGCCAGAGTACGAGTATGGAACAAGGATTATCTCCAAGTCGGCTGAAGAATTGTCCACAGAGGATGGCGCAAGGAATTTTAAGAAACTTTTAACAGACCACAAGGTTGGATTGATGAGTACGTTTACTTATACGCACTTTTTTACACCGTACGCAACAACTCAAGTCTCTGTTCGTATTTATAATTTCAGTAGACACAACCTGCTGCATTGATTCAATGGTCGCGCAGGTTGCCCCTTCAAAGGCAAACTTCACAGAGCTTCGAGATTGGTATAAAGTAGACTCGCTGCTTCGCATGGCAGCGCTGTACACTCGAATTCATTTATCAAACCAACCAAAAGCTCTTGCTGTTACTATTGTGTATTCTCAGCAGCCTGAAAAGGATGCCCACAAAACGAGTGTAACCATTGATCAGCAATCTAAAGAATCCCATTTTCTTTTACGTCTCGTTTAGTTGTTTCTTCAAGCGCTTAGCAGAAGTCTCTTTTTGACACCATCAAACGGAATTGAAGAGCAGTACCTCTTTCCCTGGCGGCTTAGCCGCTCTGCATTGGGCAAAGACTTGCTTTGGGTCCACGACGCTTACGACAAAGAGGAGCAGATTGCCGACAATAGATATTTTTCATGTCTCTATCGTTTCTGGGTTCCGTTGCCCAAAACTTACGCAAGGCACGCGTTGTGGTCGATGGGTCGACCTGGAGTAACGACCGGCTATTTGCCCCACTCCTTTCTGCAATGGTGCATAGGCTTCTTCTCGTCTGATTTCACCTTTTTCCCCAAAAAGCAAAAAAGCGAACGACCAGAACCCAACCAAACGCCGGAGTTGAATAGTTTAACAAACTGGGCGTTCGAAGGTAATCGCGCAATCGGTTTACTTTAACTTGACGCCACTGTTTTCAGATTAATCGCTTGTTGAAAACTGTAAACGTAGTTCGGAAGCTCGGTTCGCCTCACTAAATTAAAACTTCACAACGCTGAACAATATTTGTATTTTACTCATTTTACATGTCTCTCTAAGGTTGCGGCTGATTCGTCTTTCGACGTTAGCTCCGAAGTTGCATGCCTCAGCCTGAATACAACAGGTATACTTGCCAAACTGGAGTTGTATTGCTCCAGGAATTTTATCCAACATACCAGTGACTCTTTGCTACTATTACCAGTAATGGCTATGGCCATGATGGTGCCATCCGACTGTTCATGAATCGTCGGTACGAGAGATAAAGCCTGCTGATGATCAGAAAATTCAGAGTTGTACTTTGTTTTCCAGTTTGCCCATTCTTGACCTGTAAGCGCTGTCTCCGGTTGAAAGTCATCGAATCTCTTTGACGCGTTGCGATCGGAAACAAGCGTGAAGTAAAACAGCGATCTGTCCATTAGCCATACACGGTAGGGTCCATCCACAAAAAGGGCATCTTCCAAGGAATGCCTGAGAAGAAACAAAAAATAATTTTGTGAACAGTCTTTGGACGATGTGCTACTTCTCCAAAAGTTCTTGCTGGATTGGACTCTGCCCTGAAACTATCCAAGTCTTCTCAACTTCTTCAGAAATGGCTTCAGTGTAAAAGAGGTTGGTAATATTTGACGGATCACGACATATTCTGGCCATGGCAGCTTTGGCCAACTCGACTTCCGAACGTGGTAGTGGCCGTGGCATGGGATACGGGTCTGCGTTCTTCATCTTTGGCATCCAGTACATCATACGTTTCATTTTCCTCATAGCGTGCGTCCATTCGCCAAACGCATTTTTTACTATCATGTACAATTCCTTGTCCGGAAATACGCCTATGAGATCAAATGTGAAAAGTAACTAAATTAGCTAAGCGCCTCACGATTCCATTCAATCTCGTCCAGTACGTCAATGCAACACTGCTGCTGCTTTGGGTAATGCATTCCTTCGACCTTCAAAATAGGAACTGAGAAGGCAAGTCTATGCGAGCAAGGCGAACTTGGAAAAAATTCTTTGGAATCATTTTGCCCTTTGGGAAAACTTCCAACAGCCGCTTGTAAACTTCTAAATCCTTGTGCACACCGAACTCGCGCATTCGCTTAAGCGCGGCGTAGATAAACTCTGTATGGCCTTGAAGTCGAGTATTCGTCCTCAAAAACAGCCCTGCAATGTAAAGCATGTAACAAAACGCCGCAAGGCCGACACTACCGATCGCTTTAGTGAACGTTTCCTTGTTTCGGTTCTCCTCAGGAATTTCATCGAAGATTTCGTCCTTTACCGTCAGAGCCGTACTAAATTTCGAATCCTTTGTTTTCCCGGTATTAGACTCGAAGCCACTTTGTCCGGCGGAAAACTAGACATGTACATCGACGAACAAATGTATAGCCAAGGCCTAAGCTACCTGAGCCGACAAATTCCAGGAAAGGATTGCACTGGTTGGGTGAAGAAGGTACATAGGCTTAGCCAGAAAGGCCTTCATTCTGACGCAATATTGACTAATCCAGTAGGACGTTGACACTTGGATACGCCTGAAACACACAAAGGAGTATATTTTAGTAGCGTAACTAATTTAACAGGTAACTAACCGAACATACAAGAAATTTAAGTTACCAGTAACTGTAGACGGAGGTACGTGCACATTGCTTGAACATTGCCCGCCGCAAACAGTACAAATTTTTAAAAATGTAACTCTCATTTAACCATTCGATCTTTGTGGGAATAAGAAACAATATTAATTAATTTTGAAGTTTCCCTGCCTCATCTACGTTTGGAAAAGTCTCGACTTTTGTTATTTTGCCCTAATTTTAACAGGAAACGCGCTCCTGCTTTGTTAGCACAAGCCAGCTTCCTATTCCAATTTTTCTAACGTCATTTAGCCAATAGGGGTGTTTAATTAACTGAATCGTGAAGCAAAGCATAAAATTTTGAGTTTCCTGTCTGTTTTCCGTCCATTTCGGTTGCTAAAAAAGACTGGAGTTTCAAATATTTTCATACTTTGGAAATTTGCAGTCTTAATCCCGACTTTTGTTCGTTGTGAACTAAAACACGAAAACTTTTCGTTCTTCGCTGATGATGCGACAAGCATAGCCCCGAAAGCTACGGATAATAAAGCTTAGTTCACACGGTCAAAAGTCGTCATTAAAGTTACAGCTGTTCCGCCAGAGACCATTACAAGACACCCGCTATTCAACTTTTGAAATTAATGAGAAATTAAGTCTTATTCCCTCTCTACAGGGCTACAGACTGCGTTTAAGTATAGGAGGTTGTTATTCTCTAATGTAAAACCTGCATATCATATTCGAATATTGACGAAAACAAGCTGAATCTTTGATGGCATATTGAGTAAGCGGTTCCGTTTTTTCTTTTACTATTTCGTGTCAACCAGAGCTGCAAATTGCGCTTTTAAGCTACCGAATTATTTCAATTCAGAGAATCGATTTATGCATCATCCAATAAAAATATGTGCGGAGAAGTAAGAATAATTTTATGCAAACTTTATTTACAGTTTCATTAAAAGTTTGCGTACTTAAGGCAAAGCCGCAACGTATGCATGAGACGCTTTACTTGCGTAGTGCGCTTACAACGCATGTCGGTGTTTTTGAACCATTGTTCAAGCCGATTGTCGTGATTAATGTTTTCGAACAGTCGGCGAATATTGCTTTGCATTTTTTCCATTCGTATATTAAAATTTACGTTCACGTTTGCACAACGGTTTCACGTTTTACCACGTTATATTAAGAACATGAATTGCTCCTGCATGTGACTGGCGTAGCCTACTTTTCCGTGTGGACCGATGACCATCACCTTTGAGCTGATCAGTACTGTCTCTGCCCTCTGGGGAGATTCATTATTCTTGAAGCATGAAGGAAATCGTAAACAGCTGTTACGAATGCAAACTTGCGAATGTGGTTCTGTATTAGTACAAAATCCTTATTTCTTTATGTTGCAAGCTTGAAGCACTTTACTCGAGTTCTTATTGACCAATACGCGCTCAACTTCGACCGACAAGTAAATCTTTAATGCTAATGGAAGATCAAGTTTTATTGAAGAGGCTACACTTGAAAATAGGGCACTGACTGACGACTAGCTCTATGCACTTTCTTCCTTTGCAGTTAAAGCTTTTCAGGAGTGGATCAACTCCCATACGTTCTTGGTCAAGATGAAATTGCTTCCCGCTTACTCATAGTCAGAATACATGTAAAAGTTTAATAACCAAACGTTACGAAGAGTCAAGCTTTCGTTCGGATAAAATGTTTGTATTTGAATCGCAGATATTTAAATACAGAGCATTTACAAGGCAGACGATCATCAATCGTTGTTATAGATAAGTGAGGCAGAAAATGAGCGTAAAGTAAACAGGGACTGCATGTAACTATAGTCGAAAGTTTAGATCAAACACGTTTTAGACAAGTCAATACTTAAACGCTCCCGCGCTGAGCCGGGCAAGGTCCACGAACTACTAAAATTGCAAAGTACAATAAACTTGGGAACCCACTCTATTGACTGCGTGAAGAAGACTGAACAAATCTTGAATAAGCAACAATGTCTGTACTTGTCGGTAAGTCGGATTGTAAGCTATGTTATTATTAATAATTACACTTTAAGGTGGAGGAACTGGATTTATAGGAAGCGCCCTGGTCAAGCAAATTAAGACAATCAAGTTGAAGCCAATAATTATTACTCGTAAACCTCGAGCAGTAGATCACGTGACATGGGTACTTGAAACCGTTACTCTATAAGAATTGTTTTATCGTGTCTAAGAATTTAATTATTTTAGAATCACATATCAGAAACTGGACTTCCTGCTGACTGCGTAGGCGTGGTCAACTTAGCCGGAGCGAACATTGGCGATCCCTTACGCAGGTTCGTACGCAACCAATCTGCAAAGTAGATGAACAACTACATGCTTAATTGGCAGATGGACGTCCGAGTACAAAAAGGAGGTCTACGACAGTCGCATCGGTACTACAAAGCTCCTGGCCGAAGTTATTCGAAAACATGCGACTAAGTCACTTGTATTCATCACTGCATCTGCCATTGGTAGGTCGATCTATGAATTACCAACGTTACGTAAATGCGTGTTGTTTTAAGGAATTTACCCTCCGGACGAGTCGCGAATATATACAGAATCAAGCGATGTAAGCTCATCTGTTGACTTCTTTTGCTCTCTTTGCAAGGACTGGGAAGCAGCCGGCAATTTGGGTGACTCGTCCATCCACCGCCGAGTCATCATCCGCAACGGTAATGTTATGAGTAGCTTTAAAGTGTAGGCAAACTCAAGTTTCTAGGTGTCGTACTGGGTCGCCGTGGAGGCATTATAAAGCAGATCTACTTGCCTTTCTGCCTTGGTCTTGGTGGTCCGCTGGCAAGCGGCCAGCAGCCTTTTCCATGGATCCACATAGATGACATCGTTGGAATATACATGCACGCTTTAACTTCCGATAAAGTTACTGGCATTCTAAATGGCGTCGCTCCTTCTCTGATCACAAATGCCGAATTTACAAAAGCGTTCGGATGCGTACTCAGACGACCTACTCTGTTCAGAGTTCCCGAGTTTGCCCTGAATTTGGTATTTGGCACCGAACGAGCCGAGATGTTGATCAAAGGTCAGAAAGTCGATCCAGAGCGAACGCTCGCTAGTGGCTACGTGTTCAAATATCCGGACATCAATGACGCTATGCGGCAAATCGCTCATGGTTGATAATTCGCAATAAGGCTTGTTTCACCTCTTTACTCTTGAATGACGTTCTAGCGTACTAACAGATGCTATCCTTCTTCGAACTAATGAGCCATGGACATAAGTGAATTTAAACATTGATAATCAAGCAAAAAACGAGAGAGGAATAGAGCCGGCACGATTAATACTTGTTGTTTTGTTCAGTTTAAAATTCCTACGCTGTCTTCGCATGAGCATCTTTTGATTTCATTGTCGAATGAGGGTCAACGAAGAGTATGGCGCCCGTGAAAACCAAAACCGTACCAATCCAATGGTACAGTGTGAATGGATTACGAAATACAATTACGGATATTAACAAACTGATAAATTTACGAATCGTGATGACCAAGGTGACCGTTAAAGTGGAGCAGTGTGCTGTCAGATAATAGACAAAGCGGATGCAGAAATATCTGCAAAATCGATGTCAGAAAACGTTGGTCAAAAAGGCGCAAAGCTCTTACTGAGTCAGACAGTTGAGAAGTAGTAGAAGCCAAAGTCGAGGAAACCAGTTTCCAATGAATGGAAGACTGACAAGATCTAAACAGCGTTTAGGCTGCTTAAATAAACAGCAACAATGCAGACCATTTACCTGAACGGTTGAACACTTCCGCGTGCTGAGCAATGTCGCGATAAAACAACAAAAAGCCAGGCAAGGATAAAAAATGCTACAGCGTGTTTAATGGTCATAAGGTTGATTTGGAAAGCAATGACCTTACCACGTAAAACATTGCCTCTCTGGAGTGTTTTCCATAACGTCTGTACATCGTTTCTTGAAAGATGCCCAGAACCGATGAAAAAATAAGTGCAAATAGTAGCATCGACACTCCTTGGAAAGTAGTAAGTAAACCAAAGTTGTAAATAACGAGTTTAATAGGTCTACCTATTAATAAGCGTATGTCCAATGTGGTTGGTGCTGCTTCAGCTCTTTTTGCAATCTAAAGAATTAAAAATTTGAAATTAAACCTGCAACTCTTTAAAAAAAAGAAAATGTATGAAATAAAACCTGTTGTGAGTTATACGTCGCCATTGTAGCCAGAATGATCCCTGCTGAAATTACAAACACCGATATATACTTTCTCCATGAGTACTGCTTGTTCAGTAGCCATCTTCCTAATAGCAAATTGCTGACCAAAGAACCCTGCAATGATGGAATTATGTCCAGCTGTTCCTATAAAGCCTTACGGATCGGAAAATTATGTGCAAAGGCATAGGTACGCGGAAGTTTAAGGCCTGATTGTTGATCACATTAACCAAGAAGAACAAGACAACCACCTTCACATAAGCACTGAAAATTTTCGGCGTCAAATAGAAAAGCGCCAAGGAAAAAGTGCAATTTCTTTACCGCAATGGAATCTTGTTCTTCACCGTAAATAAGCGAGAAGTGATAAGTAGACCTTCGATTGCCACAAAAAGGAAGGATGCAAAGGTCATTAGGTTTACGCATCCCGAGTCCTCTCTGGAATGTTGCCCAACATGCAAAATCAAAACGGACGCACAGACGGAGTTACTTCACTAGTTTTTCGACGACCATCACGCATCCACAGCATGTGGCTATTACCATTGCACTGCTCAGCAGCACCATTTCAACACCGGCATCAATTGGAGGACAAACCTAAACTAATCAAGCATTCCACTTTTAGATTACATTTGAGTCATTGCGCAGAAAAATATGCCGAACAATGTCCTCCGTTCTTTGAGTAAAACCCCTCTTTCGCAGAAACTTGATATTGCAAAACCGAGAGGAAGAAAACGTGTTAATGCAATAATTCTTGCAAACCAAATCTTACCTAAAAGAAACACCGCCCAGTCGGCCGGACGCACGTGTGCAAACTTCGCAACAGTTCAAAGCTAGAAAATGTTGTGCTGAAACCTTACTTGCCAAGCCTTCTGTATTGTTACTTGCACATCAATAATCAGGATATCTGGCTGCTTGCTTCTCCGCGTTTTTTTAGCTAACCAAAGTCATAAATCTAAAACTTCTTCCTGCAGTGGCGCTGTATCACTTGAGTTAAGTAATTTGCACTTTATTTCTAACCTACAGCAACAAACCATCTACCGCCACTGTGAGCCTTCGCGTTTAATTGGATAATCTAGAATACGGTTTATGAACATCTAGAAAAAGTACTTACAAAGGTAGGAAGCGTTACGACTGCAAGAAACGATCCCTCAAGTATAATTTTTGTTGTGCGCGCTTGGATTCACCCAGTTATATGGAACTTCATTTGCCCAGGCCATAAGACTCGTAAGCTTAAACCCAAGCATAGTTGTCTCCAGTCGACTTACCGGGGCTTGAAAAGATTCGGGTCTTGTCAGTTACGCGCCCCACCGTCATACTGTAAGTGTGCTGGCCATCCCGTTCTGCCCTTACGTAAGCCTAATCCTAAACGTAAGGCTTATATTTTGGCTTAGGCTTAAGTAAGGCCAGAACAGGATAACCAGCATGCTCAACAGTGAACGCAGAACATGATGGCTGCGTGCATGCCAGAAAAGAACCTGCATTTCTCAGATGATGGGGCGCATAACTGACAAGACCCAAGCATTCTATACAGAGACAACAAGCTTCAATCCCTTATTACACAGCCGGTTTGCAACGCTTACTTTAACCTTAGATCCAGTTTTGTAAGGCTTGTGTTCTGCCTACGTTACGGTTTCGACGAAATCTTATCATACACTGGAGTCCAGCAGACCAAATCATATCAGGCGTCAAAACGTTGTACATCAAGCCGTGTGAGCAAAATTTGGCGCCTTATATTTTTTACCCACTCGAACAAACAAGCAAATGGTCGTGATAAACTATGGAGTGCTTCATATGTGCAGTTCAAATTTTTTGCTAGGTAATTATCCTGTAACCTAAGCATTTCATCACAAACAACGCAACCATAATATGTGATTGCCGAGTTTGCAAAATTTCAGATAAACAAGGCTCCAAGATATAGTTTAAAATGGTTTCCACTTTTCGGCGACAGTTTGCGATAACATTTGCCCTTACCTTTAATACATAAACCGGTCTAATGCAATGATAGTTTAAAACTGGTTTGCTATTACAAGAGTAACCTGAATTTTAGAAATTAAAAAAAAATTCAATCAATTTAGGATTGCTAAAATGCAAGCCAACAAACAACTGAATGTCTCGGCTGAACAGAAGCCGAATCGAGCTCAAAAATTACCATCTGTTATTTCTGTTCTGTTAGAACAGTGCAAACTAGGCAGGAAGAAGCCGCGAATGAAAGCTACATCAGCACTGGATGAAGCTTAAGCAAAAAAGGTCCATGTATCACACAGCACATTGCCTATACGTCTCCTGCGTAAATAAAATAAACGAAAATGATTTCATGTACATACACAAAAGTTAAGCAATGCGAAAACGCGCATTTAACAATAACAGTAAGGATTGTCAGATTAAACAACGTTCAGAAGTCGACCACAGATGAATTGACGCAGTGGAAAAACGTTTATTACACATTTATTAGCATAAGAGACAAAAATTTGGTTCTCCGATAAGTCGAAGCAAAAACTGTCCGCGAACCCCGTAAAGACTGTTTTCCTTTGTCTGATTTAAGCAGACAATCATACGTAGCAGACGAAGGAAAATTTCAAACAGGAGCAATATAAATGGCCCATAGCGCAATGATAAAGAATCACTTTCGATTTGCTCACTATTAATCATCAAAAAGACGGTGTGAAGTGGGTGCGTGCGTGTTGGCGTCAGTTATAGTCGTGTGCCACTTGACTGACCACCGGATGCAATAGAATCACCAACGCAAGAACTCGACTGTATACCCTACCGACTCTCAACGGGCATTTACCAAGACTAGAATTTAGCATTTGAACAAGTAAAGCATGACGAATATTAGCTGAAAGAAGCAATAAGAACAATACTAGGTAACATTGCTCTCCGCTGCCAATGGAGGAGGAGATAAGATTGCATTCTTGAACAAAGGACGATCTTAAACGAGGCAGAAACGTTGTAAGGGCAGTATAACGATGAGGATGGTGATCATTGGACAGTGATAGCAATCGGTCCATCCGTAAGACAAATCGGTACTACGCGAGTGGCAGCGATAAATGATAAACAATAAAAACAATAACAAGTAATAACGAACTAGGAGGAGCTAGCTCGTGCGCTTGAAGAAATTCTGAAGCGGCCGCATTATGTGCTTCACTACAGGAATTGTCCAACCCTGACCAA
Organism: Trichuris suis; assembly: GCA_000797535.1. Taxonomy (NCBI): domain Eukaryota; kingdom Metazoa; phylum Nematoda; class Enoplea; order Trichinellida; family Trichuridae; genus Trichuris; species Trichuris suis. The sequence goes on from KN538406.1 coordinate 528,513, forward strand.
TCAACTTTTGACGCTTAGAAGGCGGTAAACCGCCCACATCTGTATAATGAACCGGCAAACCGAACAACCTATCAAAGCAGATGAGCATTCAATCTTGCCATAACGTTCTAACGTATGAATATAAACTCGGCAAACCTTTCTATTTCCGTTGGCCAAAGAATGTCAGGACGGCCGTCCATCTCCACTGGGCATAGGGAGAATGTTCGCCCCTGTTTCAAGCTGTTCGAACGCGTAGTAATTGTACGTACCCTAGCCATCTATGGGACATTCAGCACGTAGAAAGAGCGGACTCTTATTGTCAATCCTACTTTTGACTTGCGCCCACAATTGGGAGTCAAAATGTCGTCCAAAATTGGCGCCTTTGCTAGGGTGACTGCACGATTAGCTCTATAGGAAAAGGAATAAAAGAAGCGGCAAAGCACGGTCGCATTAGCACTTACTGATACATTCCAGGAATGTTTCCCCAGAAGTAGCGAGCTCGATTTTGAGGCGAGAAGAAACGTGAATCATAGAGGGCCGGAGGTCGCTTAAAAATGCACAACATCTAATGGTACAAATAAAGCGGACAACTTTTGCACTAAACCGTACACCCAAAAAGCGGTCTATGACCGTTTTGTAACAATCACGCATGCTAGCGACATTTTCAAATAGCCAGAATAGATTGCGTTTCGCCTTGGCGTTTATTAAGAGCAGATTCTGCAGCACACGGTAGTATTCAAAAAACAGAATGCCTGTGCCCTCCGGGTCTGAAACAGCAACATTGGAGTCGCCCGCGGAGCCCGTGTGTAGTTTCTAAATAGAAGTTTTACCATATAAACCCCGTCGTTTTGGGTTAGCTATGCTCACGTCGTTGCAGGGTGATCCACCGATCAGCAAATCGACTGGGCTTATTTCCTCCAGCTGAAATATTGCAAACATTGTAGCAACTGCAAGAAAGAGCATAGCAATTATCATATTGGGAAAAAAAATTTAATATTAGCACATCTACGCAGTGACTTAACTAAACGTACTTCAGCTATTTAGGAAAAGTATACTAAACGAGAAACTATTAGTATAATGGAACACGAGCGCGTTTCTTCGCGGAGTCCCTCTTTCGTCTCCAAGCAATCAAAGCTTTCAGTAGTCTCCTACTTGACACACGTGGCAAAACCGCTTTTCTTCATTCAAAAAGTTCAGTCGGATAGCAAGCACTGTCATGGGAGCCTCAAGGCAATACAAAGGTCCGTTAATCGTCACACGCATTGCAATATTTGTCCAACGTGGACTTCTGTTTTTTGTGACGATTGGATTGCTGACAAAAAAAACTTTTACTGCCCGTAGCTTTCGATATTGGTCATGTTTTCCCTCCGCTGGACATTTTAAGAACGGTTTTCTGTAACAGCCCCTCGAATTTTCATAATTCATACGCATGATCAATAAAATTTTTTATTTGAGCAACGATCATCAGTGAACACTACTACAGATCGTCACGAATCATCCGCAGCTCGACACTGATGATTAAGAAGGCTTAATAGTATTCGTTGGTATGAGATTTTGGATATCCTCTGCTTTCTTACAGGTCTGTACATTTCCATGGACTTGTCAGCGTTGAACGGAAAGAAGAGCTTGTCACGCGAAAACGGAAGTTTTTCGCCTATCGATAACTTGATTTAATGAAGCTTTCAGAAATTACTTTTTCCGTCGTCAGCCTTATTGGACAATAGAAGCAATGGTCAAATGCGTCCTTAATTAAATCTGCTTCAATGAGAAAGCATTCTGTTTTCATTGACACCGTTGCCATATGCCTGTAAGTAATTAAAAATGCCTTACGAACAAGTCTACGGGTAAAGGCAAAAGATAGTCCCACTTGGAATATTAAATATGATAATATGTTAAGGGCAATACGCAACTGCATTAAATGCTCATATTCAACTCATCTAAAGCGGGCAAATTTAACTTTGAAACGTATACGCAGAACCAAAGCCTTTTCGGTGAAAACTTACTGCTTTCAATATTTATACCACTTAACCTCAACTCAAGTAAACCATTAAGGCAAAGATTGACGTAAGGTTGAAATTCACTTAAGTAAGGAAACAGCAGCAGGCTAAGATTTACTTAGCAATAAAGTCAGTCTCGGTACCAAGCGAAACGGAATTCGCATTTTGCCTGCTGGATAACGTGATAACAATCTATTGCGTCAAATGCCGGCCTTTCCTTCACTTTATCAATGAATAGGCAAAGCGCACTTTCGTTTTTCGTCTGAAACTTCGCGGGGCAACAATTAATCAATTGCCGCTTGCCAACAGTGCAAGCACGTCGCTGGACAAAAATGTTGCAACAAATCAAAAAATGACTAAAACATTCATTTGTCAATGCAAACAGCATGCCTGCTGTGGAGCTTTTTGCTTACTTCCCCGATCCCTACGGACGTCACGCTAAGGAAGGAAAAAACGTCAACCATGAATTCCTAACGAATACGTGATATCTTTTTCGGTGCCTTACTTTACAGGCTTCACTTTAAGAGAAGGGCCTGCGAAAGGTAAGAGGATAACAAGAAGTACATGGCCATGCATGCAAATGACGTTGATGAGGAAAGCATTAAAACAAAAGACCATACGCACAAAAGCTTTAGAACGATCTGCCATGGAGTAACACTCATTTCTCCTTCGATAGTTTTATGACGTGTGCAGAACAGCCTCTCTATGAGTTCAATTGGCCGCACTATATTCTTCGCCAAGAAAAGTCATTAGTTCAACGCATTATATTTCCTTCCCATTGAACAACGATCAGAACTGGCCAATTCACGTGAAAAATTACGTGGAAAACAGCCGCACTTTGAACCGATTACTTCCTTACGACGGCGGAACTCAACTTTCCTTAAAAGCACATATAAAGCTAAGATGGCTGCCGAAAGACAGAAGGATCACGGAAAAAATATGGTTAATCACAAAGCAGCCAAAATAGATCAATACCAGACACTTGAATTAAGCCAAGTGTCAATATATCCGGCGCAAACTGACACGCGCTGCTCATCATGCTTGATGAAGGGGAAACGTCAATGCTGACGAACGCAATCGTTCGTAACACTTACAAAGAAGAAGTTGGCTTCCGCTGAGGAAATTGCAAACTTCTGTACGTCAACGCGTGCGCGCCAGGGAACTTAGGTCAAAATCAAGCAGAAAAGGAGGAGATATCTAAAAGGTAACTGATATCCACAGCCAACTGACAGGGCAAAGCCCAGTGGAAGGCGACGCTAACGTCAATTCAAAACTTCAGGAAAGGTGTACATAAAAAATTCACCGGAAACTTACTAGCACATCGCAAAACGACCATCGCCTTAAGAAGTTTTCCTAAGCTGGAAAAAGAGGCACCTTCGAGACTACAAATAGCATTGAAACTTCACGAAGCTTCGCTTGACACCTGCACGATATTTTCTGTTAGCTCAAGTGATCACAGGAAGCCTGACATGTCCTACTAATTTGTCATAATCCTATCGAAAAATTTGGAAAGGCGCGTCGTTTTTCTTCTCTTGACCGAACACACGGTTACACAACACTAAATCACGCTCCTTGTACGTGCATTATCTATTCGTGGCTTCTGCAGACTGCATATTCCGGAAATGAATTTGTCAATGAACAAGTCTCAAATATAGAAAAGCCACGCACTGCTGAGTTTTATTGGAAAATCGCCGCTTCACGGTTCTTCGCTGCGCTTTGTTGAATACGAAATGTTTTATAACGGAATTGTGGATTTCATTACTTTACGAAGCAACTTAGTTCAGGTTTACCTTATTCGGCAAGTCTGTAATCACGAAACGAAATACTACCGGCTGCTGGATGAACAAAGAGTAAACTACAGCAAACGTTCGAAATGGGTATTCAGGAATTGCAGAATTTTTAGCTCCATCGACATGACAAATAATAGCAAACGCGTGCTCGTCCTTGGCCTTTATGTGACTAATAAGGAAGACAAGGAACCTTGCCATTTCTCATGTAAAAAACAAGGACGAATGCAAGTGGACCATTACCTGTAGTACGCCGACGGAAGAACAAGATAATTTTGGAAGCTCCAACCTCTCACGTTTAGGAAATTTAGCATTATATTTCTAATCAACAAAGTGACCGCCCGCTGAGCATGCTTTGCCTCGAGGTTACAGACTTGTTGAATAACATCCATGGGAACTAAGCTCTGTTACGTATCCATTCTTGTGAAGAGTTACCAAGAACCTGAGGCGAAATCGGCGACTACTTTTAACCCGATGACTTAAGGCAATGTGTCGATGCCCAAGAGGTCAGGAGACTTTCCAAGGTCGTTAAAACGATGCAGGGCATTCTCTTGTCCTGCGGGAAAAATTTCCAACCAAAAAAAAACAAACTACCGCTAGTAAGCCCAAGATAATGGCCAAAACTTGCTTCCAACTATCCATAAGATAAGAATGCTCAAACTCTTCTCGCTCACACCCAATGCAACTCCTAATAGTTCAAAGAGTACCGACAAAGCGGTGCGCCTCATTTTCAATTTAAATTTCGCTCACGGTCAATTCGTTTTCGCGTTTTTTTGAAGCCGCTTGAAAATTCCACTCTTCCCAACAAGTTCAAGCCTTTGTATGCAAAAAACGCGCCCAGTGATCCCTTCTAGAGGCAAACGAAGTTACACGCGCTTTCAAGTGCAAAATAAAATAACATTGTTATACGGGGGATGCGCTAGAAACAATAGCTCATCGTCATCACACTCAGTTAACCTTTGAATATGTGAACCAATCGACTCCTAACCCCTCCATTCCCAAGGATATAGTAGCTACCGAACAATGCAGATCGGTCTAATACCCCTACACGCCGCTTTAAATTCTTATTGTTTGTTGAATGTTGGACACGCGTATTTTCATGAGTCACGGCCCTTTCCCGTTGTCGTTGATGTCTGTAATTAAACTACTCAAATGCCCTACCAGCGAATAGATGAGCAAATTGTTAGAGAAAGTATGGGACAAATTTTCGTACGTTTCGGACCTGCTCTTGCTCCGTCGTCAGCAAAGTTAGGGAGCGCTTCCGTTAGCCTCCCTAAGATCGCTGACGACGGAACAAGAGCAGGTCTGAAACGTACGAAATTATCTCTTATGGTTTACCAATAAAGTGATACAGAAACTTAGATGAAACGACGCCGCATAAGGAATAAGGTCAAGCACTTTCAACAAACTGAATGCTCATCTTTATGACGTTCTTCTATCGACGGAATCAGCAATTCATTGGTCAAACTGTTAATCGCAAGACTACGGCTGCTGCCAACTGTTTACAGTCGTGAAAACCCAAACGTACACCTAAAGTCGCATTTTGAGTCACAATCTAATAAATAAAGGTTGCTCTGCGAGCCAGGACAGCCATTCTGGAAACAATTCGTCAGAAAGTAAGCATTTTCCATATCAATGCCAACAAAACTACTTTTTACAAAAAGTTCGAGAAGCGTTGGACAGGTACTATACCCTTCGGTTTCCATCAGTATAATTTCGCAGCAGCGTGGAAAGTCGAAATAGTTTTTGGAAAACTCCTTCTATTGTCCACGCTGCTGCATTGTTTTCTTCAGGCTCAACTTAGGCCAAACTTGACCGCTGACGACGGGTGGAGGCCAAATCCGGAAAGCTCCGGTATCAATAAAAATTTCGTTTCGTAAAACGGGATTCACCGTAAATAAAAACCCGTATATTGCTGCAACACGAAGCAGCAAGGAATTTTAGAACAACAAAAGGACCGCAAAATGATGTCCAAAAGTTCCCGTCTAATTTTTCATAATCTCTACTTTCATAGCTGAAAGGTAAAAACTTGGTCACGCAACCGGTTGTTGGCTCGTCTCTCCAATTGAAGGAAGTTTAAATTAAAGCGAAAGAAAGTGCACTCGATTCCATTTTCGGAAAATAGTTCATGCCTATAGCCATTTTAAGCTCTGTAAAGAAATTGAATTACCCCTACTCACTTTTGCTAGCGATAGCTCACGTACGTCACCAAGAAATTCCACGTTCATCGGATGATTCACTCGGGAAACAAGCATAGCGTCCGGGTCAATTTCGCAGCAGTAGTATCTTTCAATTTGCAGACCGAGCAGGTCCAGTATAACTTTGCCTGTAAAGGTAGACGATTTCAATGCTGTCGGCAAAAAAGCCGTCTTTCAATGGCTCATAGTAATGCGACTACTTTTCCTTACTTACCCGTCGCCAATCCATCGAACAAAGAAAGCACCCTAATTGGCTGCTTGTCCTCCGGGATCAGAGTCAAGTCAATGTCCTAAATGGGGGGACAAGTAGAAACGGCTGAATTTTCTTCTTTATCGCTATACGTCGCTAATGTGAACCGTGTTGAACAGGGCAAATAGGCATTGCTCCCAGTTTGGTCGAACAACGAGAATACCCAGCTGCTTCTTTGAGCAGTTGAAACAATGCCACGGATCGGACCTGAGGACCTGAAAATAAAAAGTTGACAAACAACTTCTTTTCATATTTTGCATATGTTGGCAATTACTTCGTTCAGGAGATCACTGTATCCAAAAGTCGAAATGCAGTCGGTACAGTAAACGCTAAGAAATGCAGTCCTAATTTGAAAAAAAAGCAGTTCAACTTGAGCTTAGAATCCCTTACTTGGAACAGTTGGGACTCTCGCAAACAACCAGCACGCCAGTGGATCCGCAAAGAGCACAAAACTCCTTCTTGCCGTCCTGATCAACGACAAAATACGTTTCTTTGTACGGCCTCTTCAATGAAACAACAACGATAGCAAATAGAAGAACAAATTCAACAACAGTCTCTCCAACTTGGCAGTTTTCGCAAAGCTTTGCAAAAAAGAAAGGATGATCGCTAAGCGGTGAATCCTCGTTCCCGGGTGACGAACAAAGCACGCAGCGCCGGTAGATTTCTTCTGGATTTGTACCTGGCCAAGAAAAAACTATCAGCCTACTTCGTCTGTTGCAAAAGTTAGGGATGTGACATTAAAAAAGCTTACATCGTTTTCTGGGCACTACTGTGGAAGGAGAAACATCTTTTCGGACAGGTTCAAGAACCGGGATACTCTCTAGTCTATCCGCTGTTCTATCCACTGTTCCGTGCTCATCTTCTTCCTCCTTGTCGGCCTGGCTAAGAATCTCGTCCAGACGTTCTTGAATAAAAGTGGGCAGTGTTTTGTGATCATCTAAACGACAATGAGTTCCAAGTTTACAAATGCTCCGTATTCATTCACTTTTGTCCAGCGCACGACGAATGGTTTCGTTCAAGGACTTAGAGAATCCGGACAAAGCTTCGGTCACTGGATCGTTTGGGCAGCTCAAACCGAGCTGCATGAAAAAAAGCTATAAAAATTTATGGACTTAGCCAAAGTTACGGTAAGGGTATTGCAACCTCAAGGGCAACGCGAACGGAATCATGGTAGCTGGGCGAGCCACGATTTCGAAAGCACGCGTTGAAATCCTCGACAATGTACTTCATTTGCGAGGGTTCAACCTGAGAGCCGTTGATCGTTATAGCGCTTTCATATAAGGGTACTCACGTCGGAAAGCCTTTGGTCTCCAAGCCATAGAACCCATACCCTTTCGCTCAATTCGTAGCCGCAAGAACGAGGGTCAATGACAATGCCAGGCCACCAGACGGAGCGATTTGTCAACCTAGCCCAGACGACGTCGCCAATTTTCTGTAACTGTTCCCGTTTGCTCTTCTAATGACAAAGTCGTTCTCACTTACGAAAGGGCACTTGCGGTTGGTGCTGACAGCGCCGCTGGAGGGGGCCTTTCGTGCCATCGCCGTCCCGGTAGAGGCGACTCGCTCTGGAGCCATTCGAACCCAGCAACCGACCGCCGCCAATAAGAAATAGCCCCTGACGGCCTGAAATGGGCAGTAACTTGCGGAAAACAGGCAGTGGAACGACGGTGCTCAAAAGACTGGCACCGAATAGCACGTCGCTTAGGCGCGCTGCCGACATGCGCGAGCAGTCGAATTCATGACGCGCTGTTTGCGAAAGAGGCCGTTGCAAAAACGCCATTCGCTAAGAGCAAATTTCGATTATTCTTTCGCCAGCTGGCAGTGACCATTGAAACCGGTCAGGATGAATCCTGCGCGGCTCTGGCATCTCCCAATCACCCAGGTCGTTCGCTATCGCCGGTCGGAACTTATCAATGGCCCTATGTGATCACTTCAGCGCAAAATCAAACAACTACGTCCCCTTTCTTGCTTTGACGAAAAAACGAATATGAAGCACCTGCTAATCATTTAAGGTATGTTGTAGCTCTGGCGTATTGCCAAGATCGATTTGGTGTTGTACCATCTCTCCGTTGCACTGTGTCAGGATCTGTTACACTAGCGGAACGTTCAACGAGTAGCTGCACCTTGCTTTAGCACCTTATTGCGTAAAAAGCAATCGAACAAAGCGATTTGACAAAGCAATACACGTGGCCTCTGCAGCATACACGTAGTAGCGTGAATTATTCATTGCGCATAGTTCGTTGTGCGACGTCACTACCCATTACGGTTCGCCGTTTTGGGCAGCCAACCCATTACCCTAAGCTAAGCTGAACTAAATTGGTTCGTGCACACTGGAAGCGTACAATTCGACATCGAACGCTTCACTCCAGTACTGCATCACCTAGCAGACACCGTGAAATATGACGTGAAAATCAGTATCTTGTATATTCAATGTAAATGCTTCTTGTCCAAACAAATTCTGCACTTTAGAGTTTTTATTAAAGTCCAATCTTTTATTGGTTAACTATTTCAAGAGCACGGATAAGCCCATCTTTGAGCTCTGCATATCATTGCAACTAATTGCCAACTCTATTGACAATTAGTTGATTTTGTTATTCCTTACACGACGCTTAGGGAAGCGTGCAGGCATGAAGAGAATGAACAGTCGGCACGAAAGCAAACACTTGGTTCTCTGCTCCTTGCTGAACATATTAGCCAAAGCGAAGGGCAAATGCACGCGTGTTGGTGCAGACTGGCTAATCGCTGCTTGCTTTTTCTACTTTTTTTGTTTAAAATGCCTTTATCAACTACAATGCGGCGCGCCTGTTCACCATCAGTAGCTATGGTAAATATTACTTTCGTGGCAGAACGTGTGCAAACTTCCGCTCAAGATGGGCGAGCAGGCCACTCATATGCGAGAAATCGTTCCATCTATTTCAGCATTCAGATCCTGAAAATACCTGACTGACAACCTTGAGCAAAGTTGCATTCGTTCAAAGCTTGGAAAGCTTAAAGTAGCGTCCGGCTCAGTCATCAGCATGAATTCCCGCTGAGCGGAGATTAATGCTGCCGACTAAACCGGACATTTCCATAAGGTCCACTGATTACCTTTTTAAATTAAAATTACACATTTGAAAGACGAATTTTAAAATTTTGAATGCCCATTGATCCTACTGTAAAGGCAGTAATAATAAGGCGAAGTAAACGTCAGGTTCTTGGAATGTATTATTTTAATTCGCGAAAATACGTGTGCAGTCTCTTAAAACCGCTGTAATCGCCATCACTTGAATTCAGAATCTGACTATGCAACTAGCCGAATACACATTTCCAGTTCGTTTTCAGGTGACTGTTGGTCAGCATTTCTGTGTCCAATAAAACATTGGTTGTCAATTCACGTAACGATTTATCTCACTTGCGGTTAAGATAAAGACGTTCGAAAAGGTGTACTAAAAGTAACAGAAGCAAATAGCTCATAAAACTTTCGTGACGTAGCCATTAATTCGTCTTCCCTCTAAGTTGTGTGACACTTAGATTGTTAATTTACTTCTTGCATTCCGAAGTATCGTAAAAATTGAACAACGCTGAGCAGCAACAGTAAACTATAAATATTATTACCTGACGAGAATAACGCTTTCGATTGAAGGCAGGCAGTTTCCTATCGTTGAAACGGACGTAACGAACGAAAGTCTCCGAAGCAGCCCTTTCCTTTGTCAGCGTTATTGGATAGTAGAGCCACGGATGCAAAACTTCGAAACGTTTATTCACTAAATCCGCTTCGACGCGTGAAAGCGGTACGTTTGCAACGAAGCCGTCCATCATAAATTAGCCGATATTCAAATTGCTTAATTTTGAAAGCTATTACTCCATAGTAAACACAGACGACTTGTAACGTGTATCTTCTTTACGGAAACGATCCCTTCGTTGATGCTTGTGTACAAAAATAACGTACCTTCAGGGGCAAAACATGTCCCTTCCTCAGAGTGCGTGTATTCCATAAACGCTACGCTGTTTACCTCTTTAAATTTAAATTAACCCCATTTACTGCAAAATGCATCTTTTTGCTTAAAACGGCAAAAGGACACACTGAGAATGGGTCGTGATCTGCTCTTGAAAGTTACGTTATTTTTTTACATAATCTTCAGTAGACGGATCCCTTCCATAAAGAACAGAAATTATTATTTCAATATGAAAGGAAATATTGCTTAGAAGGTAACTGAACCATTATCTCGAAGGGAGCTCATAAACAACACGGCCGAAGCGTGAACACTTTCTTCCTTCTTCAGTAGCTGCATCGAGATTTAATGCCATTAAGCTTTTCTGCCTTATATTAAAATTTGAAAGAACAAGTACGGATGTTTGAGGGTTCCCATTCTGATACTGTAAGCTGCAGAAGCTCGTTTGTTTCTGAAGCACTGTTACATCGCCGAGTTGCGTTTTATCTAGGTTATAATTGACTTCAAAAAACGCTTCGTATTGTCAAGGTTTAATGGTTAATTTAAAACGAACCTGCGCACGTAAATCTTAACTAGATTTCCGCGCTTTCGTAACATTGCCTAGCGTGCAAATCCATCTCATTATCCCTAAGGCTGCATTTTCAAACCGGAGTTTTTTCGTACTTTGCTGCTGCGCAGTTACCTGCTTCGATAAGTGACAGCATCATATCCATGACTGATTGATTGGCAGTCGATAATTACGGCGCTACGAAAAAATCTGCGTTGTCGAGTCTTCACTTCACCTGTGTAATAATGCTGACCATCGAAGAGGTCGTCTCCGAAAGCTTTGTTCAAAACGTCTTTTCGACGGAGAGACAGGCCGTGTATTTCAAGACGAAACTATACCTACTCGTTATCAAACAACTTATACCCAGGTTGAATTATGCGTAATATGATAACAAAATTCTCAGTTGGTTGGTAGAGTGAGGAGCGGGACATTAAACTGTCAGAGATGGTTTTTTATCCGTATTCTATGTTAGCGTTAAAGCCTACCGTCCTAAAAAATAACAATAATTTATAAAGTTACGATGCGTTGAACTCGTGCTTATTTTTCGAAACCAGCATAACCTATATATGCATAAAACACCTACTAAGTTTATCGACTAGTTATGCTTCCAAGTTAAGCATGCTGTCATTTTAAGAACAGTCAATTCTCACTAGGACCAGTTGGGAAAGCTAGCAAAGACATTTAGCACATGATTTTACTGCAACGATAAATTACTAAGTAAACTTAACTGGTTTACCATTTATTGTAAAATGCACCTTGTTGGTCCAAGCGGAAAGTGGGCGAACGAGTCAAGCGTTTAACTTCCTGGGTCCAACGGAATTTGCATTTTTATCCGCTAAATCGGATAAGCCCAATACATGAATCGAAATGGATCTTTCAACTGTAGACTTTTACATGGCCTATGCAGGATACATCCGCATGTAAAAAATTTGAAACAGGCGTGAACGAAAATGCAAGACGGTTATTTCAATTTACGTTAACAACTCTGCTGTTAAGCTGAAAATTTATGTTGCTGCTGAATTTTTAATTCTAGACGGCACTCCTACAATTGATCACGATACTGAAAGGGCGTTACACGCTCTAGGAACCCCAATAAGAATTGGATAAAGGCACACCAACGTGCATGAGTGATTCATACAGACGACGTGCGCTTAAAACTTGCTAAACTGCCAATTTGTGATACAGGATTAACTTTCATCAGTTTGCCGTGAAACAGTTGCATCACAGACACTGAACGTCAATAGATGTGCTTAAAGATTACGTTTCAGGAACAGAAGAAAAATAGGAACAACGTTTGCAACCGAAACGGTTCCTAGAAAACTAAGTCAATGTTTACAAAAGCGCCGATCATCCATAAAGTCGTAAAAATTGAAAAAGGACAAATACAGATTTAATCGTACTTGAGCTTCTGATAATTTTATACAGTATACCAACTCGCCAATCTCTAGAATATCTACTGCATTGAGGTTGAAAACAACGTGCGCTCGCAAGTTTTGTTTTTTGTTCATTACATGTAGTTGTAAAACCATCTGCTCAGAACTCAGCCTCGTTTATTACCCGTCGCGAAGACCAAAAAAAAAACAGCTACAGAACACTTTCAACGACAACAAGAAAGACCATTTTCTCTTTGACGTTGCTCATTTAGGATACATTGTTGGAACGGAATCCGAGGTCTTAAGCTAACAAAAACAACTATAGTGGTCTTCTCCATGGACGGATTTCTGAGTGTCTTCAGGCTTCGGCCGCAGTGCAATCATTGGCGTCGTGACCTGCCACGTTGCACCTAAATAGAACTTATACGCGTTAGTAGGGACAACAACCGCTAGACTACTCACTTTCCGCAAACTTCTTCGCGGTCCCCAGCTTCTTCCTCCTTTCTGGGGCAGTCACGAGCAAGGTGACCAAATTCTCCGCATTGGAAGCACTTGCGACTTCCACCGCCGCCGCCGCCGCCTCCGGCGCCATAACTACGATTGTCGCCTTTAGGACAGTCACGAGCGAAATGTCCTTCTCCTCCGCATGTATAACACTGCAGTATCGATGGTAAGCGTAAACATTGATGTCCGACTCGGTCATTTACCGTGGCCGAAGCCGAGCAATCTTTTGCCATGTGCCCAGGTTCACCGCAGGTGAAGCACGAGCCACGGCCACCACGAGATCCACTGAAACCACGACCGCCACCACGCCCACCGTAACCGCCATGATCTTGTTGTGGGCACTCTCTTGCAAAATGACCGCTGCGGCCACAGTTATAACAAGTGCCGCCTAAGGAAAAATGATCCTCAATGTAAGCAGGGGTAGTATTGAACTTACCATCTCTCACGTATCCGCCTCGACCGCCGCCCATACCACGGCCACGACCTCTTGTATAGGAACCTCTGCCGCCGCCTTGCTCCCCGTTGGGACATTCACGAGCGAAATGCCCGGTTTCATGGCAACGATAACATTCGCTCATCCTCTCACTTTTCAGTCCCAAACCAAACGAACACCTGAAGAACACAATCGCTGACAACAACACAAACTAGCGCCACGTCGAAGTAGCCAACAAAGCGCTGGGTCAGAGGGAACGGTCGACCGCCAACCACAACCCGAACTGTCACAATGTCAGCGAGAGCCCGTACACCACAAGCCACCCACCAACGCACAGAACTCACAATGACTGTTGCACAAAAGTGCCAAATGACGCGGAGTGGTTATTTTGTGATGCGCAGGTTATGGTAAACAGTGCTCATCATCTCGTAGCAGCGCTGCATAACGCCCTTACAATCAATCACAGCATTACTATTTTCACATTTTTAATCGCAAAAAGTAGCCTGCTTTCATTAGAAATTGAAAACTTTCGCTAACAAAGTGATAAATAAATCTATTTTCCCATAGGAAGTAGGTACTTGAAAATCCTACAGACTCCCTTGGCGTCAGTGCTTTTTAAAGTGGAAAATATTCGTTTTTCAGCAAATTTTGCGTCTTTCCACTGACGGAAAATAAAAGGACAATGCTAGAAATTTTTTAAATTCGCAACGAAAACCAAACTAATGCAAATAATGATAACTACCGATTTTGAATATTCTACCTCCGTAAAGTAGCGTTTGAAGGCAAACTATTTAAATCGAGTTTACGTGCACCTATTCTGTCTCATTTAGACGTCTATTGCTTGACGTGCAATGGGACTAACATGTACAGACACGTTTTCCATAAACGACTAAAGTAGCAACGATGCTTGCTTGTTTGTTCGTTCCGTACTGGAATTGTTCAAAGAAGATACTTCTACAAAGTGGAAGACGGCTGAATATAGGAAAAAAATTCACGTATTCTAGCATTTTAACGTCATTAATCCAAACGTGGGTTTCTCGGTACTGAAGCTTCGGAACATAACGTTGGAACAGAAGAAGCAACCATTCTTTTTTATAAACACTTTCTGCCCGTGGTTTTGGCGCGAGGAAGGAGTGCTTTCATTGCCGAATAATAACGTAGCTTTCAAGGATAGCGTTGGTCCAGGATCAACGAATCCTGAAAGAAGCCTCCTGTACCTATCATGCCTCCTTACAGTACAAGCAAAATCCGGAAGGCAGTGCAATTATTCCTCAGTAATGAGTGCATTTCCAAATGTCCAATACTGCTCAGCCTGACGGGACAACTGTCAGTCTTTCCTACAAAGAGAAAAACTAAAACGCGTGGACTACATGTCATACTTTAATGCTGGCACATCTGCGCTGCCATTGAACTATGAAGGCAGAGAGAGAATAACGATTTTCCCCGTTACGAATGCAGCGTAAGTCATTTTTGAAATTAATTACACGACTCCATTGAAAACGGAGTTAAACTTCATCTGTCTGGATCTTATCTCTGTTTCAGTCCGCTTGTGAAATAGGATGTAGTGTTTACTGGAAAAAACTTCTTTCTGTGAGGCGTCGGGGCTGCTTGCTTTCATTTCTCCTGTCCTGCTACCGCCTCCTATCAGTACTCTGAGCTCGCGAGCGGTCCCGGAGCTGACCTTCGCGGCGAACCCCTTTCCCAAATCATTTCCCCGCCATTCTTTCTGCCATCGAGCTTCCACCTGCGGCCATTTTAACCGCCTTATGCTGGAATGTGGAAGGCAGAAAAAACGTATGCTATTTATAAAGCACGTCAGTCGAGACATTGCTTCCTGAAGTTGCAACATGGGAACTAGCAACAGCAATGCACAAGAATAAATTTATCCTGGAATGCGGAAGGAACAAGAAAAATAGTCTCACGAGTTACCCTTTGTGCCATGCAGCCTTCATAGGTCTCGCGTAAGGGTACGGCGTATTGTGCGAACGCAAGAATGTCCCTGATTCTCAGGCTTATTATTCAAGCTATGGGGGATGAATCAGACGTCAGTACGGGCTGTTTGCACTGTCTTCTTTCCCACATGATTCTTCCGCCATACCTTGGTTTATCTGCGGTCACTTTCCTTCATCTTAGCTCTTTCTTCCTTTCAACTTTCCCGCTGCTTCTTGAGAATAACTGGCCTAAGCCTAACTGAATAAGCCTAAGCCATTGCAAGAAAGACAGTAAAACTTCCATGGGAACGCTTTACTCAAAAGATAGCTGTTCCTTTGCCATCAGTAATTCTTGAATAGGACAGAACGGTAAAGATGTGAGTTTTTGCGAAAACAATCTGATCGTAAACTTCTGTTAAGCAAATCAAGTAAACAGAATTCATAAAATTTAGGCTCTGCTCTCGCTGCTTTACGCCATTCTTTGTGCAGTTCTGCCATGCAATTATTTAAAGGAATTTTCCAACAATGTGCTTGCCTTTAAGGTAGACAAAAATCTGAGCAAGTTTTGCTGCCATTCTAAAGCATGCAATATAGCGATAGCGTTCGAGAAAAACTGCGTACCTAAACACAGACAGTTCAGATGTTTTATCCCTAAGAAGCACAAACAATAACGTGAGCGTTTTTCAACTTTTTGAATGAACTGGGCTGAGCTAAATTAATTGGTCGACTAATTCTCTCAAGCCGTCACATCAAATGACATAAGAGTAAAACAACTGGTTTTGCTCAGATCCAGTAAGTGCCAATTTTTGCTTGCTTCAAAATGTACAACATTTTATGGGCAGGAAGAACACGTGGTTTGGACAAGCAGCAACGAAACAAAGCAAAACGCAAAAACGAGATTTTGCCTTGCGGAAAAACATTTCTGTCAACAATACAACTGTATAAAAACGTATTCGAGCAACCACTTAAAACTTGATGAAGACGTAATGAAGAGAACGCCTAAGAGGCGGAGTAAAGATTACCCACCTTACTACTAGATGCTTGCAAACACGAGATCGTGCAAGCATAACGGGACTTAGGATGACTGCATAGAAATTTCCCTGAAACTGCTTTACTGAAGAAGCAGGTAAAGGAAAAACGTGTGATATTAGGTGTCGCTTTTTAATCGACTTTCTCAAGTACGACGACGACGACTTTTTTGCCACACTTTCCGGTAAGCCAAGTAAAGTTTCATTGCGGCGGTGGCATCTTCGACCTAAAGATGCATATGAAGTAAATGTAATCAGAAAAAATACAGGAAATACGGAGTCATGTTCTCCATTCTGAATTTCTTCCCCAAGTAGAGTGGCGGAAAGAACCCTTAGTTTAGGTAGACGAGTTCTCAGCATTTTATGGAACAAAGGGAAAGTAGAAGTGTCCCTTATTAGCCGTCGACTATGTGTCAAACCAATGACATCGAGGTCCTTTCGGACCCCGTGTCCAACCAATACTCGTCGAGAAATCAGAGCGGCTACCTCTCTTCGAACTACAGGTAAGCTTTCACCTGGGAATTAAATGAATATAGAAAAAGAAAGAATACAACGGCAAGCTAACCATTGGCTACATTTTCTGGTCGCACGCCACTTACAGCCGTACGATAGTCCACAATTGTTTCCTCAGTTTTCACGAACTTGTCGTATACGCAACGTAAGCTGCCGTCAACTAAAGAGACTCGAGCCAAAATGTCCTTGCTTCCATCGAAGCCACCTCCGACAAACTCGCAGTCCAATGCCAAAACTTCGCTCATCCTTAAACAATCATCTGTGAACGGCAAAAACAAGTATTTGAACATGCCCGGAATGTTCCGCATTTTTCTTTGACGTCTCAGCACTTTCTTCTCTGTTTAAATCTGCAAAGGATGATCACTGATAATCGGTCGCGTTTAAGAACGGTGTATTACTAACCTAAGCGTTCCACTTTCTTCTCCATCTCAGTGCTTGCGAGCGTCTCCTTTGACTTGTTCCTGTTGCGCCCTAAACGCAAACAATTTCACATTAGAAGTCGCGAGCAAACGTGCATTGTAAAAAAGCAAAAATAAAAAATTTGTACACCAAAAAATTGTCAGTGGACTTTGCAGTTATTTGTCACTGCTTTTTTGCGGAAAGTAAGCGCCAAACTGTGGAAAGTGATGAGCTCCTTTGGATCGACTACCTACGTCCTATCCTACCCTGTGTACCTATACGCTGGGTAGTAAGGGTGTTTCGCCTTTTAAGGAAATGGAGGCTGTACCTTTAATTTACATACTCAAACAATTTTTTTATAGCTTTAAAAACACTGATGTTAAGAAAATGCCATGTGCAGCTGCAAAGTGATCTAGAAGTTTAATAAATCATAAAGAAGAACTGGTCGCAGGCTGACTATTCAACAATTACTAAGCAAGCTGCGGTAGCTTCCGCTGCAGAACAAAATATGTACTTAAGGTAATGCTCGTATATCAAAGAGAGCCTGGGAGACTCCAGCACGCATCTCCGCTTTACGAAATCGCTTTTAGGAAATATTAAAAATTGTACCTCTTTAAGCTGCACGAAGGAAATGCATAGGCGAGTTCCTGCTTTACGAAAAGGTGCGAAGAATAAGAGTAGCCTTCAGGGATTGTTTTGCATTCCTTAAATAATCGTTAATACTTCGTGTTTCTGATATGACTTGGTAGGCAGTTTTTAGAAGACCGACAACGCTCAAAACCATTTCGTATGTTAAATAACACTTTACGGAATTTCGTTACAGCCATCGACCGTCCTTAAGCGGGGAGTATTTGCGTCAACGAATGACAATAAAGAGAAGCTCTTCACATGAGCAGAAGCACAACTTATGTTCAGGAATTGGCAAGATCTCAAGATAAAGGACAGCCCTAATCTTGGTTATTTCGATTCATGCGTGCACACGCCACAATGGACTTGGAAAATTTTGCATCGGACAGAACTATGTGGATAGAACCTAGAAAGCTTACCTACCCATTCAGCCAAATCAGACAATCTCTTAATACCTATCTAACGCGTTTGTTGTTGAGGACAGAAAACAATGTCCTGATAGATTTTCCTTCGACGCAGAACAGTCGACAGTCAACAACTGCGCTTTCATTGAAGAATGCATTTCACTTCGCTGCACAACTTGACACCATATAAGCTAACGGCATCAATGGTAGTTGAAATACGCCATTCAAAGTCTATTCTTCGAATATGCACAATAGGAAGCATAACAACGCCAAACATTTTAATTCGAGTTGTTGGGAAGGGCAGTGGAACCATGAAGCTTAAGGAAGAAAAGACAAGAACGCCTAAACGTATTCTTGGTACAGAGTTGGTAGAGTTGGGCTGCTTTTCAGAAAGATTTGAATATCCGTTCGTACCGTTCAGCGAGTCTTTAATAATGAAAGACGAAGCTCTTAACCTCGAGCCAGTGGACGGTTGGACAGTTCACCCATACTTAGGAAAAACAGAAACACTTGAATGTACGCATGAATATTTCAGAAATTCGGTAATAACCTACTACTGCTTCTTTTTTCTTTCTTGGATTACTGTTTATGAAAAACTTGCAGCAGCAGCAACCCATAAATGGAAGAAAAAAGAAAACGGAGCATAGGCGTCACAGGCTGCTAAAATACCTTAACGCCGAAAGCAGAATATTTGAAAGTTGCGTTTTTCTTTTTTTTGGGGATTAAAGTAGTTATATTTGAGCCAGTGTTGTCTCTTCGCTAATAGCAACAAACCTACGCGCATCGAGAAAGTTCTATCTGCCTGGCAACATAGGGTAGCACATGGTCTTGAAAGTACGTTCCTTAAATATCCTATCAATCTTCAAGGAATAATAAAGAAAGAACCTTCGCTTACTCCTTCTGCGATTTTCCTTTGGAGGGACGTTCTTCTGCTCATCGTTGCGGGTCTTCATTGATTCACGTATATTTTTCCAATTCGACGAAAATACTTTTGCATGTTCGGGAAGCGTTAAGGACGTACGGACTTTTCCGTTGGCAGACATCGTGGCTGCTGCTGGAAAAAATAAGCAATTGATAAGCTAGAAAGGAGCTTTGCAAGAGTGACAATTTTTGCCAACTAAAGCCCCAATGGTCTCCTAATACAAAAACAAACCACGGCGAAGTAAAGTAAAAGGGGCACTCTAGGAAAGAGTTCACGACAAGATCAACCAAGAGGACTAAGCATAAACGTCTGAACTATCTGGCCCGGTGCTTTTTTGTATTTGCAGCAGCACGAAACTTCAATCCATAGAAGGAAGATGAAAATTTTCAATCCTAATGAATTGTTGGGCTATCAGACCATCTCATCTGCATAATCAGTTACAGTACTCAATGTTCCTGATTACTTTTCAACAGAATGTTGAAACTTTCGATGCGACTAACCTTTGGAAACTGCCCTTACTTTTGCCGGTTAATTTATTTTCGCGTTTTTCGTGAACAGTGCCAATGCTTAGCCACAACCGTCAGCATTTCGGACAGTGTTCAAGAGTTGATTGATCGCGGACTCGTGGGCAGCACTTTCCCGGATACGCTTCTATCCGA
The DNA here is from genome assembly GCA_000797535.1 of Trichuris suis. Lineage (NCBI taxonomy): Eukaryota > Metazoa > Nematoda > Enoplea > Trichinellida > Trichuridae > Trichuris > Trichuris suis. Next base: position 547,996 of record KN538406.1, read on the forward strand.
GAGGCATCTTTTGAACCAAGTGCCGCCATGCATTTACGCAGGCTTTGATGCCACTGCAGACAGTCTGCATATAGGAAATTTGCTGATTTTGTGCACCTTGTTGCGCTTGCGACTACGCGGTCTTTCGATTATTGCCCTAATCGGTGAGGCCACAGCTCGTCTGGGCGATCCAAGCGGCTTGACCAAAGATAGACCTGTTCTAAGCGCTTCTCAAGTTGCCGCTAATGCACGAACCGTTACAAGTCAAGTTAAGGACATATTCACCAACTTCGATCGCTTACAAAAAGCGGGTGCTTCGCCCGTTCCCTTACTGCTAAACAACGTTGAATGGTTTGACCACCTGTCGGTCGCAGAATTTTTTACCGTTGTTGGTCGTCACTTTAGACTTCGCCATATGCTGGAGAAGCAATGCGTGAGAGAAAGACTAAACAAGGAAGGTATGAACTATTCGGAATTTAGGTAAGTTCAGAATTCGCATATATTTCATCTGAACATTCTTGACCTTTTAGCTACCAGATTTTCCAAGCCTACGATTGGCTGGAATTGTACAAACGTACAGGTTGCTTGCTTCAACTTGGCGGTATTGATCAAACGGGTAATATTCATTCTGGTCATGATCTGCTTTCCAAATGCTGCGGGCGTTCGGCATACGGTCTGTTGGTTCCGTTGTTGCTGTCCAGCACGGGAAAGAAACTTGGTAAAAGCACTGGAACTACTCTATGGTTGTCACCTAGTCGAACAAGCTCGTACATGTTTTATCAATACTTTTTCAACCTTCCTGATAGTGAAGCGCCTTTGTACTGCCGGTGGTTTAGCTTCTTGTCCATCCAAGAAATAGACTCTTTACTTGAACAGACTAAAGTTAATCCCGAAGCTCGCCAGGCCCAGCGGATTTTGGCCGAGCAACTAACGTTGTTGGTCCATGGTCCGGAAGGGTTGTCCACCGCCTTGAAAGTAACTGAGATCCTTCATCACAATCAGCTGTTTAAGATTAGCTCAATGAGCGAAAAAGAATTACAAATGCTTCAGCGTGAGGTTCCCTCGGTGCAGCTTCGATTTCAGCCTGCCATGAGTGTATCCAACATTGCCTTAGAATCTGGGTGCTTTAACGACTTTGATGTCGCCTGCCGCGTCATTAGACAAGGTGGCTTCTACATCAATGGTCATCGCATCGTAGATCCATCGATGCAGGTTAATAAAGACCTGGCGTTTTCATTGTCAAAAGCACTCACTGTTGTTCGTCTAGGCCGCAAGTTGTACCGCATCATTGCCTGGAAGTAAACCTTGTTCATCTAACAAAAGTACACAGAAACCTGGCTGCCTTATTTGTCTACATTTTCAGGCTGTAAGCAAAGAATATCTGTAGGAAATTTAAATTTGTCAAAGCTTAAATTGGTAAAGACAAGTTTGAAACGTTCGCATACCATAATAACTTGGTTATAAGGAGCCCATTTTGGCTAGGCTTAACACCGCTATGTTGTAGATTGCCTTTTATGGGAATTGAAAGTTCTCCTTAAGAAAGCCTTATGCGCAAACACGCGGAAACAGCTTGAGCTTTGTTGTTAGCAAAACTATCTTCACCTATTCGGGATCTTGTCTGTTAGCTGCCCCACTGTCATACTGTTAGGCTTGCCGACCATCCTATTGTACCCTTAGCTAAACATAAGGCTCACATTTTGGCTTAGGCTTATGTAAGGGTAGAAGAGGATGACCCCGAGAAGGGAAGCTACATTTTTAAAACGGTGGGGCGCCTCCTCGAAGTTTAAAGGTGATCAACACTCCTCGAGTTTAAAGTGCATTACGCAACGGGTCGAATAGTTTAAAAGATCGGTTCTTAAAGTCCTGAGGCACATTGGAAGGTTGTCAAAGACGTTTAATTACTTCCTTTCTCTGATTATGGAGGTCGTCCATCGTGTTGCCAATGGCGTGTGTTCCATCAGTCGCGTTTGCCGTCCGAGTCGTAAACTTGCCACTATTGAGGAAACGGAGCTGAAAGTATTGCTGAACGTCGAGTATGTCAGTCCACCGGATGAGGAGGACTCTGAGCTTTCAGACAATCTTTCTCGTATTGTTTTAACGAAGAAGTTTCACCTCCCACCAACAGAAAAAATTCAAGGCATTTGCCTTCCGCTTTTGGGAATTGCAGTCATAATATTGTGCGTATCAGTTGGCTTTCTTATAGGATGGCTCGTTGCCATTTTTGAAACAAGAAAAATTATTGCCGTAGTGCGCCGGATTAACCGCAAAGCGATCGTTATTAAGTAATACTGTTAATGCACGATGCAAATAAAATTGGGTTAGTTGCTTTGCTGGATGTGAATATATCTGGCGAGCTCTTTCTGTCGCGCGAAAACCTATTCCAAAAAAGGATGCTCACACTGCTGAGCAATTTGTTTTGTGACCGTCAAAACTGTTCGCGCAAACTTTTCCTCAAATTCACGCAGCCTGAAAAGTTGAAATGGCGTCGGAACGCCTACCAGACAACTGCCAACGATGGCTTTGGCTAAAAGCAAAGCGAAAACTGTGACATCAAGCATTAGGACAATTGTAAGCGGTTCGTCATTCTCAAACTTTTAATAACAGTTTCATAAGACACTCAGAGTCTGAATGGCTCGCAGAGGTGTTCTGGTAGAGCCAATGGCTTTATTCCATAAACGAATAATAAAAAATATCTGTACGATGACTACTTAGGCAAAAATAACTTAAACAGATTAGCAGCCCTCCTTAGATACCTTACTACTTCCTATTTCTAAATAACAATACGTAGTCGAGGCATCCTTGCCATTGTTTTCCACTTTACGGAGCATATGTAAACGCTTTGAATTCATCACGGGTAAAAGCGACGTTAAATGAACTTGACATTGCAGGGAAGCCGACGCAGAACCCTCGGCTGAACTGAAATATTCCCGCCAGTGGGCATACGTTATCTTAAAAGTACGCATGGGTGCTTTGCTTAGCGCTTGTGAACCAATGAGTGGACAGTGCTTTAGTTCATGCCTTCAACAGCTAATAGCATGACATGACAAACAGAAATTCCATCGCCTAGTTGAAACTGATAAAGGATCTAAGCGAACGGATTATTGTAGCTACTTTAAATGACGATTTCTTACTAATCTTCCGCAACCCAAAGTTATTGTTCCAACAAAGTCTCTATCACATAAAACAACAGCACGTTAACCATCGGCGTTTGTTAAAGGTTACTATCAGTAATGCTACATTTCATTAGCAGCAACACGCTTGCACAGCTTCCCAATATTATCAATGTTACGCTATCATTTATAAAGAAGTGGACTGTATCGTGGATATTCCGTGAGCCGTCGAAGTACCGAGACTGTTCGTACAGCGACCGCTACAATTGTCCCCACTGGAAGGCACTTCATTCTTGTCAGATTCTTTAGGTGGCGCATTTTCATTACTCAATTCGTGTCCACTTGGATTTGTTACTTTCGATTCTTTCTTTGAATTACTGTCGCTAGCCTGAACGCACTGAGCTGTAGTAGCCGCTGACAAAGGCCTTGTCGTATTGCCATAAATGCTTTTGGGCCAAAGGGGCACCTTCTTGGGCACTTTCGAAGCGAACGCATTGCAAAGATGATAGAAGGCTTTCTCATCGACTATAGCCAGTTGTGCCAAGGCACAAGCTGCCGCTCCTTGCTTAGCCGTTGGACTAGTAATGCATACATCACAGAAATTCGGTCTCGAAGTGTTCAGTATACAAACGCTGCTGTTGGTCACTAGTTCAAGCACTCTTACAATACGACCTCCTTTTTTTACAAGTTTTCCAAGGCTACTGATTCGGATCGACTTTCGCATGGTGAATGGGTTTTCACAGGAGGAACTACGGCCCAATTGGTTAGTCGTATTACCACTTCTGCGCCAGCTCTTTCCAGATGAGAAGTCGTCCATCTCCTGATCGCAAATGCAATTGTCTCTGAGCAAGTATAGGTTGACAATCAGCTGCAGCATTGACGTTAGCTCGCTGGGCGTTCGATTCTCTACGAAACTGTTCGGCAGAAGTAAAGCATTGTTCGGGATTCTGGTAACCCCTTTGCAAACTTTGCACTTGCGATTTAACTGATCGAATATTGAAGCTAGACAGTTTTCGTCAATGGAATATTTGATCACGCATGCCATCAACTTCTTTGCCGCCAGAATACGGTTCATCGTTCTGCCAAGGACAGTTAACTGCCTACCGTCAATATCTGCTTCAGCAATAAACTTTTGACAGCACAGCGTCGTCTGGCTTAACTTCTCAACCAACGTGGACAGACGTTCACTACGACCAAACAGAGCTGCGTTGGATGCGGAACTAAATCGAATGACTACTTCGTAAAAATCCTGGATTCCATCATTCGTTGGCAATGCGATCATGTCGCGCTTCGATATCCAAAGCACGTTGGATGTACGCCAACCTCTGGTGCTGACGTTCAGTAGGCTAATATCCGGATCAATGAAACAACTGACATGTTCGCTGCTCAACTGCATGCTGGGAACCCACAAGTGCCCAGCGGAGAAAGTGGGCGACGAGTCGCTTTGATTCAAAACCTTTCCGCACGCTTTAAGTACAGCAGAAGCGTACGTAACTGTTGGCTTGAAGTACCTCGCCTGCTTGGCTGTCAGGTTTTGCAGAAAAAGAAACAAATTTGAATACAGTTCGCTGACCAGACTTTCTTGTACCGTCGACAAAGCACCCTGGCAACGCTTCACCAGGTTCTTCAAGTGGCCAAGTTCCTCGTTTAAATCGACAAAGGGTACCCCGGAAAGACGACAGCGTCGCAAGTCGTAAATCAAGGCGCCAGTCACCTCGCTAACCATGCAGCGCGAAAAGTCCAAAGAGCTTGAACTAGTCATCGCTTGGGAGGAAGGCATGGCACAGTATGATTATTGGGTGCTCAAGAGTTCGACAAAGCAAAATTTAAATTAAACTTGAACATACATTAAAACAAGCAATCACGTGGGACATAAGCCAAGGCTCGAAATGGATTTAATGAAGTTAAGATATTTGCGAAAACGAGAAAAGGCAAAAAGTATTTTAAAGTGGTGAAAACAAAGAAAGCTATTAGGAATAAGGGGGCGCCAGCCGGCAGGGACCCGCATGTCACGACCGACTGTCGATCGATTACGATAGCAATGCCGAGGCGACAGCCTAATCCAGAGACTTTGAACAGCCAGTCACGATGGCGCAACAGGATCAAGGACTAATAACACATACGGTCGCCTAAATGTGCGCCATATTTCTGGGTCAGGCCAACAGGGGAACAAACGGAATTTCGAACAGAAGCGTCCTGGGACGCTCTAACGTCACTTTCCATTTTGAAACTACGTACCACTTGCCTGCGTACCGCGCTTAGGACTAGAAGACGCCTGAAACGCGTGCGAAGGCAGAGAGTCACCGCCTTGTGTCGCCTTTGTTGCTCCAATGACAACAGACGGTTCACCGGAGGTTGAACCAAACGATGGCGACTCAGTCCTGAGCAAAACCTCCGTGTTTCCTGTCTGATTTAGGGACTCTTCGCGGCTCAGGCTCGAGCCTACAATTGGGATATACGTACCAATAACGAAAGAAAACAACAACACTGTATAGTTTACCATCTGAACTTTTGCTGTTTACCGAAGATGGTCTCTTTGAGGTGTTAAAAGAGGAAGAAGCGCTGTGAACGCTAGTTGAGCTTCGCTCCTTCACTGTCGACATTGCAGCATCTTCTGTTGAACTGTTTTCAGCAGGAACAGCAGAACCGGCCACTGCTGGCTTACCGCCGCATCTTGGATCAACAACTTTTGGGTGGCTTTGATTGAGGTCGATTAGCTGTTGAAATTCAATACCCTCACCGGGACCCATGTGCGTAATGTGGCTGAAATTCGACGGTCCCGATATCATCAGCGACTTCCGACCAATCCTTGAACAAACAAGGAGTTCTCTTAGCTAAGAGAATTTACGAACTGAATTCTATAGCCTCGTACGATTTTCGCAGCTTTTCCTCTTCGGACAAAACTAATATAGAATACTTCCGCCGTTTGCTACTATCTTGGTTCATATTCCTTGTTGACACCATGAAGGGAGTGTTCATAACGTCGTCGACTGAAGCAATCGTTTTGGAAAAAGTGGAAAAAGAAAAGAAGCCGAACTGACCAGCAAGCATATCGCTAAGAAGAACGATGCACATCTTGTCTGCGACGCAACACAGCGTAAGGGCGCCACTGCGAAGCAACGGCTTTGCCTAAAACGTAACCACGACCCATCAGAAGCGGACAATTGACAAGCAAGTAAGAGACGGCGCACCTTCCTCAGGTTGAGCGTTTGAACCCACTCAGCTGTCGTCACATTGTAGACGGTAACGTGACATTCGCTGTATACGCACAGGTAAGGGGCAGAGAAGCTGAAGTGAATTGGCTCTGAAGGAAACATCAACTCCAAAGGGCGGGATCGTCGTCCATTAAGATCGACGTAAATGCCCAACTTTTCGAAGACCAATAAGTACTCCTTGTCAGAAACTTCGACAAGTATGCAAGCATCATAAGCCGCGTGGTTCATAAACTGAAGGCTATGGTCTTCAAGGTTCAGCAAAGCTGAAAAGTAAAAAACAAATCAGCTCCATCGCCAAGCTGAGAAAAACGGATGGGATATAATTCAAAATCAGACGGATATTGTTTGGCTGCAGTTACACAGATGCTCGGAAAGTTTTCCAAACACTTAATCTTACATTCCTTCTGTTACAACTTCAAGCTTGTCAACAGAAATAACTCACATCCTGTTTTTCTAGCTTCTTTAATAAATAAAATAAAACAGAGTTATCGCTGACAATTAACCTCTTATACCTCTTTACCTTAAAGCACTTTGATATCTCAAATGGGAAAGTTGTTCACGTAGCAAAGGTACACCTTACGCGCTCGGCTGAACACTCGAATTCAAATTGTACTTGTTATTTGTGCATACCGTGTTGAGAGTTGTCGACAAAGTCCCACATGCGAAAACCGGAAGGATAGCCGACGCAGAGCTTCCCACGCACCATGGAAAGGCACTGCGGAAGGCCAGGCATCGCTAAATCGCGAAGCTTCCTGTGCCTTGTCGGCGTGCGATTGATTTCAAAAACCGTAATCTACAAAACGACGTTACATGGCAACTTTTACAAACTCAACAACTAAGCAATGTATGTATACCGTCTTTTTGACAGCCACGCAAAAGTAATAGGCCGTCCCGTTGAGCACAGATCCTACGCAGAAAGCGTGACACTGCTTCGTATGGTCCACTTTTATCCACTTCACATCTCGTCCGTCGAGAACCGCCGTTGGAATGAGCCTAATCTGATGCTCTTTGCCTAAATAGCATACGACTTTTCCATTGACCCGAGGAAGTAGGAAGAATATGATTTTTGAGCATACCGGACATTATTATAATCAACTGCTCGTCGGATACGTATTCAATTGCCTCCACTCTTCTACTGTCACCAATGCGGATAGCCGCCTGACGATTCACTTCAACGCAGAAGAGCCCCTCTTCGGAACCCAGAAGAAAGCGGTCCTTGTCGACAACTGCCGTACACAGAGCCGTTCGAACAAAAGGAAGGGCAGACTGATCGACCAACTCTCGCACAATAAATGCCTTCTTTTGGGTAAGTCTCCGCTTGCGCAGAAACCGTACCAACTCGTTCAAGGAGATTACCCATTTTTGCTTTTCATTCTGCGAATCAGCCATTAAAAGCGTAACCATTTTACAAGGCTCGCCCAAGTAGACGGGCTGGTGAATTTGCGACGAGGTGACTCGAAATATGCACAGCACCTCCTTGCGACTGGCATGTATGACGTCAGCCTCTTTCACTGACGTCACACTGAAGTCTTCGTCGCGCATATCGATGACCAGCGATACTTGCGGACTGACATCTACCGGCTTGCCATTTTTATCCGTGCTACAATCGTACAGGAAAAGCTTCAAGTCGCATATGACCAAATACTGGGGAGTCCATCCGCGACGGACGCCACCGGGCTTTGGTACTTTTACCATGCCTTCATAGGCAGTGCCCAGACCACGACTTGGATCAATGCCCAATGGCCTTATCGTCTCCGGAGGGGCTGGGCAAGCGGCTTGCACCTTTGGCAAGCATATAACATGGCAGCAATACTGACAGTCTTGACAGACGTAACCTTGCCTAGTCAGACCGATCATCAGAGACGTGCAGTGGTTGCATTTGGTCGGCTGAGGGAAGATGGCCACATTGAAACGATGCAACTTATGCGCTACAGCGGCGTTGCGTAGGTTGGTGCTGGCCGGCGGGAAAATCCCTTTGGAACCACCAAAAGGAGCCGACGATGAATTCGCTAACGTTCTCTGATTCATCGATTGGAATTGGGCCATGCTTAAATGGTAGGGCGAATTTTCGTAGTTGGGCGATGATTCAGCCAAAGGTTGAACCATCCTGCCAGGCAACGGGGCTGGTTCCATGTCATTATTGACGCTGCTGATCGACGGTTCGTAGTCGTGCACCGCGGCAGGCGAGCCGCCGGAAGCGGCAACGTCGGTAAAGTCAACGGGTTTTGCCTTCGCTGCGGTGCCGCCGTCATTGCACGCGCTTGCTACCTCGTCGGAATATTGCTTCAACAGGTCGAACATGTTATTCAAATGGATCAACTGATCAAAGTTGCCCGGATCGGGCGGAGTTCGCAGGCTGCTCAGGTGCTCCAGCTCGTCCAACCTTTTAGCTTTCCTTTGCAATTCGCAAACCATTTCGGCCACCTTCCTTTCCGCCTCCTCCAATTGTTGCTTGCAGGCAAAATAGGCGCTGCGGAACTTCGTCAATTCCTCGGTGATCTCCTGTTTGGCGCGAATCTCTGACTGCAAATTGCGCTGCAAGTCCAATATTTCCATCTTGGCAACTTTATGCGACCTTCGACTGCCCCAACCCTTTTCGCCTCCAGTTAGCGTTGCGTAAGAGTAGGGACTGCTGTTGGCGCCCTCGAAATACGGCCCAGACGTAGGCGTCAGTGACTGCGAAAGACTCAGCGACTGCGAGGCTGCCTGCTGCTGCTGCCTCATGCTTTCCACCTCCTCGGCTATTTTGGCAGTTAAGGCGTGCAGGTAGATACGCACCTCCTTTTCATCGTTTACCCACTTCATTAACTCGGGCAACTGAGAATCCAAGACCATGGCAAAGTTGTACTTTTCATTCATTAACGCCAACTGCTTTTCCAGACCCGCAATTTGACCTTCCATGGCGTGAATATTCTCCTTTAAACCGCTGTTCTCCATCTCCAGTTGATTTTGCGTTTCCAATCTCAACTCGCGCTCTCGTTCCACGGCAATATGCAAATCGCCTATTGCCTCTTCGTGGCTGGCAATCAAAGCGGAGCGCTCTTCGTCGGTTCTGCAAACTAACGTTTGCAACTGGCTTCGAAGCGACTCCACTTCCATCTTTGCATCGCTCAGTTGGGTTTCAATGACCGAAACTTGACGAGAGTGACGATCCCTTTCCAATTGCAGCTCCTCTTCAACGTGCTCGACCATTTTTCTACAAGTTCAATTGTTACGCAATGAAAAGCGTATTGGAGAATACGCAGCAGTTGCAATGTACCTGGTATTTTCCGGTGACGTTGGCCCGTTGCCGGAAATTGCCTTGCCTTTTCTAACGTTTTCCAACTCCGCTTGTAGGGCGACTTGATTTGCCTCGACGTCCTCTCGAAGCCGACGCTCGCGCGAACATTCAGCCTGCGATTCTTCCAACTTGAATTCCAGACTTCGCTTCAACTTTTCCATCTTAAGCAGTTCAACGCGCATCGCGTCCGACTTTTGCTGCAAAACGTTGCATTCGTCCTCTCGCTCACGAGATGCGCGAAGCAACTTTTGCTTCTCGGTCATGAGCTCCGTTATTCTTGAAGACAACAGCGTTTATGGAAAACTACAGACATTTTGTTCATGTGCGTACTTGTCGCTGGCTTCGGCAAAATCTTGACGAGCGGCATCGCGGTATTTGATTGCTTCTTTAAGTTGGTACTTCTTTTCGTTACTTTCTTCGGACAGTTTGCTAATTTGCTGAAGAATACGTAAAAATTGTTAGATACCTTAACTGCACATCAATGATCCGTTTGGAATAATAAAAAATTTCAGGCCACTACTTTGAAAATGCCCATGTTATGACTCACCGATCGAAATATTCATCATTGCAAACGTAAACTAGATTAAAGTACAACAATTTCGGCACTCTTACGTCCTCAAGCGCAGAGCGGTCAGTGATCAACTGGCGATGCTTCTTTTGCAGTTCGCGGTACTTCTTTTCCCACTCCTCAGCGGCAGAATCTTTGCGCGACGAAGCAACAGCCTCGTATTCGGCCACACGCTTACGTAATATCTGCAGTTCGTCCTTCATTTGAGCAATGGCGACAACATCAGTGTCCGGGCTTGTAGCTTCACAAGGTGCCGCCTTTGCTGCGCTGCTTCCCTCGTCACCGTGAAATTGAGATTGCACTAATCTTGTAGCTTCTGACGGACAGCAAGGAAAACCTTTATGACGACGCAATTGCACACAGTTTTACAGCTACCTCTAAGCTTGCGTTCCAAGTCGGTTCTTTCATTTTCAAGTCGCTTTATACGCCGCTCGTAGGCTTCCACCGTTACCATATCAGTTATGTTGATTTCATCGTCAGCGCCTGATTCGCAGTTTCGAACAAGGAGCGCTGCTAAACTTTGAGAATCGCTCAACTTGCTGAAACAACGAGAATACGTAGGCTTGCGAAAGGTGGAAATTTGCAACAACCTATTGTGCGTATAAGTAAAACCGATAAAGGGAAGATGATGACCGGTAAAAGGTGCTGACACGTTGGGCGGTTTTGTGTCCTGAAAAGAATAGCAAAGTCCTCGCCATCGTCAACCTTACCGAAAGGAAGGTCATACGCAAGGCATGAAGTCCGAATCTTCTACTTCAAAGTTAGAGGTATCCGTAGGACTGCTGATCTCAGGCTTATAGGGAGCTTCGGCTAAAACAACGAAACATGATGGAATAAAACAACTGATAAAGTTTGAAACGCGAAACCACAACTCACTGCCAGAGACTGCTAATGTTAACAGAAAGCTTCAAACACGGTTTTCACGCAGCTTTGGATGAATGTGGCATCACAAGAAGGCATTAATAATTTGCATAACAAAGGCCATTTTATTTTTACTAGTATCAAGCGCTTACATTCATAAAAGTTAGGGCATTTGCGATTTTCTAGAATGCAAGCACGTGATTTGCGTGAATGGGAGCAGAACGGAAAAGAAAAGTTTTGAAATTTGAATAATTGACGCTTATATCTTGTACTTCCCCTTGACAATCCGCTACAAGCTCAAACTGTGCAAAAATTAAGCTACTCAGTGTCCGACACACAAAGAAGGTAGAGACAAAGCACCCACTTTGGCAAAGTGGATCAAAATTAACCAGACGAACCACGTTCATACGTTCGCACTCGAGCGGAGTCAATGAATTTTAAATTCCCATTAAAGTATTCAGCTTTGGATTTTTAATTTGCTTAACCTCCCACTCCATTGATTCGACTGACTAAACAAACCGTACCCTTCACTTGAGGTAGCTCGTAATTGAAATGCAACTTTGTAAACATTAATAATAGTACACCAGGAGAAGAGTACATGCCAGTTCGTTGCTGACATTTAATTTCTCCGACCAAACGTCGGCGAACTACGCAGTTCAACTAGAATTAGCTGGCACAGAATAGTATATTAGGTTTTTTCAAAAATGACTAATTGTTTAAACAACTTCAGTGTCGTTATTATGGTTATCTATTGTCCTTTGTGATGACTCATCCTTGTGAAGCTGCAAGACAAACAGACGTTACTTAATTGGACTCTACTTGCTTGGCTACTGTAGAATTCCGCTTTTCACGGCTTCTTTCGTCTCAAACATTTTTCAGAAAGCTGTTTAGTGAAAGCTGACAAAACGCTGAACAATAAAACTGACCATTAGTTCGTCTTGTCGATCCTTACAACGTTTCGCCTTTCGTCAAAGAGAACGGGATGAAAAAGATTGGCCAATGCGTAAGTGCCTGCGGGTTTGACGAAAAGAATGCAACTAATTTTCGCCACCTGTCTTAAGGGCACTTTTTCGAAGCGATAAAATCTGACGGCTGACGACAAAAAAGCGAAAGAAAACAAAGTGGACAAACTTGACGCGCACAGTCAACAGTGCGATGGTCGCTTAGTTCGAACTTTTACTTGCTTGTTAAAGTGTGATTCTTCGTTTATGTGGTCCGCTAATTATTTCTACAATTGTGTAATGGCATCTGAGATAAACTTAAGAGCAGTAGGAGTTGTTTTCCGTAAGAATATACCTTAATAGAAAAAAACTGCGCAACAAACAATTAACTAATCGATTGAAACGACCACTTCCTCATTTTCTCCAATGGAAACGAAGCAAGTGCCAATGTAATCACAAATCACCACCTTATTTGTAAGGTACGCCGCTGCATGCCGATGGATCTCGGATTTCGGGAAACTTATTGTATTGTACAACTGGAACGCGTCGCGAATAAGGAAATAGCTTAAGAGGGTCAAACAGGCGAGCACTATGACGTCATAGTAGAAAAAGCACTGATCGATTGAGAAATGCGCAAGAGCGCTAACAACATTATAAGTATACCTAATTCCAAAGTTAACCAAACGATTGACTGTTGATCCGTTTGAAAAGCACAACTGATGAATGAAATGCTGAGCGAACAGTTATAAATCACAGAGCTTCTCAACACACAAGGCGCCCCTGCGCAACCTATATTGCTTACGCAGTGGGTGTAGCATCTATCGAAGTCCCGTTTACGCATACTATGAATACTGCAGACAGTGATAACAGCCTGTCTTTTAGTTTTAGAAATTTTTGGCGGGAAAAGCTTCTGCACAATTGCCGATACTGCTTTCTTGGAGCGCTCCATTTATAATCATACACTTCGTTGAACAGCAAAACAATATTGTCAAATTTAAGTAAAAACTACGCAGTAGACTGATTGTTAACGCAGTTTTAAGGAGGAAAAAGCATTTGCCCAACAAATGAGAGACGTCAATACATCAGTCTCGACAGCTAGTAAAGCTCTGCGCATATATCACTTCCGTCTGTTCGCTCAACATACGAGTTCAACAAAGCTTTAATGCTTAAGGGTTTTACCAATTTCCTAAAATCGTTTGATCTAAGTCGCAATTTCAAACACATTCGCAAACACGACGATTACCAACGTTCCCTTTTCAGAAATTACAGCTGTTTACGATGGAGGAAGAGAAAACATCGATCACAGGTGGATAAGAAAAAATTAGGCTATGCCAAGTATAGCAGCATTATTCTATTAGTATGTACATTCTTCTTTCTTGCACAGCGAGCGACGCACCTTGGCGCGCCACTTTACGGTCAAATAACATAAGCTTCTCAAAAATGACTCGCAAATAATGGATTATTCTTTCATCGCCATTACGAGACGTCTATTGCGCGAGACAAAAATTCCGAAGGATTAATTGCCAAAAAATTTGGTCACAACTCTCAAACTGGACAAGGATTGAACGGCCAACAAGCTCAAGGCTGCCTCGGTTGTGTAAACGACGAAAGGCAGAAGTGATGAGTCATTCGGTCGATAACTCAGCGGGGATTCATCTTGTGCGGCGCAAAAAAAGCATTGCAAAATCAAACAGCTTTGCATCGTTAGATGTAAAGCGCTGAAATTCAATAAATCAACCGCGACCAGATTTCATCGGTAATCGTTAACACAGCAGCAAGTTCAAAATGGGAAGAGCTTCAATTACATTCGATTAGTTTTATTTTTCCACCCAAGCATAAGCGACGTAGCCGGGCAGATTGGGGCCTCAATGATCAACTTTCCAAGGCGACTGGAGCCCCCAGATTACCAAAGCCTTTAGAGGGGGAGAGAGAGCAAACAATGCCACAGGAGGGAATGCTAGTTGGCGAGCTTTGGCCAAGCGTCCAACCTCTTATCAAACTTTCTAGAAGACAGCTACTCTGACAAATGCACACATGATGAGACTGCTGTTGATAAGTTGTCGGCAAAAAAAAGAATGTCAGAAAAATTTGGGGTTGTGCAACTTTAACGAAGCGCGCCTAAAGGCATACCTTCCTTTATGTTCTCCCAATCGATACCCTTGAAGAAGGGATGCATTTCGAAGTCCTTCAGGTCATTCTTTCCAAACCGCTGTTCCGCGGGGCAGATCAAACTTCTCAACAAATGCTTAGCCTCTTCGGAGACTGTTGGCTCCTCGGGAAACTCGAGCATTTCCTGCAGCAGCAACGAACGACTCTACAGAGTGGACAACCAAAATGCCAACCCACCATATGATCCATAATTTTGCCGTACGTTTCAGCCAGCGATTCCGCGTAGAAAGGGGTTTCCCCGTACAACATTTCGTACATGCAAATTCCAAGACTCCACCAGTCGCATTCCGCCCCATAGCGACCCTTCCCATCTTCCATGGCCTACAAGATGACCAACAATTTTCTAGCTTCCAAAACAGGCTGCATAAGCCTACCCTGAGAATCTCGGGAGAAATGTAGTCTGGTGTTCCAACGGCAACATTCGACTGCGCAGTACCGTCTGGCTGTAATTTCAAGCAGCTTCCAAAATCTGCAAGTTTCACGTGACCATTGATGTCCAGTAATACATTATCCGGCTTGACGTCTCTAAACAAAGTTAGCGCTCAATACGGGGGCGAGTACGTTAATAGAAAACATACCTATGAACATAACCAAGCCTATGAACAGAGTCGATTGCTAGCACCATCTCGGCAATATAAAATCTGGCCATCTCTTCGGGCAAGTGATCATCGAATTTAATAAGCAACGTGAGCAGATCACCTCCCACGTAATAGTCCATGATTAGATACTACGAAAGCAAGCATTGAAGCAATACATGGATTTACTATTGAAATGGACATACCAGATTCTTCTCGTCTTGAAATGCGTAGTGCAAGTTGGTGATCCACCGACGATCACCAAAGACAAGCACGTCCCGTTCCTCTTTAAAGCAGGCAGTGTCAGCCCGTTTCAACATTTCCCATTTGTTTAGGATCTTCATTGCAAATATCTTCCCCGTATTTCGTAATCGAACTACCGCTACCTTGAAAAGTTGGACCTTTAGGAAAAAAGATGCTATGCACTCAGTTAGTTCTAACCTCGCCAAAAGCACCACGACCTATAACCTTGAGCAGCTCGAAGTCGTCGCGTTGCAGCCTTAGAGCCTTTGCCTTATGGACAATTGGCTTTACTGAAAAGTCGCATAGCGTTAATGAGGGAACACGTTTGTAATGAGAAAGGCCAAAAGAAGGCAGTCAACTTCATGCTGACAGGGAACAAGCAAAACGAAATAAATGACTAGGAATTGATCGGTCTCTATAGCACAGTTCATCGTCTCAAATCAACTTTGGACATAATCTTGATCTTCGCAGTCTCCGTCTATAGCACATTATTCAAAAGTGTCACTACTCTTACCGACCGCTGCTGCATTCGATCAAGCGTAATGAGAGACAAACTAGACAGCTGAATACTTGATGTCTACACAAAGCAATAAAACATTGTACAAATTACCGTCAGCGAAATGCTAATACAGAAATGATGCCAAAATACTATCCGCTTCCCCTTTCTTCAAATTCACATTTATTTCTGCGGAAGGGACCAAAAGCGTTAGCGGAAGTTACGATACTAACATTGTATAGGAATTTTGAGTAGTACTTTTTATCAAAGCAAAAATTTCAAAAGAAATATTAGGCAAATAAACATCGAGCTTGAATGGCACTGCTATGCTTGTGTTCGATTAGAGATCCACTTTAAAGCGTACTGTCTTGAAAGGCCATTTCAAAGCATTGAACACTTCAAAACGCTGGCAAATAGAGTGCACGAATAAGTCAAGCTGGCACTTAGCTCTCGCAGAGTCGATCATTCTCCAAAGGTAAAAATTGCCCAGGTTCGTAGAGACGCGGCAAAAAATTGGGTAAGTGAAAATGGCGCTTTCCTTTGACCCACTTCCTCAACTTCCTCCGAAGCTTATGGACGTACACTTATCAGGTACAAAAGTCCCTATCGACGAATCGAAATGAAATTGGAAAAAAAGTCAAGACGGTAAACTAAGATCAACAATTACGCAATGGGAACCCTGTACGCTTTTGCTGGACTTTTAGCCTGCACTTGCAAATCAAGTGACGCATGACTCGGTCTTTCCTGTTTGAAAAAGAAAAGAAAAGGCTTTCCGACGCTTCGGTTTCAAATTTCGAACGGTGTCACGAATTCCGATGACCACTCGTAAAGCACATCAAACGAAAATGACAGTGAACTACCTACTCGCTTTTTACGCCTTCCGCCTGCGCAAGGAAAACAACGAGAATCGACGCTGCTTGCGTAATTAAAATTTCAAAATAATACAAGACAAGTGAACTCCGAATAATCTGGATTTATTCTGCAGCTCCTCTGAGGTCAAAGAGTGTCTTCAAATTTCCTCTTTAACAGACGAGCAGCAGGGCGACGTACTAATGCCAGCCTTGCTTAATAAGTGATTAAGTAGATGGAACATTAAGGAAAAAAATGCCGCTACAAAGATTCAAACCCGACTAGCGAACTGTCTGGCGCGGATTAGCTCCACTAGAAAGCTGTTAATCAAAATGACTCGCTAGTAAAGGGTCGTCTTCTAGCGTCAGGTCGACTTACCATGCTCAACGAAGTTCGCAATGTCCTTCTCCTTGCGTAGCGTTGAATTGCAGCACTCGTCGAAAAGGCAGATTAGAACGTCAAGGAGAGTTTCAACGGACGCGGTTTCGCCGAACAAGGGACCGGACAGGAAAAGCTTCTCCAACTCCTTCAGGCGTTGATCACCGGGAGCAATAGGCATTTCTAAGGCGAGTGGCACGCAAAGCGCATTAGGGCCTAAGAGTGAAAATCGCCTTCGCGAGTAAAATTACACCAAATCTAGGGCAAATCTATCCCCTTCATACAGTATGTATAGTTTGCAGGTACTTTTAAAGATCATTCTAGGCGGACGATCTCTCGCCTTAGATGCGAGCTCGAATCCAAAAGGCGTTTGCAAGGGCTGTCAGCCTGCAAGCTGCGCGTCATCTGCTTAGTGTTTACTTAGCGTACAAGTATGTAAATCCACTGAAGACCAGAGTCAATTTTCCTTTGCTACTGAAAGATCGTCATTTAGGCCGCTCTGTGGGGCAAGATTCCAACTTCAGTCATTCGAATTAGTTCATGCAAATGGTCGATTTTGAGATACCGTCTTTTTCTAACTTAAAAACGATTTGTTGGAAAATCCGCCGATTCTGAGCAACTTCCCATGCAGGCCACATGAACTACTCCGTGTAGCCGCTCTTACTGCATCCCTTAATTGAGATGATAATACTTCTGCCATCCAGTAAACCGTTCGATATTTTTATTAATCTAACAGTTGATGAAATATAGAAAATGGATGACCGACAGAATACAGACAAAAAGATTCATTTAAGGCTGTCGACTGGTCCAGGACTATCGTACTCCGTATTACTTGTGTGAAATTCCATAAGTGTGGTTTTATTCCCACAGGAAGTCATGAATGCTAGAGGCAATGTTACAAAAAAGTTGTCTTCAAAGTTCTCACGCAGCTAAGTTAAATCGTGTCAACAGAAAGTGATTTAGCTTCGGCGACAAGAAACTTCGACTTCGGGGATTGAGGACTGGAAATTCTGCTCGCAACAAAGGGGGGTCACTTTCGAAAAAATATGCAAATTCATTGTTTCTCTTTCATAAAAGCAAAAAAAGTTAAATACTAAAAAAATTAATTTCTAACAAGAATAAGTCTTTTTTATCCTTGCGCAAAGGTAACCAATTCGGGATATTCTTAGCTATCGTACGGCTCACCTGCCTATCATCAACGAATTTCGTCCTTATCTTGTGGTTTTTGTCACTTGTAGTTTAGCTGTTTTGCATTGCGAGCTTAAATTCGCAAATTGCGCTATAGCAGCTTCCTAATTAATTTTTTTTAGTTACCGAGGCACCGCTGAGCTTCTTTCGCTTCTGTGTCAAATATCAGCAAACCGACGTCATGGATTCTTTTCCATTTTTTGAATACGTAAAACTATTCAATTGCTTGCCTTACTGACATGTCTTCTTTCTTAATATAAAGCTTATTCACAATCCTGTTTTGCTTTTCAATTAGCCGTCCGTTTCTCTCCACGCAGTTCATTGCAATGCCTAGTTTTGCAGTCTTTTGGATGTAAGCTTTCGAGCTAAGTCTTTACTGGACTTATAAGTTAATGGCAATTAAGGTAGAAGCTGCAGGCGAAATTTCTATTATTGCTTTGAGCTTTACCTGCGCAACGCTGGTAATGGTCTTCCTTTAAAAAGGACACAGTGTTAACTGTAGAAAAACTGCAGTTACCGTAGGGAATATTAATCATTTCGTTTCCAACAGGTCTCTGTGTTTGCAGTAACGTTTATCAACGTTTAAACGCCTGTTTGCTCATCGAGCGGTTTCTGAGTTCGAAGCTCTCCTGCAGGAAGAAACTGTTTGCCATCTGCTTAAGACAAAGTTGGTGAAAAAGAATATTTGCTGTGTGCCGCTTTGGGCTGCAACTTCTCCGAAAGTCGATTCCTCCGCGGAAGGATGACCGACAAGGAGAAGTGTTTGGAAAAAATTTTCAAGTACATTACAAGCTGTTCTTCTCTTAACAATGCTTTTCAACAATCCTTCACCACAGGTTCGTCGACGATCACGTGCCGACTTACGTAGAACGCCTTAGAGAAGCAGTTTCAATTCAAAGCGTCTCAGCATGGCATCATAAAAGTTCAGAGCTCACTCGAATGATCGAATGGACTCGCAAGGTGGCATCTCTTAAATAATCTACGCTGCCTTTCAAGTACGTATAGAGGGAAATTGTAGCATTTGGAAAACTTAGGTGCAAAGTGTCATCTGGCCGCCACTGATAAAAGTCATCAACGGGACGCCAGCTCGTTCGTATGTCCGCCAATTCTGTTTGCCGATCTTGGTACTGACGCAAAGAAAAAAACTGTGCTAGTTTACGGTCATCTTGACGTACAACCAGCTTTGAAAGTGAGCTTTGACACTTTGATTAATTTTAACACTACTTACTCTTAAAGGACGATTTTCTTCCAGCAAGCAGCTGTATGAACAATAAGCAAGCAGAGTATTTTTCAAAATTTATGGCAGTTGCGTTCAGTGATAGAAGCAAAATTATAAATCTACTTTTTAACAACAGCCTATGTACAATAATGACTTCTTGTGACGCTCTAATTGAAACCTTTGGATCATGAGTTAATGCTTGCGAGTAAGAGTATTTCATGTCAGCGTAATAATAGTGTAGTCTCTTAGAGAGACGCTGAGGAATAGGAGAATGATATTGATTACAGTTTTGTTGTGCAATTGAAGTCCGATGGATGGAGCACGGAACCATTTGAGTTGGTCGAGAAAGATGGAAAACTCTACGGTCGCGGAGCTACGGACGACAAAGGACCGGTAGTAGCGTGGATCAATGCCTTAGAAGCGTTTCAGAAGACAGGTATTGAATTGCCAGTTAACCTTAAGGTTGGCGAGTCTGAAGAAAATGACAAATCCGTTAGATAGATGTTATCAATTCTAGTTTGTTTTCGAAGCAATGGAGGAAAGTGGCTCTGAGGGATTTGATGAAGTGCTTTACGAAAAGAAAAATGACTGGCTGACTACTGTTGATTACGTTTGCATTTGCGACAATTACTGGGTCGGTTGCGAGAAACCCTGCATCACCTACGGTCTCAGGTGTGTGTATCAGTGGAATTGAAATTTCATTGAAGTAACCAAAAATCTATAGAGGCTTGTGCTACTTTATGGTCGAAGTGGCGTGCGCCAACCAAGACTTACACAGCGGAGTGTACGGTGGCTCCGTGTAAGCTATTCAACGTTTTGGAATTTCACTTGTTAGAACGCGCTGTAGTTTTACAGCCACGAAGCAATGTCTGACTTGATATACCTTCTGGACCAACTTGTGGACAAAAATGGCAAAATTCTGATTCCTGGAATATACGACCAAGTAGCTGCATTCACGGATGAAGAAAAACAGCTGTACGCCAACATTGACTTCAACTTAGTAACGGCATCTTGTTGGAGAGTGGAGACAATGACCCCTTCTGTTGCCTTATTTACAGGAAGAATTTAGAAAGAGTGTTGGCGCGAAGAGACTTCTGCACAATACAAAAGAGGGCTTGCTTGCGCATCGTTGGAGATACCCGTCTTTGTCGATACATGGTCGGTTTGTATGTAAATTTACTCGGCTTGGAAAGTATGCATCCTTAAGGTGTGGAGGGCGCCTTTAGCGAACCCGGTGCGAAGACCGTTATACCATGTAAAGTAATTGGAAAGTTTTCAATTCGATTGGTTCCCGATCAGGATCCCGCAGCAGTCGAACAGCTCGTGATCAATTATCTGACCAAAATGCACCTAAGTCGTAACTCACCGAATCAACTACGCGTTCAACCTCACCATTCCGGCCGTCCATGGCTAAGCGACTTCCACAACAAGAATTTCGTTGCTGGGAAGAAAGCAATGAGAACAGGTTCAAATTGTCGCATTTCGTCTTTTGGCTTACCCCTCTCTTGTCTAGTTTATGGTTGCGAACCGGATCTAACCCGAGAAGGTGGTAGCATTCCTGTGGCGCTCACGCTGCAGGAATGTACCGGAAAAAATGTCATGCTACTAGCGCTGGGTGCAGGTGACGACATGGCCCATTCCCAGAATGAAAAGATCAATAAGCGCAACTACATTCTTGGTGTAAGTTCTGTCGTCAGCTGTATGGCCTAAGCCCACTGGATATTGTAGACCAAACTGCTTGCCGCTTACTTATTCGAAATTGCGGAACCGTAGATGGTCTATCGAACCTTGACTGCGACTGCCCAGCACTAAGGCTTTGGTTTGGTTCAAGTTTTCGGCAATCCAAACATTGTTAAGATTACGTTAAGGGTATGAAAGAACATTGCCTGCTTTCTGGTGACAGGGAGACATTTCAAGTGAAATCATCCCTTTATAGTTCCGTTGAATTTGGGAACTGCATAGCCACGGACACAGTTTCATTTCTCAAGCATTTCCTTTGATAATCGATCGCGCCTATAATAAAGTTCAACCAGTCAGTGAATTGC
This sequence comes from Trichuris suis, assembly GCA_000797535.1. Taxonomy (NCBI): domain Eukaryota; kingdom Metazoa; phylum Nematoda; class Enoplea; order Trichinellida; family Trichuridae; genus Trichuris; species Trichuris suis. The sequence goes on from KN538406.1 coordinate 569,112, forward strand.
CAGTTGATATAACGAGAGAACATCATGTACGCTTCCCTGCTGGGAACTCTCAGAACTTCTCTACTTGGTCATAAACATATCCAGCGTTTTTTCCAATTGATATAACAGTATGATTAATTTCAAATCATTAGCAGGTGAGAATTTAAACGGCGCAGTTGTTAGTTCATTGACAAACTATTATAAAGGTGAGAATACTGTATTTCTGACACAGGCAGCCATAGGACGTTCCGTACCTGAGAATCAGATGAAGTACAGAAGAATACTAAGCTAAAATATTAAATAGTATATTTTGCGCAAAGAGAATTCCTACGTGTCGGGAAGTAAGGATTCTGAACGGTAAAGCTTGCCTGGTGCTGCCAAAATTTAATGGTACTCAGTTTGAAACGGAAACCTGAAACTTATTGGAACAACAGGACTCACGAAGAAGACGCGGACTAATTCGCTGCCTCGAAGCGGAACTGAAAAATGTCTTCGCTTCAATATAACCTAACGTGAAAATTAATTTTACGCTGTTATAGAAAAACTGATCAAATACGAACCTGATTATTATTAGTAGTCCTCAGAGAGACCCGCGATTCTTAGTTACTCAATTTACCAAAGTTAACGCTTGCGCATTTCGACAAGATTGCGCCGAGATTTGAAACACCGCAAATTCAAGCTAAAGGTTTCAATAAAACCTCGCAAGGGCAGTCGAGTTCGACCTACATCACAGTTTCGTACGCCACTGGCAAGCGTAATATAATACAATCCCACTGAGCAACAACGCGGCAGTAGGTGACGATATCCATGGCTCACCGGAAGCTCCCTATAAAAAAGAAATTTAAAGAAGTATTTTAAAACCCATATACACCTTGTGGTAGTAGGAAATCACGCCGACGGGCGTTACCAAATCCTTGTAAGGCTGACCATTCCTGATCGCCTGAAAAAGCACGCTTGAAAACCTCTACTTAGTCCCTATTTGTCACCTTTCGAATTGTTGCGTAACCTTGCTCGTCGTGTATTCGAATTTCGTACGTGCCCTTATGCGCCTTCTTGTGGTCGGTTGTCCACGAGAACTGGTAGTTCATGTTTCCTGGGAGCTGCGAAACAAGACCAAACCTGCCATCCATTTCCCAATACAATGGAATAGTCTGCAAGCGCAAGGAGCTATTCAGAGATGAGGCTAGTACGCATAGCGCATACCTGGGCATTTTGATTCTCACACTGAATCGTAAAATCAATTGCGAAAGCGGTCTTCTGATTAAAGAAGCTGTCAGAGGTTGAGTAACCTTCACTCTTGACAAGACTGGGCTTAACGCATTGAGACACTGAAAAGGCACGTGCAACTTCCAACTCAAGCCAAGGAAACTGCTACCTGCGGAGCCCACTGTAAAAGCTAACCAAAGTAAACCGGCTAGGAACATGCTTAATTCCAAACGATAGGGGCAGGAGGTTAAAGTCAAAGTTCACACGTGCCCTCTTATCATTACAGTATAATTTGGCCAGTAGGTTCGTAGGCTTTAAAATTACTGTATTTAAAGGAGCAGTCAATGGCGATTATCCAAGCTACGAAGGGTATTATTCCATTGTTGCAAGGTAGCGTTCGGTGCTTCAGGAGTTGCAAAGGCTATGGTCATTATTTTCGTCGCGCTGCTCACATCTGCCGTCAAAACTGCACGCAGGCAGGACAAGGTGACGCACGTGACATTGTAAAGGTCACTTTCGTAACGAAGGACGGCCAAACCGTTGTCATTGAAGGACATGTAGGTGACAATTTGCTCTTCTTGGCTCGAGGTCACGGAATTGACCTGGAAGGAGCTTGCGAAGCATCCTTAGCGTGCACAACTTGCCATGTTTACGTCGACGAGGATTGGATGGACAAGCTGCAACCACCTTCGGAAGAGGAAGAAGACTTGCTCGACTTGGCTCCATTTTTGAAATCGAATTCTCGACTAGGCTGTCAGATAATCCTCCGGCCTGAAATGAACGGTTTGACCCTGCATTTGCCTCCTGGAACCAGGAACTTTTACGTGGACGGCCATAAGCCCGAGCCACACTGACTTTTGTTACGGGTCACACGTATGGTGCTTTGCGCAGCGTCATATTGTGTATATCCATTTTGCGTTTATTCAACTGAAATCTTTCTCATTTCATAAAGGTGCAGATGTTTCGCTTTTCGTTCTAATTTGTTAATAAAACTGTAACCATAGAACCTACTTATTACTTGACTGCTTACTGTTGAAAGTAAGTAGCGGACTTTGAAGATGGCCTCGTAAGGGATCAGCAGTTTCCTCGAAGTCAAAAAGCGGTTTATTCCCATTGTACGTGAAAGAATATAAAAGATCGCGAATGATCAAAGCTTTCGGAACTCAACTGGTTCCGTCGTCAGCGATAGGGCACAAGCACCTGTGATCGCTTGCGATAGTTCGTGACCTTTTACGTTCTTTTACGCGCAGGGGGGGGGTACATTGTACATTGTGCCGGTTTCGTTACTTGATGTTGCTACTTAGGGGCTTCATTCCTGTTTTTTGTAGTCGGTGCGAAGTAAGAGTAAAGAACTTTTATTCGTACGCGAGTAATGTATCGGAGCTTTCGGGACTGACCTTGTCCCGTCGTCAGCGTGATGTTGAAGGGTTAAAGGGTTTCGTTACTATAATGACTGTTGCTTCGAGAGTTTGGGTGAAGGGGGCTCTCGCGTTGTCGTTGAGCAAAAGGGAGCGTAAATTGGGAGACTGTTATGTCTTTTCGTAGAGCGCACACAGTTCATCGTTAGTTTTCACAAGCCTATGCAAAAAAGGGTGCGCTATTGCCAAAAAGGAATAAGGCGTCACCGACCTACAAAATGATATTAATATATTGCTGCGCACTGTCATCGTTTCGGACAGTTTAATCTCCATCCATCATACTGATTGACATGTACTGACGTCTTAATTTCTAGTTTCACGAGTATGCATAAATCCTGCACATTTTCGGAAATAAACGGGAGGATCTGGAATTCTCTGAACTTGCGCCTAATCACCCACATTCGGAATCATCTCTCCTTTTCCTGCTACTCGCAAGCCGCGATGCAGCAGAGACCATCTGATGAAAACTCGAAAACTTAAATTTTTGCCAACACAGAAGAGTTTTTCTCCTAATGCCACACAGTAAGGAAGTATGAGACGCTGAGTGTGCGATGTCAGGTTTTGGGGAAAGTTGTCTATGAAGTGTTTGCTGAATGACATTCTTAATGAAAGAAAGAGGGTAACCGTTTCTTAAAAAAGTCCGTACTAAGTAATTGAGTTCTAAGCGTACAAATTCAGGGTTGCATAAATTAATTGCTCTATCGACCACCCTACAGATTTGGGATGATGATGACGACGATTTGGGATGATGGGAGGAAAAGTGGAGTTACTGATTTGTGTGAGTAGGTTTTCCGTATACTTTAGCTTTCAGCTCATCTGAACAAAATATGAAGAAAGCTGTGTCTCATTTTCTTTTGTTTCCATAGTGAAGACACTCTGATTGAGAAAAATGCTGTTTAAAATGTTCAGGAATTGTTCGCCTTTACCTAGTGCTATAATTGCGATGACATCGTCAACATATCGCTCGAACGGTCGTCGTGCAGTTCGTGTATCAACGGTTTCGAAGACTTTTCTCCCTAAGCTTTCGATTGAAACTGCCGCAAAGACAGCTGATAACAGGCTGCCCATCGAGGCTCCATTGGATTGTCGGTAAAACTTGCTGCCAAATTGTTGTGTGGAGGTACGGCAAAACCCGTTGACGTAAAAATTTTTTAATCCATAAAAAAAGACCCAGTAAAGAGCGAAGCTTTCAGAACTGCCTTGTTCTGTCCACAGCGCTAAGCGTTTAGATGGTGTCACCGATGCCACCAATAGTGGTCGCGACGGAAAGGGGTGAAAAAGTCAGAAAGATGGTTCAGTGGGTGGTTGCGCGGTCTGCCCCGACTGCCACTGCTGACCAGGTGGCACTAACTTCTACCCCTTCGTCTCTATTGATACAAGGGTTTTGGCGGATGTACAGTGCCTCCTTGAGCTTCACGAGTCTAAAGAAAGGTTCCTGGTGCATCCTCGTGACGGTGATCTGGTCATCCGGACAACGGCATGTCAGCACGTGCTCGACAACACCTGAAGAGCTCACCGCCAATTCCATGAACTCTGCCGGGTCTTTCTTTTGTGAGCGTCCTTCGTGACTACTCTCTCACCTCAGCGCCGCTTTTCAGTTGTTCTGCATGCAACGATCGCGGCCCGGTGTTGGTGAAACCTGTGCGCCACAGTGCACCCTGTTTCGCTAATCTACGTAGCCCCGCAGCTGCACCTAACGTTGTAGACCGCTCAGAGCCTTTCCTCAGCGGGAAGCTTCACTTTGTCAGAACGTAATTCTGATCTTAGATTCGTCAAGTTTTTGAAGAAAACCGCAACGCCTTAGAAATCCTATGAATCTTGTCTCCAGTGCCAGGAAAATAACGCAGAACTACTTTGGTTCGTTGCGGTTCTTCTTCGTTCGTTCACTACTTTGGTTCATGCTGCTTGTTCCTGTGCACGTCTTAGCCGTCTGTCTATGCAAACTCGGTTAACTTGCTGGGGTAGTGATTCTAGCGTAGAGCCCGGCGAATGTGCCTAAGCTCTTCACTGAGGTGCTCTGAGCTACAAAGATTAACCGCACAGTCAACCATACCTGTGATGATGCCCACTTTGACGCTCACCAGATGTTCGGAGTAGAAATTCAGATACCTGTCAGAGTGAGTGGGCTTCCTGTAAACCGTGGTTCTTACGCGTTTTTTCCTCCTTATCACAAGGGCATCTAGGAACGGAAGTTTTCTCACTGATTCAGCTTCCATCATGAACGAAATCTGCTGAGGGAAAAGGCAGTTCAGATGTTTGACCAGTAACTCTTATTGTCCCTTCTTCCGTGTATTTACTGCGTGCAGTACGTCTCCGCGCGTACGGTTCGCTGCATAAAGTTCGTCGCGTAGAGTTCGACGCGTACGGCTCGGTGCATACCTGATCTGCACTGATCGAGTTCGATGTCTGACTATGACTGCAGTCAGTACACAATCCTCCTCTCGTTCAGGTCAGCATGTACTATGCTATGCCACCCACGTTTCAAACGCGTCTTCTCAGAGCACGAGAGCTAAAGCGCCTCTTCATGGAAGCCACGGAACCATGGCCTGTAAACATTACGCTCACTGGGATGTACCAAAAGGAAATTGTCCACCGGAAGCGCTTGCGGGATGAAGCATAAGGTTCCAGATCAGTGGAAACAGACCTGGTGGCAACCTCCCGCACGGAAAGGAAGTCCTGAGGAAACATGCCAAAGTGGTAACTAGAGCACCTCTGAAAGGAAACCTCTGAAACATGGCTGGAGAACCATAATGGACGCTCGCCTTAACCAAAGGAGCGTGATCCATTGGCAGCACTCATACGTTAGCGGACTCCATTACTAAGAATCATGTATGCACCGAATTATACGAATCGAACTGTACTGCTCCACTTTTTATTTTACTCACGAACAAATCCACCAGACCACTAAACCGCTGCAATCTTAAAGACAAAACCACCACTAAGCACGCAAGGCCCACACTTCAGCTTACGCATAGGAAAGGACAGAACAGGACAGCTGGCACGCATACCAGCATGCGCATGCCTAAGAGAAAGGAACCTGCATTTCTCTGGCGGTGGCCAGATAACAGACAAACCTATTCCTCTGCACAAATCCAGCACCAACGATCATTATAAAAGTTCCTTTCGGCAGGAAAGGAGCCAAAGACTCAAACAAATATGCACGGACGCCTACAAAGACAATGGACGCAGTGAACAATCTTCCTTTGGCGGTGGCATCAGATCAGCAATGAGAACAGACTAAGAAGAAATTGTAGAAGAATGAGATGGTTAAGGTCGACATCAGTCGAACGGCAGCAATCATGCCAGAGCGTCCATAACAATGGCTTAATGAGAGAATCAGGGTACGCTTGTGTTGACATTAATTCTATTGTCCGCTTTATTGCAAAAGAAGGCATCGTCTGGCCTGGCTACAGAGGCGCTTCACTT